>JAPFBL010000553.1:0-189724 GCA_026182355.1 Hermatobates lingyangjiaoensis | reverse complement strand
AAAGGATTAGCCAGTCTTAATGAATTAATTTAAAGGCTTCAATTATTTTTATTATCTATTTTCATATTCTAAGTTTTAACAAAAATAAAATGATTTTTTCTTGATCATTGACTTATTATTGTCAATTGTCTTATATTGACCATGGATCATTGATCTATGGCAATATAAGACAATTTTGTGGTGGCTAAGGGTGGGGTGGGGGAGTTACTATATGTCATAGTAGTGCAATATTCTCTCTTATTTCATTTTAATGAATATTAATATTATATATATTAATTTCATGAAATTATTACCATGTCATATTTGTATTTATTGGACTGATGTCTGGTCAGGCTCAAAATGACAATTATTACATTTGCGTTGGGTCGGGCCTGGTCTTCTCTCTGGCTACATTATTTTTAATATATATATATATATATATATTCACTTAATGAACGGAAAGTTGTGTTTGGTCTCCCTTTCTCTTTTCTCCTGAAGACGGATGGACCAAAAATTTTAGTTTTGACTTCAATATTTATATATATATATATATATATATAATATATATATATATATATATATATTTCGATAATTTCGACTGTCTTGCCGTCTTCAGGAGATGCAAAGGGAAAAAGGAAAAAGAACATAGGAGCAGAGACGTGAATAGTTCCACCGACCGATACAAAGTCATATATATATATAGTCCAATGTACAAAAAAAAACATACAGAAATTAAAAGCAGGCACTTACAGTGTCTAATTTTCGGTTTGAACTGTGTTCAAGAGAGGGAAACCAAGCGCAATGGTTGAAAGATGGTTAGAGATCGATCTTTCAACCGCTTGTTACGGTTGTAAGGTTTTAGTCTTGTTTTCGCATTTCATGTTGATGTTTGATCATAATATATATATAAAGGCGAGGACATCGAAATATAGTAGTGAATTCAGTGATTTCCTCTCTATGTGTTCTTTTTAAATTCTAGTTAATATATCTATATATATATCTATATATATATATATATATAATATATATATTATATATGCTTTTAAAAACTGGATGTCTGTTTCCACTTGATTTAATTTTGTCTTATATTTTTCCAAAATACGAAATTTTTTCTTTAACTCAGAACTCAATTTAAAAATTAATTCACCATAATTACTTGTTTTATTATTGAACATGTTTCGGTGTACGTTCACCATCTTCAGCAAACACACACGATTAATTATAATTACCTTAACAAATGAATCTAATAGTTAAATTACATTTCAAAAACAATGAGTGAACAAGTTAACTAAGGTTACACTGACAGGTTAGGGTTGTCAGTGTTGGCAAAACTAGCCCTAGGTTTCCAAACAAGCGCAACTGGTTGGCAAAATTACCTTTTTGATCGTTCATTCTAGGAGCTTTTTCTAGTATGAACAGCGCTTCTAATATCCTGAGTCTTCTTCCGTCCTTTTCTTTTGCTATAATTCTAGTATTATTCACCATAGTTTCCCTCGAAATTTTTGTTTTGTGAATCTTTTGGAAGTGTTCTTTGGGGGCTCCTGAAACCAGATGCATCGTCAGCCTCCTAGAAAGGGTAGTAGTTGTTGATCCTATATATGAGTATTTTTGGAATTCACAGTTTCCCAGTGGACATTGAAACTCATATACTAGGTTCGTTTGTTTCAGCGGCTGTTTCTTTTCATGCTGGTTCCTTATAATCAGTTGCGTGGTGGTTTTGTTCCTATAGAAAATAATAAGCTGGATCCTGTCTTCTTGCTTTTTAACCTTGATATTGTTTTTTAATATTGTTTTAATTATTCTTTCGTCTGTTTTATAGCTGTCCGAAAATTGGTTTTCATAGTATATCTTGTGTAGGTAGTTTGCTTTGTTACTTCATCTTCCTCATTTTTTTCTTTCTTCTGATTAATATAGTTTTTAAGAGTTTCATCAAATTCACTGTTCTTGTAGCCATTGTTGATAAAAACCTGCTTTAAATTTTCTATCGCTCTGTTGAAGGTTTCCCAATCGGCCGAGATTTTAAATGCTCTGTCTATCAGTGTTTTAATAGTGCCATTTTTATATCTTGAGGGACATTCACTCTTGTTGTTGAGGTATATACCGCTGTGTGTTGGCTTGAAAACCATCGCTGTTGATAACTCACTATCATTTGCAGATATCTGTACATCCAGGAAATTAATTTTATTGTTTACAGCTACCTCATGGGTAAATTTCAGCACAGACTTTTCTTCGAATTTTCTTTTTATTTCCATTAGCATTTCTAGGTCCTTAACTATTAGAAAACAATCGTCTACATAGCGACAATATATATTAGGTTTGTATGGTTTATCAGCTTTCAAAATTCTATTCTCCAAATTGCACATATAAAAATTAGCAAAAGTGACACCGAGTGGAGATCCCATCGCTACGCCATTAACTTGTTGGTATAACGTTCCGTCAATATGTTTGAAAGGGTTCTTCATTGTACAAGCTTGCAATAGCTTTTCCAATATGTGTCGTTCTATATTCAATGTCCACTGGGAAACTGTGAATTCCAAAAATACTCATATATAGGATCAACAACTACTACCCTTTCTAGGAGGCTGACGATGCATCTGGTTTCAGGAGCCCCCAAAGAACACTTCCAAAAGATTCACAAAACAAAAATTTCGAGGGAAACTATGGTGAATAATACTAGAATTATAGCAAAAGAAAAGGACGGAAGAAGACTCAGGATATTAGAAGCGCTGTTCATACTAGAAAAAGCTCCTAGAATGAACGATCAAAAAGGTAATTTTGCCAACCAGTTGCGCTTGTTTGGAAACCTAGGGCTAGTTTTGCCAACACTGACAACCCCTAACCTGTCAGTGTAACCTTAGTTAACTTGTTCACTCATTGTTTTTGAAATGTAATTTAACTATTAGATTCATTTGTTAAGGTAATTATAATTAATCGTGTGTTTGCTGAAGATGGTGAACGTACACCGAAACATGTTCAATAATAAAACAAGTAATTATGGTGAATTAATTTTTAAATTGAGTTCTGAGTTAAAGAAAAAATTTCGTATTTTGGAAAAATATAAGACAAAATTAAATCAAGTGGAAACAGACATCCAGTTTTTAAAAGCATGTATTGAAGAAGGACTGCTCCCAACTTTTACAAATTATATATATATATATATATATATATATATAATATATAATATATATGAATAATAATCAAAATAACACTTGATATAATAGATGAATTAATTTACCACAATGAAAACAATTTCTAAACAATGCTCTAAGGCCTTTCGTTAACACATCTTCAGAGAGCAAGTGAACTAAAAAAACAATTGTTTTTTTAGTTCACTTGCTCTCTGAAGATGTGTTAACGAAAGGCCTTAGAGCATTGTTTCAAAAATTGTTTTCATTGTGGTAAATTAATTCATATATATATATATATATATATATATATATATATATAATTGTAGTTTCGTTTCATTATTTAGCTATCTATCAGTAAAGGTATGGCTGGCTTGGGTCTCGCTCATTAAAGTGTATACATTTCTTTTTGACGTGTAGATGTGAAAAAGTTTTTTTTTCTTGAGAACAACCTGTGAAATGGATGTGTAAACATTCTTTAAACAACCTCTGCACACTCTGAATAAGTAGATTATTAATATTCCAGACGAATATTTAAAAAAGTTTAATTTCGTCTCTAACACTTCATTTCTAATATTTTTTTCCATGTTGTTATTCACCCACTATTTTATTATATATCAGATCATTTTCAGATTAATTTCTTAAATTATTGACAATAAGAAGTGGTCAAATTACATGGAACCTTTCACTAACTTACAAACGAAGTATGATTACCACTGGTTTGGTATGCATGCATACTTTTATTGTTATTAATATTACAAGAATGATAGAGCTATTTTGTCCCTTGTTATTAATGCATAGTAAGTAATTAAAAACCATGCCTGTAATTTTTAAAATACCAAATTGTTGATTATCTATCATGATATAATGTTTGATGTTATATTAAATCATACCCATTTAAGTTTTCAACTTAAAAACTATTAGTGAAGTTGTTATTTGATATTTTTTTTAGGAATAATGTTAGATTAGGTTGAGTGGCAGTCCAAACAAGAGAATACACATAGGCCGAACATTGGCCATTTGATACCACATAATCATGTTTTACTGAACTAGGAGTCCTACATTTTGAGTAACTAAAGTGTATTTAGAGTAGGGTTCTTTAACGAGTACCTCAAGTCGTACAGGTTCGGGCTTGACGGCATAATGTCCTCTCCAAGGAACGACGTGTTCAGATCTATTCATCTATTGAATTTATACGTAAATAAATTGAAGGCCTTTGTGAGGATTGAACTCAGGATCTATCAATCCGGAGGCGAGCACATTGCCACTGGGCAAATTGCTCGCGTTTTTCAAAATTAACTGTGTACCAATATAATATAATTTCTTATTGTTATCACTTCAAGAGTCATTAATAACGGTTAAATGATTTGTGTGATAAATCATCAATTTGCATTGGTATTTTTGTAGTACGCAGTACTACAGTGGCAGTTCAAATTTGTTTAACTCAAATTGATTTTAAGTAGATGAACTGTTTAATAGTTCTGTGATTCGGATTTTGATGACAAGAAAATGTTTCTGTCATTCATCGACAAGTAAGTAAAGTGCAAGGCCTTAATGTGATGAACGACAACAAAGTGCGGAATTGATTTTTAAAAAACTGTCGGGAAAATGATTATGATGAACCGTGAACAGGCCGACCATCAGTGATCATTGCTCGATGCCAGAGACTAAGAAATCTTTAATTTAACAATTTTGAGCTTTAGCATTGTAATTTCAGAATATAAGTAAAATACTTTGCAAAAAATTATCTATTGAAAAATTGAAATTTCACAAATTTGTTGTAGATTAATACTTATTGATGAAGACCAATTGAAAAATATTGGCTCGTGTAATTTTCAGTGTGATATCGTAAGCAAGGTGGTCAACTTTGGGAACACTGTTACAGTGGTCGGTTACATAACTGCACTCTTTCAGACTGCAACGTCAGTGAATGAAATAACGCCACGCCATTCGATATCAGCATCCAAAGTCAAAGCTAAACAGACATCTCAACACACATGGCTATGGGTACTTTGAGTTATGGATACTCTAAGTTATGGATGAATGAGTTATGGATACTTTAAGTTATGGATGGAACAAAGTCAAAGCTAAATAGACATGTCAACACGCTTGGCTATGGTTACTCTAAGTTATGGATGAATGAGTTATGGGTTCTTTAAGCTATGGATGGATGAGTTATAGATAATTTAAGTTATGGAGGATTAATTATGGCTACTTTAAATTATGGATGGATGATTTATGGATACGAGTTTTGTTAGACGTATTTACGCTCGCTGCAGAAGGACAACAAAAATGCATTCGCTTCCTGAATTACTCTGGTTAAACTTCAAAATGCAATACACAATAACAAACATAAACATTCGTATTTTATAGTTTTGTTGCTTGAAGACAACTACAGATATCATCCTACCATTTAAAGCCCAAATGTGATCAGATCATTCAGTTGGGAAACAAATTGACAACCCATCGTACAGTCCAGACGTTTTCACCTCTTGCCCAATCTAACTAGTTTCTCAGCAAAAAAGCACTTCACCACAAATGACTTGATGGCGAAACAGTTAAATACTCAAGGCGGGAGGACTTCTATGACTTCCACATAAAAAAAAAACTTGTAAAACATCATGTTTACACAAAAAAATAATCTAAGTAGAAAAATAAACATTATTTTTTTAAAAAAATCAACGATAGTTTACTTTTTACAAAAAAACTTAAACCTCTTAACAAACGTCAGATTAAAATTATGAATATACAACTTGTAATTACAGCGGTTGTTTTAAAATCGCATGCAAGTAGCATTTGTCAAAGAATTATTAAACAATATATCAAAAAAAAAAAAAATTAAACGTCAAACTGAGACATATAATTTATTAGATTAAGAGGTTTCCTAAGAAATGCAATTTCTATAAGTGGATCACCAGTGCGCATTGAGTAGTTTTAACGTTGTATATGTAAGCTTGTAAGAACTTGTTTTGTCGGAATATTATAATTTTATATTCTCATGAATAACGTATTATTATTTTTTATTAATAATATTGTTTTGTGCGACTGATCCAGAATGATAAATATGTATATTTATGTAAAAACTGAATCCATAATAAAAGCAAATTATCACTTTATAATGACGCCCCTGTAGATCATTAGATGAAATTCATTACGTAAGCTTTAAGTGCTTTGAATGCGGGTGCATTTTTGAGATGCATGTTAGATACCTGAAGTTGAGTTGATATATTTTTACGAAACTTCAGTTTTTTTTTTTTATTTATAAAAAAAAAGATAAAGTGGTACAATGAGGATATAGTAGTAGATTACCGCAAATAAATGACAGGGGTTAATAAATAATAAAGTCTCGAAGAGGTGAACACGCTGTCAGTATCTTGCCGTAAACATATGAAGCAAAGTTTTTCTTTTTTTTTTTTTTTTTTTTTTTGTAAGCGTAAATCATTGCAAAAAGCGAGAAAAGTTGGCAGAGACCTAATAAAATATGAGAGGTTAATTAAGAGAGAAACCAAGCAGCACGTAACTAGATGTTATCGTGAAGGGAAATAAATCAGTCGTTGATTAATTATGTATTCAGGAGGTAGGAGGTGTTAGATATATAGCGAGAGAGAGGCTTGTCGAGGAGGGAATGTTTTGTCGAATTCAGGTAACTAGAGCAGGTATAGGCACGACAAACGCAGCCGCCCCCCCGTCCTGTCACGACATCAAAAAACCCCACCTGTTTCGCTCAACAACAAATGCGCCAATTTAAATCTTTATTCATGTTAATTCAATTTCTTTTTAAATACTAATCGCAACTCAGGTAATTGTTTTAAAATTACCATTTGAAGGGTCAACTGAATGTATTATGTAAAATGTGACCTCATTTAGTTCATATATCCAACGCTACTTTTTGTCAAATTGTAGTCCACAAACATGTTAAAGTTAAGTAGCAGGAATTTTCACTAATACATATAGTTTGCAATATTTTTAAAAAATAATTTTTTTATCTTTGAAAAAGCACCTTATTTCAGTTGACTTCACTGAGCTCTTAACATAACAAGTTTATTTATATTTCCATCTTCTACTTAAGTCATTGAATATATTGAAAAAAAAAATAGTTTATATATAAATTTATGTTTTAAAACACAAATGCAAAACAGAATCTTATTCAACTTCTCACTCTGTGTATACAACAGTCTACTATGTTTGAAGAGGTGACAGATCGTTAAATCTGTATAAATTAAATATAAATATCCCAGGAAGATGTTAAGGGGTAAAAAAATGATAGTGTTTTGACTTCTTCTAAAAATTCAATTTTTTCCATTTTGTTTTGTTAGTGTTTGACACTTTGTATCGGTTGGTGTACGATTTCACGTCTCTACTCCCGCGTTTCTTGTTCCTTCTCATTTCATCTCTCCTGAAGACGGCAAGAAAGCCAAAAGATCGCGAATCGTGGGTGATAGTCTCTTTATTGAGTTTTCTATTTATAATGATATATGTAAATGAAATTACTAAACAGTCCAAACCGAACAGATAAATGACTAAAAAAAAACAACACATAAATAACGGGAACACTTATTGGGATCAATAATTTGAACTGAAGTTCGTCATCAGGAAGATAGTAGAAGAGAAGAAGAGATATGTATGTTCAAGACTCTGTGTGGAAGGTGACTCATTATTTTTATTGATCCCAGTAAGTGTTCCCGTCCTTTATATGCTGTTTTCTTCAGTTATATATATATTAGTGTACTTTTTACAGGAACTACTCTGTCGTGTTTAACAAAACATATATATATATAACAAACACTTTTTCTTCTTCTCGGAGTTTGGTCAGCGTAAATATATGGAATCACCTTTTTGCCAACGTTTCGTCTTTATTTTAAGACATCCTCAGAGCTATAAACTAACAAAAAAAAACAATAAACAATGGACATTTGTCATTTCTACTTTAGAAAATCATGTTTATTGTTTTTTTGTTAGTTTATAGCCCTGAGGATGTCTTAAAATAAAGACGAAACAATGGCAAAAAGGTGATTCCATATATTTACCCTGACCAAACTCCGAGAAGAAGAAAAAGTGTTTGTTAATATTTAGTGGTCAAGAAAACAGTACCGTATGTATATATATATATATTTCATTAAATGCCTCGCTTATTTTTAGTCTAGTCCATTTTTTGCATCGCTTTTCTAATTTTCTAATATAATTTTTCAATCTCTCAGGTAAAATGAACACCAATTCCCCGAATTGTTATTATTTAGGTTACTTACACTCATTCCGACATTTCGTTCAACTCTGATCATTTTCAAGTATAATTATTACTATAACAATTTTTTAACATTATCTAAATATCAAAAACAATTATTAAACACTAATCAAACTGATAATATACATTAATACTGATAATATAGTGATAAAAAAGGTCTGCTCCCAAAATACACAAATATATAATGTAACACAACGAAAATATTACAGAAACTCACTTTGATATTTCGACGAGTCGTCGTCAAAAAAGAAAATGTAGCTCGCAGATGATCACCGGAGAATTCCTTGGTAGTGGTAACAGTACAAGTGCTGCCAATATGCGAAGGGAGGAGAAGGGACAAAAAATAAAGTAACTAAAGAATAATATAAATATAGCAAATAATAAATTAAAATGAAATGAAATGAGTAAGGGAAAGGAATAAAACTAACAGAAAAAAAAACTAAGTAATATAAACAAATAATAATTAAAAATGAAAGTTAAAAATATACTATCTTTTGAGAAATGTGTATGTTAATATACGGTTGTAAAGAAATTATAATGCCCGTGAACACTATGTTGTTGATAATAGCACTTGCATGTGTAATGGTCAGAAGTAAGGAGCAATGCAAACACATTTCGTACAATGCAGGGCATCAAGTGAAAAAGAAGGAAGTTTTTCTCGTAATCTTTCATCATTACATGTTTTATAACTTTTTGGATGCATGCCATCAGCTGGAATTGATCATTAGTGTAGGTCTATGGGCCGTAGAGCCTGGTTAATTAAATAAATAAGTCAGTTGTTTCTAATTATGAAAGGAGTTTGGGTTTTTGAAAGCTGTGTGGGTGGCAAGGGATGAGTTTAAGGGCGCCAAAGGAGAAGGCGGCTTTCTTGAAAAGGGCTTTGAATGGCCCTAGAGGAGTGACAAGTCCCCTCCCCCCCCAAACACATGGCCAAAGGTGCTGTCAATCTGTTGGCCATCTCTTCAAAGAGCCCCGCCTGATGGCTTCTGCCCCGTCTATCTCCTACCCCCATACAAGTGTGCATGAATATTCAGCGCACAGTGGCGCACGGATTAGTCAAATTACTTGCTTCGTGCCTCCTACCTGTCTCCCAACTTCTTTAACTCAACAATCTTTTATTTATTTTTTTTTTTCAAATCCTACCTTTACCGACTGACATAAACAAAAATAAAATATACATTCTGTTTAAAACAATACCCTTGTATAAAAAATCCTCATTATCAATCAAAGAGTGTCTTAGATTTACAATGTGAATTGTAAACTGAACAGTAATCCTACAAACTGAAGAACCTCAATTCCAAAAATAACTTGTAGATTATGCAGCTCAGTACAAATCAATTATGCAACTTATACAACACTAAATTTTACTTGTAAAATTTCTATCTTAAAACATAAATGTAGAAATATATTCCAGATATCATTGGTAGAGTTTCTACTATAACAGAGATCAATGTTATAATCTACCCCTCTTAATATCAATGATAACACAATGATAAACCACAATATGAAATTGGAAAAAAAGATATAAGTTCTTTCAACCGCAACAAGCGGTCTTCATCAGTGTTAAGAAAAAACGCAAGATTGAAGAGCTAAAAACAGTTGGCTTTTTGACTCTGATGAAGACCGTTTGTTACGGTTGAAAGGGTTTTTTTTCCATTTCATATTGTGGTTTGATCATTGATTGTTATTTCACGTGTTTATGTCAAATCTTGTATCCTAATATCAAATGTAGAATTTTCATCTCCATAAACATCAGTTGTATTTATGTCACTATCTTTTTCTGATATCTGTCTGTTTTACTTTATTTTAAGGTCCAAAATTCGAAGGAGGGATTCAAGTACAATGTGTAATAAACAATAATTCAGATATAAAAGCCTGAAATGCACAAACATTGTATCTACACCATCATTCTATGTAGACTGCTGCCTTATATTTTAATTATAAGATAAATTCTACTTTATCGATTCAAGGAATTAATTTTGACACGTGTCTGTATATTGCTTGAAACGAACTGAAGAGATACACAAGGATTTTTTCTAAATATTTTGTTCCAAACAATTTCTGAAATATTGGGGCATCTAGAGATACCTACCAAATTCAACAGTAATTCTTAATGAATTATATTTTTCACATTATTTTGACCAGAGCTTATTTTTGGGGGGGAGGGGGATGTCTTATTTTTGGAGAAATACGTTAGTAGCGTTTCAACCGCAATATAAATCAATTGTAGAATCAGTACATCAATTTTGTTTTAATTTATTTAGAATTTAATTATTCTTTAATTTAAGTTACCTATTATTGCAAATTCTTTCATTGTTCAAATCTTTGGTGGATTACTGTATAGAGCATATTGAATAAAAGAAATGAAAATATTTCACTCTTCTACACATATAAGTTGACTAATTGTGTTGACTAATTAAGTTTAAGATAGAGGAGGACTTGAGATAAGTGGGTCTAGAAGACGGAGGTAGAAAGCTCAGGATATATCCGAGTGGTTGGAGTTTATCAACCAATATAGAAATATAGAAGAACTTTATGCACTTTTTAATTATTATTATATATTTTGAATGGTTGCATTCTTTCTCATATTCCCTCTGTTTCGTAGGAACTATGAAAAAGGTATTCAATGAAAACCAAAACTCATTGTAGGGTAAAAAGCTAATGAAATGGTTTCCACATATAAAAATTTAATCGTATAAACAATGCATTTCAAACAACACTACGTGTTCAAAACGCGTTTGTTTATACGATTAAATTTTTATATGTAGAGAATATTTCATTAGTTTTTTACCCTACAATGAGTAAATACCACATAATAACTGATTGCATTACGTTAGAATGAAAACCGAAATGTTGGCAATGATAGTTTCATTTGAACCTAAAGAACAAATCGAGTCCTGATAAACTTTTATTTTGTATATTTATAGCTAACTAGAAAAGGGGTAACGTCCGAAAACAGTCGAATGCATGCAGTAAGACGTTTTCTTTTCTTTACCCTCGTGAGTATTATTTCTTTATTTCAAATATATTGTTAAAGAGCCTGTGATTTATTTTTGCATCACACTGCTTTTGTTCAAAATTTCAATAAAATATATATTGATTTATAAAACTCAATAATAAAAGAGAAATATTCGTATATTATATGGAAGAATTTAAATTGGAATACATGGTGGAAGTATTGAGAATGTTGGGCCTCCCAGCTAAAGTTTGGACCTCTAGGTTTTCCATTAAATCTATCTGAGATGTACAGAATGCTTCATTACCTAACCCACTCAATGGAATTCTTGGCATTCCTTAAAAAAAAAAATGTTAACTTCACATTGTAACTTTATTTTAATAATCCGCTTTCAAAATTCAACAAATTTTATCATTAATATTGCTTAATTAAAAATACTTTAAAATAAAACTCCACTGGCATGTTTTAATTAAATTTGGCCCAAAAATATTTAGATTAATGCAGCAGTTTTTCTATCTAGTTTAAAACAACAACTATTTATTCAATCAATATAATAATTTAAATAATATATGAACAATAGGAAAATTCTGATTGAATAGTAGTTTTGGAATAATAATTTCCTATTGAATTTATGTGAAAAATCATAAATCAGTTAAAACTGTACAACAAATTGTTTAAATCTTTTGAAGTTCAAAATTTAATTTGCATCACTATTATGTTTGTAAAAATTTCGAAATTTAGGCCGAATCATAATACATTAGAAAAGAACTAATAAGTTTGTTTATAATATTCATTTAGACGTACTTGGATAAATGAATTGTATAAAGTTTTCACACATAAATGTTTTTTTTTTTTAATCAAACGACGCGTTTTGAACTCTTTGTGTTTACCTGATGATGAACACAAAGTGTTCGAAACGCGTAGTTTGAATTAAATGAAACCTTTTGTGTGTGGAGACTTTGTTTTATCGTTTTATCCCAGTGTGAGTAAATACCATACAATGACGGAGAGCATTCAACCAAGATAAGTGATCTTTGTCAGACTCTTACTGATAGTAAATCAAGTCACTTAAAAGAAGCTGGTCTAATATTGTATGGCGTAACGTAAAAGCAACTGGTCTAACATTGTGATTATTGTACGGCGTAACGTAAAAGCAACTGGTCTAATATTGTGATTATTGTATGGCGTAACGTAAAAGCAACTGGTCTAATATTGTGATTATTGTATGGCGTAACGTAAAAGCAACTGGTCTAATATTGTGATTATTGTATGGCGTAACGTAAAAGCAACTGGTCTAATATTGTGATTATTGTATGGCGTAACGTAAAAGCAACTGGTCTAACATTGTGATTATTGTATGGCGTAACGTAAAAGCAACTGGTCTAATATTGTGATTATTGTATGGCGTAACGTAAAAGCAACTGGTCTAATATTGTGATTATTGTATGGCGTAACGTAAAAGCAACTGGTCTAACATTGTGATTATTGTATTGGCTTGGATATAAATAATGAGAATAATGATATACGAGTATGAGACTCTCGTAAATGAGACAGAAGGTAAAATGATTAAATATGAAAGATTATATTGCACAGTAATATAAAATCTTCTTTGATTAAAAATTATTAGATCAAATACTCGAAAGATTAGTAATGGTGTATTCAAGCTTGACTCAGTACTGACGGGTGCATTAGCTTTATCTACTTGGGTTGACAGCTAGCAGATAGTTTGTTACTTATTTCTTCCTGAACACCTTTGTTCACCCCGTCTCGTCTTCCCAGCCTTTGTTCCTTTTCCACTACTTTACGCCTTTTAAAATACCTCTCTTGCCTCCTTCTCTTCTTAAACACAAAATCCATTTTCTTTTTACATTACTTGTTTCAGTATCAAGAGGACTCTGGCAAAGATCAGTCACTGTGGTTGACTGATCTTAGTAATTCTTCTTATTCCTTATTGTGGCTTATACGTTGATTTTCGTATTACGTTTTTATTATGAAATCTTCTTACATATATTGACATGCAGACCAGTCCATTGACGCGTATTATACAAAAAATCAGAGATGGTACGTTGTATTCCAATATATTATTAGAAATTATAGAATATTGGAAAATATTATTAATGTTACAGTCCAGAACGGTTATCAGATCTGGAGTTGTTCTTAGCTTGGCAGGTTTAAATACTGAGCTCAAATTTTATTTTATTCTAGACATACGTCTTATTTAGTAGATATAACTCACTTTTTTAGAGAATATTATGATAAAGGAAAAAGAAATTAAAGTCTACAAACAATACCTACTTCTTAATGTATCAGGCACGTAAAAATACTTGTATATCTATACATGTTTTATCTATACATTCCTTAGAACTGACTCATTTCAAGTTATCTTTACGTTTTTTACATTGGAAAAAAATATTTATTGTAAAAATATACAGGTGTCCTATACTGTAGCAAGTAGGCATTTTTAGTTAGTATACCTGCGTAGCTTTCCAAACACAGCATAAAAGTCCATACATCCATTATGTTATAATATTATATATTATAATAATATAATATTATATTATATATAATACATTATATAATATCCATTATAAGTCCACTTATACATTGAATTTTTAATCCATTCAAATCTTAGCCTTTAATTTGGACATACAAAAATCCGCTATCAAAATTTCAGCATCCTATGACTTATGGTGGCTTAGTTTCCTTGTGACAACATTTTTTGACAAACAAACAGACAGCAATTTTTCTAAGGGCGGATTTGGTATAAACATTTTAAGGTCTCTCTAATGTATAAATTATGAAGATAATTTGAAATGGGCCAATTCTAAGCAATGTACAGACTAAAAACATCCATATATATATATATATGCTTCAAAATTTCGACCCTTTTAACGGTCGTTCTCAGGAAAGGAAGTTGAATGGCAAGAAAACGAAAGCCAATAAATAATGATATATTTATTATTCCATATATATATATTTGTAAAAGTTGGAAGCAGTCCTTCATTTAAACATATATTGTTAAATAACGCCCCATATTTGGCTTGTATCTGTTTCTTACACAATTTTTCCAGTTTCCAGAATTCCTTCCTCGTCTCTTCATTATGTCGACTAGCAATATTGGTGATAAGCTTTATAGTTTTAATGATATAGTTATTTAACAATATATATATATATATATATATATATATATATATGGAACTAAGAATTCACTCTTCCCTCCCATTACTTTCAACCCCACACCATGATGTTTCTACATCGAGTGTTCTAGTTGGATTTTTGACTCTGACGGCGATCTCTTGTTACAGTCGAAAGATCTTAGTAATTTTTTCCCATTTGTTATTTTAGTTTAATTATTGATTGTTATTTCAAGTTAAATATACTTATAAGTTTACTGTGAAGTCTTGTTATTTATATGTATGTATTTTTTAAAATTATGGAGTGTTAGAAAGTTGATACAAAGTTGAATACTTGTATATTATCTGTCAATTTTACTGAATATAAATGTAATACTATTTTATTTTTTTAAATAAGTTGTGTTCCACTTATAAAGTTGACTCTATAGTGTGATTTCAAATAATAAAAACGACTTCATAATGCAATGCTCGTTATTCTTAATCTAACTTAATGAGCTAAAGGATTTCTTATAATTGTAACACGCGAATATAAAATATTACTAAATAAAGCCAGTGCTTTATAATCTGGTACAAGGATATATATTATAATTCATTTTTTTTTTTTAAATTTAGTTTGTGGTCAACATTTTAAATAAGGCACCAGATTTTGCCTGAAGGGTGTTCGTGTTGCTTGTAGCAAAAGAAACAATGTATCTGGATTTATGGTTTGCTAAACAAGGAGAAGATATTCCTTAGTGAGGTGAATCGTGAGCAAGGCTAGTAATTCAGACTTAAGCGTAACTTTTCCATATTTACAGTTAGCTTTAATGATTTAAGAAACGACTCCCAGCTTAATTCGGTTTAATCACGGAATTGCCTTTTTACTGCCAGATTAAGGTCGGTGTCACTTTGTATATTTTATCGATTTTATGCATATATATATATTTTTTTTTGTATTTCAACTATAACTGCGTTTCATTTTTTTGAGATTAAAAGCTGACAGATGTTATAGAGTAACGAATGTTATCCTTACAATAGTCAATTCTAAAATACATATGCCTAGTCAAAAACACCATCACAAAATCAATATATGTACATCAGTCACCTATATGTAACAAAAACTATATAGAAAAGCCCAGCAAAGTCATACTTGAAAATTCCTACTTTGTCGTCTTCAGGAGAGGAAAGCATATATTTAGTTAGGCTGGTATTTTTCTTTTTCTTGATTAATTATTTTTATGAACAGTTTCATTTATATCGTTCAAATCAAAACTTCTAATTCGGATGTTTCCATTTGATTTAAAAAAAAAAAAATCTGTTTCATAGTCAACTGGAGAAAATTTGAAAATGGAAAATTATTGATATAACATTCACATTTTGATTGAACTCGATCATAGTAAAGTTGCTAGAAAACTTTGGAGACAAAAGTCAAGAGGTCATGCATACTGTAAAGTTTAGTGATACATACCTAAAAGAAGATAACCTACGTATGTACACTAACATATGATACCCATATAACATATATATAGCTCAATGTACATAAAGAAATATAGAGACATTAAAAACACACACTTACACTCTCAAATTTTCGGTTGAACCGTCTTCAGGAGACATAAAGGAGGGAGACCAAGCGCACTGGTACATAGACGGTTGGAGACCGTATCCAACCATATTGATATATATATACATGTATCTGATATATAAACAGTCTAGTCAAAGGTTTTGTCCGGTTAACACTGTTGTTCCTTTAAATAATGTGAATTTCATTTTCTTAGGGATATACGAGTATATATATCTATATCTATATCTATATCTATATATATATCGTATATATATATAAATGAAAAAAGACAAAAAATAGATGAAGCGAGAAAACTTACTGGATCGATATTTCGAACTGAAGTTCGTCGTCAGGGAGAGAGTAGAAGGGAAGAAGAAGAGGTACGTGCGTTCACTTGATCCAGTAAGTTTTCTAGCTTCTTCTATTTGTTGTCTTTTTTCATTTATATATCTGTCCGGTTGGGACCTTTTTAATATTTTGATTTATATAAATATATACTTAAAATAAACAGTGACACATTGACTGAAACATAACAAAGACTCACTTTTCAATATTTCGACCGTAATGGCGGTTGTCCTCAGGAGAGGAAGTGAATTACGGTCGAAATATTGAAAAGTGAGTCTTTGTTATGTTTCAGTCTATGTGTCACCGTTTATTTTAAGTGTTATCTGTCCTGCCGGACCGTTTTTCGTTTATCATGGTATATATATATATAGATAAAAGTATCGACCGTAGAATAGAAAGAAAACTAAAGTTCATCGGGACTCAGTCAGTTCTTTAGGTTCAAATATATAAATGAAAAATACAACACATCATGAACGAAACACTTACTCCAGTAAGTATTCTCGTTCTTTATCTGTTGTTGTTTTTCCCAGGTATTTATCTGTCCGGTTTGGACTGTTTAGTAATTTCATTTATATATATTTATAACATGATTTCAAATAAACACGTCAAATAACAATCAATGATCAAAACACAATATGAAATGGAAAAATGGAAAAAAATCTAAGAAATTTATTATTAATGTATATATATATATATGTAATTTTTTTTTTGAGGTTTGAGGTCCAATGATTTAAACTAGTCCTTTTGCCGACATTTCGACATATATTTATGTCATCTTCAGGGCTACAACATGATTGTTTTACAATTAGCACTACTATTACTACTATTTGGTAATTTGTTACATTTTAATCTGCAAAGAAACAAAGAGGAAATTTATTGATAAATCACTATATTGGGTCAAGAAAACAATTCAGGATATATATATATAGATATATATCTTGTTTTCCCATTTCTTATTGTGGTTTGATCATTTATATATATATATATATATATATATATATATATATATATATATATATTACTAGTGCTATATAATGTCATACGTATTTACCAAGAAATTGATATAAATGATTGCTGAATTTATAGTTGTTAAAAAAAAATATTATTTATCCTCAAATTAGCTTTCTTAATAGTTGAGGTTATTTCTTTGATTGTTAAGCCGCATCTTTTTATATTGACATCTGTTAAAATACATATATTGTAAATGTATTTAAATAAACCAACTAATATCCATGTAAAGAATGAAATGTATTCTTCAGAGATTACTCTATCCTTCATGGAATATCCTCATTTCTTTATGGAAGTGGTATATTGCTCAGTTAAATTGAGTACATTGAACTAAAAGTAAAATATCATTAACTGATTATTCTTATCAAATTTTTCATAAAAATAGATTCAGTTAATACAGAAAAATTCAAATGCTTAAGATTTTATCAAGGAATAAATGAATTATTAAAATCTAGATAAAACTAAAAAAAAAAAAAACAACAAAGCTGTAATTTTTTCCAAAAGATAAAGTTATATTTTAAATTATATTGCAATTTGTTTTGTTTTAATTATATCCAAGAATAATGATTCAGCGATTGTGATCAAATTATAATAAATCACCGTTTAAACTTATTAATTAATTATGTATTATTAAACTTATTTAACCTTCAAACAATTAAAGAATTTATCGTATATAATTAAATTGCTAGATGTAAATTTTCAAAAATGTAAATATTGATATAGACGTAATTGTGAAGGTCGAGGAAGTTGGTTAAGAAATTATCTTAATTAGTGTAGGATTTGCTCTCAAGTGTATCCTGATGGTTTAGTGTGATAAAAAAATGGCAGATTAAACCCCCCCCATTGGGGGTGTCAATGAAATGTCTTGTACCGTTTGAAGATCTCATACGAAAACCCTTGAGCCAATGAGATGCGAGTTAGTACCTAAAATATAATAGATATGATGTGGCAATACTATGAAACAAAGATTAATATATATCTTATTATGTATCAACATGCATATATGTTTGCAACATGCATTTCGGGATCTCCCCAACCTTGACATTGACATGGACATACATCATCATGGTGACCACCATGACATCATGCCAAATAAATGTCAACAAAGCTGTAATTTCTTCCAAAAGATAGAGTTATATTTTAAATTATATTGCAATTTGTTTTGTTTTAATTATCTCCAATTAATTAATTAGTAATTAATCATGCCAAATAAATATAAAGTCATACTAAAATGCATGGCCCATAGATACTCATCTATTCTGGCTTTCTGTTTTAAGTTTCAAAGACTAACTTTCCTATACTGTAATATTTCCTGACTGAAAAAAACGTTCATTGATCACAAGTCTAACAGTACTACGATACTTGTCTTGAGATTTATTAAAAAAAAAAAAAAACAATGACAATGATCAAACCACAATATGAAATGAGAAAACAAGACTAAAAACTTTCAACTGTAACAAACGGTCTTCGTCAGAGTCAAAATCCCAACTGAAAAAAAAAACAACTAATTTGAACTTAATATTAGAAAATGCCTATTTAGCAACTCTACAATGTTCCTCCCAAATATATCTTATAAACAGGTAAATTTTTGTTTCGGAAGTAAATAGCATTGTAAGTAAATTTCACTACTTTTACTATTGTCACTTATTTATTGTTGTAGTGACAATAGTCAAAGTAGTGAAATTAGTGAAAATGGAAGATTTGAAGACAGTTGAACCATTGGAAATGTTCTATACAATTTGGATGAAGACGCAAGAAGATTATTTCGGTCCCTTGAAAAATACACAAGGAAACTAGTTAATCGTAAATATGGCGTAATATTTAATCAAACCTGTATAAATGAAGGACTGCTTCCTAAATATACCAATATATATATCTAATATATAATTTTGTTCGTCTGTATGTTTGTATGTCCGTTTGTCCTCTATGCATTCCTCACAGACTTGACGAATCTTTCTGAAATTTTACATGTGGCCACATGTGGTAATAAGGAAGGTTTTAGGCCACTTTGCAAAGCACCAATAATTTTGTTCGTCTGTATGTTTGTATGTCCGTTTGTCCTCTATGCATTCCTCACAGACTTGACGAGTCTTTCTGAAATTTTACATGTGGCCACATGTGGTAATAAGGAAGGTTTTAGGCCACTTTGCAAAGCACCATCCCCCCACTGGGAGCCCACATCAACCATAGACAAAAACCTTTGCGCATCCCTGGCTTACACTAAGGGCTCCCAGTGGGGGGATCCCACATCAACCATAGACAAAAACCTTTGCGCATCCCTGGCTTACACTAACCACATTCCCTTAGTACAAGCCTAAAACGAAAAGTGTGTGTGTGTTTTGCTAACAAAACACACACACACACACACACACACACACACACACAATAAGTAGTTTCACATTGTATTTAAGCAGAAAAATGTAAATAATTAAATACGTTCCCTTTCTTTAAATTAATGCTTATATTAGCAACACTGAGAGAAGGGGACTATTTTAAAATGAATTAATTCAGATGGCATTGATTAGAGGAACAGTAGAGCTGAATCATTCTAAAAAGGCGCCAATTATACTCCTAGTTTAGTTCTCCGCGTCATTCCAAATATCTTTAAACCTTTTTATTGTGTTAACCATTTAATTTTTGAGGCATGCTGGAGAATATTTGGATTTCTTATGCATGATCATTATCCAACAGTTGTTCACCTCTCTGTCCATCTAGAAAATGGACAGAGAGTCTACTTTACAATGCTTTTTCCTCAGAATGTTATTATTTGAAGTGAAAGGTCCAACCTCATTTAATGACCTTAGAACAGTGAATGGGATTGTGTATCCAACTTACAGAGAAGCTTGCTTGCAGAGAGGATTGCTTGAAGATGATGCTCAATGGGATGCTACACTTTCAGAGGCCTCAGTATCAACTTCTCCTTCTGGACTAAGAACACTTTTTGCAATGCTTCTCAATGCATGTAATGTTAGTGATCCTGTCAGACTTTGGACAAAGTACAAGGATGATTTAACAGAAGATTATCATTATCAAATGCAGTTACAATTTCCAGAAATTGAAATTACTTACAATGATCAAATCTACAATAAGTCATTGATTGACATAGAAAATAAAGTTCTCACTATGGGAGGGAATGAACTTCAAATTTATGGTCTTCCTAAACCCATCAGAAACAATGAAAGTGGATTAAGCAGAGAAATGTTAAGAGATGCAATGTTAGTGATCCTGTCAGACTTTGGACAAAGTACAAGGATGATTTAACAGAAGATTATCATTATCAAATGCAGTTACAATTTCCAGAAATTGAAATTACTTACAATGATCAAATCTACAATAAGTCATTGATTGACATAGAAAATAAAGTTCTCACTATGGGAGGGAATGAACTTCAAATTTATGGTCTTCCTAAACCCATCAGAAACAATGAAAGTGGATTAAGCAGAGAAATGTTAAGAGAAACCTCTTATGACATAGAAGCTCTAACCAGATTCATTAATGAAAATGAGCCAAAGCTCTTACCAGAGCAAAATAGAGTTTATGTGGAAATTTTAGATTCAGTTCAAAAGAATCATGGAGGCATTTTCTTCTTGGATGCTCCAGGTGGTACTGGGAAAACTTTTGTGACTAAATTGGTACTAGCTAAAGCAAGGCAGAAAGGAAGAATTGCTCTGGCTGTTGCATCTTCAGGAATAGCAGCTACACTTTTGCCTAATGGAAGAACAGCCCACTCTACATTCAAGCTTCCCATAGATTTGTCCAGTAATGAAAATCCTTTTTGCAATATTACTAAAAGTTCAAATATTGCCCAAGTTCTCAAAAAATGTAGTCTTATCATCTGGGATGAATGTACTATGGCACACAAGAAAGCTCTGGAAGCTGTTGATAGAACTTTGAAAGATATCAGAGAAAATGACTTGCCAATGGGAGGAATAACTTTAGTTTTGTCTGGTGATTTTAGACAAACTCTCACAGTGATCCCAAAAGGTACAAAAGCAGATGAAATAAAAGGTTGCTTAAAGTCTTCAAGATTGTGGAGGAATGTGAAGAATCTTAAACTCCAAACAAATATGAGAGAATATTTGCAAAGAGACCGATTGTCTAAGCAATTTGCAGAAGATTTATTGGCCCTTGGAGGAGGAACTGCACCATTGGATAATGATGGTTTATTAGATCCATCAAGAATAAGTACAATAGTGAAAACAGAAACTGATCTGATTTGTAATGTGTTTCCAAATCTACAAGAAAATTTCAAGTCTGAGAAGTGGTTGTGTGAAAGGGCTATTCTAGCACCTCAAAATTCTACAGTGAATTCAATCAATTCTCAGCTAATTAATTCCCTGGAGGGAGGCACCATGAATTACAAATCTATTGACACTGTTATTGATCCAAATGAAGCAGTGAATTATCCAGTTGAATTTTTGAATTCTTTGGAGATGTCTGGTCTGCCTTCTCATAAATTAGAACTTAAAATTGGTGCCCCAATAATGTTACTTAGAAATTTAGATCCACCTAAGCTTTGTAATGGGACTAGATTTGTTATCAAAAAAATGATGCCTCATATTATTGAAGCAATAATTCTATCTGGATGTGCAGCAGGAGAATCAGTTTTCATACCCAGGATACCAATATCACCAACTGATTCTGTAATTCAATTCAAGAGGCTGCAATTTCCAATAAAGTTATGTTTTGCCATGACTATTAATAAGCCTCAAGGTCAGACTCTGAAAGTAGCAGGCTTACACTTGAAAGAACATTGTTTCTCACATGGTCAACTTTATGTTGGCTGCTCAAGAGTTGGAATTAAATCAAATCTGTTCATATATGTACCACAAGGCAAAACTAAGAATATAGTTTACAGAGAAGTATTGTAAAGTATTGTAAAGGATTGTGAAATGTACGATTTGCTTTCAAAATGAAATGTCTTATAAGACACAACTGAATGTCTCATACAGTTGTCTTAAATATGATATTGTATATCTTTGTCTAATTATGAAGAAATATATGTTAGAAATAAAAATTACTATTCTGTCTATAAAAAAAAAAATTACTGTCTATCATTTCTTCTCTTTATTCCCGAGCAACGTCGGGTACTTCTGCTAGTATAAAATAAATTCAAAACGAAGAAAACACACAGAAAGACACAAACATAGCTCACATCGATATTTCGACCATCGTCGTCATCAGGAGGTGTGAAGAACGAAGAGCGAAGAGTCCCGCAGGAAGACAGGGAGGCGACTCCCTTATATATATATATATATATATATATACTTTTTCGTTGGAAATACGATCAAACACGAACAAATATAGTTCAATTTATACAAAGAAACATAGAGAAATCAAAAGAACACACTTACCGTCTCTAATTTTCGGTTTGAACCGTCTTCAGGAGAACTCTGAACCAGTGCGCTTGGTTTCCCTCTCTTATCTCTCCTGAAGACGGTTCAAACCGAAAATTAGAGACTGTAAGTGTGTTCTTTTGATTTCTCTATGTTTCTTTTTCTATATTGAACTATAATATATATATATATATATATATATATATATATATATATATATATATATATATATACATTTTTGATGAAAATACGATCCGAAATGGACAAATACAGTTCAATGTACATAAAGAACCGTAGAGAAATTAATAACACACACAGTCTCTAATTTTCGGTTGAACCGTCTTCAGGAGAGATAAGAAAGGGAAACCAAGCGCACTGGTACAGAGACGGTTGGAGACCCAAGAGAAAGTTTCCCTTTCTTATCTCTGCTGAAGACGGTTGAACCAAAAATTAGAGACTGTAAGTGTGTGTTTTTAATTTCTCTACGTTTCTTTATGTACATTGAACTATATATATATATATATATAATATATATATATATACGAGTTCGAGATTAACAAAGAGCAACACACAAAGTAGGGAAACACACTTACAGACTCAAATTTTCGGGTAATCCGTCTTTAGGAGAAAAGAGAATGGGGACCAAGCACGTTGTAGGCGCAACGGCAAGTAACCAAGCCAAGCCAAGTAATCTCTTTTCTCCTGAAGACGGATTACCCGAAGATTTGAGTCTGTAAGTGTGTTTCCCTACTTTGTGTGTTGCTCTTTGTAAATCTCGAACTCGTATTGTGTCCAGTTTGGATCGTATTTCGTTTTATCAGTGAATATGTATATATATAAGTTTACAATGGAAATAATAAGTCAGTAGTAGAACAATGGTTTGAAATTTGTATTAGATTGAAATGGTGACAAGCTTCAAAACATGATTGTTTCAAAGGACGTGGAAGAAGCTGAATATTGAACTGTTTTTCTCTAAGATATAGATTGTGGGAGGATGTTATAAATCCGTGGCAGTGTCAGGCAGGAGGTTCTCTTTTTGAATACCTAATCGGTGACGGCTTTTGGAAGTATATGACAAAAGAAGGAAGATTGAAAAGTTAGGGGCGTCAATCAAAACGTCGTGGAGTCAAAAAGATATATTATGGATCAGGCAGGTCACGTCGCAATAGCATTTCTGTTTCCCCTTATGTCTAACTTCATTCGTTCAATTTCAAGTTGTGGGGATAAAACTTTAAATAAATAAAGAAATATATGTATAGATATATATTAGTAAATTTTGGTAGCAGTCCTTCCTTGATACACACATTATTGAAAATGACACCAAATTTAGCTGATACATGTTTCTTAACAAGTTTCTCAATTTTTCAAAATAACACTCTCGTTATTTCGTCTACACAATGAAGTACATCTGCTATAGTCAATATATATATATATATGAGTCGTTATCAGCCTTTGGAGCGATTCACTTCTTTTCCTGAAGACGAGGACATCGAAATATAGTAGTGAGTTCAGTGGTTTCCTTTCTATGTGTTCTTTTTTAAATTCTAGTTTATATATATATATATATATATATATATATATATATATATAATAAAAATGAAAAAAGACAACAAATAGAAGAAGCGAGAAAACTTACTGGGTCGATATTTCGAACTGAAGTTCGTCGTCAGGGAGAAGAAGGGAAGAGGATATAGTGCAGTGTATATATATATACTTTTTCGTTGGAAATATGATCCAAAATGGACAAATATAGTTCAATATAGACAAAGAAACATAGAGAAATCAAAAGAACACACTTACAGTCTCTATTTTTCGGTTTGAACCGTCTTCACGAGAGCTAAGAGAGGGAAACCAAGCGCACTGGTTCAGAGACGGTTGGAGACCCAAACGTCTCCGACAGGGTCTCCAACCGTCTCTGAACCAGTGCGCTTGGTTTCCCTCTCTTATCTCTCCTGAAGACGGTTCAAACCAAAAATTAGAGACTGTAAGTGTGTTCTTTTGATTTCTCTATGTTTCTTTGTCTATATTGAACTATATATACATATATATATATATATATATCAGTTGGGTTTTTGACTCTGACGAAGACCGCTTGTTACGGTTGAAAGATTTTAGTCTTGCTTTCCCATTTTCTTATTGTGGTTTGATCATTGATATATATATATATATATACTTTTTTCGTTAGAAATACGATCCAAAACGGACAAATATAGTTCAATATAAACAAAGAAACATAGAGAAATCAGAAGAACACACTTACAGTCTCTAATTTTCGGTTTGAACCGTCTTCAGGAGAGATAAGAGAGGGAAACCAAGCGCACTGGATCAGAGACGGTTGGAGACCAACAGTGTTGCCGCATGCGCGCCCGTTCACAGAAAATAAGGTAGACAGGAATCAATTTATAATTTATAAAATAAAATAATGGAATATGAAAACAATAAATATATAAAAAAGAAAAAATTGAAAAAATAAGGGAAATTGATACAGAGAAATTGATACATAAACAAAAGTGCTGACTAAGCTATGATCAATTTATGTATCAATATACATAATACAATATACATATCTTTATGTATCAATTTCTCTGTATCAATTTCCCTTATTTTTTCAATTTTTTCTTTTTTATATATTTATTGTTTTCATATTCCATTATTTTATTTTATAAATTATAAATTAATTATAAATTGATTCCTGTCTACCTTATTTTCTGTGAACGGGCGCGCATGCGGCAACACTGTTGGTCTCCAACCGTCTCTGATCCAGTGCGCTTGGTTTCCCTCTCTTATCTCTCCTGAAGACGGTTCAAACCGAAAATTAGAGACTGTAAGTGTGTTCTTCTGATTTCTCTATGTTTCTTTGTTTATATTGAACTATATATATATATATATATATATATATATATAATATATATAAGAGAGAGAGAGAGAGAGAGAGAGAAAGCGCTGTCCAGCCAACTACCTGCAATATAGCATTACAGAGATGTCAAATGTATTGGTTTTGGCTTGAGGGATTTAAAATAAACTCAGACACTAATAAAACTCAGCAGGTGTGATTAAACAGCAAAGACACTCCTTGAATTCCTCGTGCTCTATACATTCTAATGGTAAAATTTTTTTGTTTTTGTGTTGGTACACTCGCCTTAATCATATATTTACATTTTTTTGACTATATAGCATGAGTTCTTTTTAAGTGAGAGACGTAACGGTTGGACTCGTGTTTACAGGTACTGCGATTTTTTGCTGTTGAAAAAATAGTTACCTATGGAATAGGTAGCTTATACCGCTAGTAAAATTATTTTTTACTCTATTTGACTTTCCGTATCTCACTGTCAACGTTTCAACAATTTTTCACCACTTTTTACCATTTTTACAAAGAAATTAATACAAACTCTCAGCTCTATTATTGTCATCAAAAAAACTCTGAGCACGCAAACACTCGCCTAACCTCGTTAACCTCATCTAGTCTGTCACATAAAAATAATATACAATAATGTGAACATATATTAGTGATGAGTGGGTTAAAACATTGACAAAAAATTTATAATTTGGGTGTACAGAGTGCACAAAATTTGAAAAGTTTAATTACTTTTTAATCACATTTTCCGAATGGTTACCGAGTGTAGAGTTCCATTGCCTGTGTATAACCTCTCCTTGTCAACAATCCATTTCCAGTTTTCACAAAATTAGGACGTTTAGAATGTGATATTTAGTGTTTATTTAATTATGAATATTTTTGAGTTATTTTAGTTATGTATAATTAGTTATTATTTTGTACAAATATAATACTTGATAATGGTCAATGAAGACCTAAACATGTCAGGTTATGTAAATAAAAATTTTGGATAAGTAATCTATCTTGCACCACAAACATGGAGAAAGTGTATAGGAGAAATTGAGAAACTCAGTAGAAAAATGGTGAAATTAAAAATAGGCATAGAATTTAACAAGACATGAATAAACGAAGGTCTGCACCTGAAATATACATTTATATATATAAATAAAGATTTCAATTGGATTTTTGACTCTGACGAAGACCGCTTGTTACGACTGAAAGATCGTAGTCTTGTTTTCCCATTTCATATTGTGGTTTGATCATTGATATATATTTATATATATATATATATGATAATATACCGGTATGATAATATACCAGTGTTATTACCGTAACAGATGAGATACGTGGATTAGAATTTGACTTTTCTCCAAATTAATTATAAAAGATTCTCATTATTTTTGAATAATACTAAAGTGAATGTTAGAGAAAGTACCGATTTAAATTAAGTTATATATTCACCTTTTAATTTTTATTTTTCGCAAATTCATTGAGAGTAATTATCAGGACGATGGTGTTGACATAAATCGATAAAAACAAACTTTAATTTTAACTAGGTCATTCATGTTGGGATGTTCAATATTTTATTCTTTTAACACAACACTGTTCTATATTGGTAGATTTCAAAAATTAATTCTCTACACAGAAAAAAAATAGTTTAATACGAAAACTAACAACGCGTTTAGAACACATAGTGTTCTTCAGGTTTACATAATAATATATATATATATATATATATATAAAAAGATTTCACATAAACACGTGAAACAACAATCAATGATCAAACCACAATAAGAAATGGGAAAACAAGACTAAGATCTTTCAACCGTAACAAGCGGTCTTCGTCAGAGTCAAAAACCCAACTGAACACTAGATGCAGAAAACATCTCCTCTCACTCCGCACTCAACTCCTCACCAGATGTTTTCTGCATCTAGTGTTCAGTTGGGTTTTTGACTCTGACGAAGACCGCTTGTTACGGTTGAAAGATCTTAGTCTTGTTTTCCCATTTCTTATTGTGGTTTGATCATTGATATATATATATATATATATATATATAGACACTTTGAATTGAAATTGAAATCAGACGGTCCAAACGGACAAATATTAAAGTTACAGCTAGAGAACACAAGAAAAAGGACGAACACTCACGAATCTCGATTATTTCGGCGTCTTGCCGTCTTCAGGAGAGTAGAAAGAAAGAAAATAAAATAAAAGGAGAAAGAATGAAGGAACGGAGACGTAAATGCGTCCACTGGCCGATGTAAACTCGCGCGATACAATGACACGCAGTGCAGCCACCTTACCAACGTAAACCAGTGTAGGCTGTGAGTTAAAAAAATTATAAAAGTGATATTTAAGTAAAAGGGAGGAGAAAAGTAAAAAAGAGAAAGGAAAGGAAAAAAACATAAAACTAACTAAAATTAAACGGGGAAAAAAAATAAATAAATAAATAAATGAATGAATAAATAAATAAAAATAAAAATAAAATAAAAAAATCATCTGATTAAATTTAGACCAGGGGAATTTCTTGCACCCAATAACCAAATGAAGGCTTCCTCAGAAGCCCTTAGAGTGGTCTGGGTGTCATCATTTGAGAGTTTTCTTGATATTTTAACCCTGAAGCAATCGTTGAAGGGAAGGTTATGGAGATTGGCGTGGGTGGCAACAGGCAGCTGCTTGCGTTGACCAACGGATGACCTGTGACCATTCATACGGAGGCTAAGTGACGTGGAAGTCAGGCCCACGTAGAATGAGTCACATTGTGTGCAGTCCAGACGATAAACACAATTGCTGGAAGTGCAAGAACTAGCAAAGGAGAGAGGGTATGAATGGTTGTTCACTGTCGAAATGAAATGGCTGTCAGGATTGATGATGGGACAGGTGGCAGGTCGCTTCAACGATTGCTTCAGGGTTAAAATATTAAGAAAACTCTCAAATGATGACACCCAGACCACTCTAAGGGCTTCTGAGGAAGCCTTCATTTGGTTATTGGGTGCAAGAAATTCCCCTGGTCTAAATTTAATCAGATGATTTTTTTATTTTATTTTTATTTTTATTTATTTATTCATTCATTTATTTATTTATTTATTTTTTTTCCCGTTTAATTTTAGTTAGTTTTATGTTTTTTTACCTTTCCTTTCTCTTTTTACTTTTACCTCCCTTTTACTTAAATATCACTTTTATAATTTTTTTAACTCACAGCCTACACTGGTTTACGTTGGTAAGGTGGCTGCACTGCGTGTCATTGTATCGCGCGAGTTTACATCGGCCAGTGGACGCATTTACGTCTCCGTTCCTTCATTCTTTCTCCTTTTATTTTATTTTCTTTCTTTCTACTCTCCTGAAGACGGCAAGACGCCGAAATAATCGAGATTCGTGAGTGTTCGTCCTTTTTCTTGTGTTCTCTAGCTGTAACTTTAATTATATATATATATATATATCTGTGTGATTTAAGGATATCAGAGTGAACTATTTGAAACTGAGTACAATATATGAATGCTGAATGGCCCTATTGAGGTTTTTACAAGGAAATTAGTATGAAAAATTACTTATTAATCCTGAACTTTAATAAAACATTAGGACATTTTTCATACTAATTCCTATTTAACGTCAATACTGCAATGCAACATTCGTATATTGTATTTAATTTCACTCTTATGTTCTTAAAGCTCACATATATGTATATTTTACTATAATACCTAGATATATTTTACTATATACCTATTGGCAGAACGCAAAGGCTTTTTGCTGAGCAGCGGGCAACTGGGACCTTACGCATTGACCTGTAACTCCACTACCATTGGTCAACATCGCAACGAATCATTTTACTATAAGTAAAGTATAGTGATTGTGAAAAAATTCGATCTCGAGATTTTGACGAAATTATATGTTTTGAGGTCCCAGGAGTTGTTTTATGATGTTTTTCGATGTCTGTGTGTATGTGGGTGGGTGGGTGAGTTAGCATTGCTTGTTACCACTCTTCAATCCAGAATCTTTGATTGATCAAGTTGATATTTTACACAAAAATAGGCCCCATGGTGTAGATGTTCCCTATTGATTTTTTTTTTTTTTAGATGTAAACCTGAAGAAGAACACTAAGTTCTTCTTAGTGTCACTAATAATTAGACACTAATATTAGTGTCCAAAGTAATTGTAAATCTTCAGGAATGTTAGTATCCAAAGTGATGAAAACTCTGCGCAAGTGCTAATATCCAAAGTACTATAATTGGAACCCTGAACAAATATTGGTGTCCAAAGTGATTATAAACCTTCAGAAATGTTAGAATCCAAAGTGATGGGGGACCATGATATTAAAGCCTGGATACAATTTCATATTGCTAGCCTCGCAGTAGAGCTGCTGGTATCCAAAATGATAAAAACCTTGGTTTTCATTATGAATATAAATGAATGAACATTGTTTTCATATCGTACTGTTTCATACTTTTTGTGCTAATTCTGTGATTTGTCGATAATATGACTTACACAAGTTTTTTTTTTCTCGCCCACCAGTTGTGACTCCAAGCGCCCACTGCAGGTGCTGAAGCCACTTTCTGCTTCACGTCACAGGTGTCCGAAGCCCCTCATTTCCTCCCAGAAGCCCTCCTGTCCTGTCTCTTCGTGAGAACATCCTCCTTCTTTTTCTTTTTTTTTTTCTTCTTTGCTACTAATCGAGTCTTTAGCCGGACTGTTAGGCTCCCACACACCTCTACCAAAAGTCCGCTTCCTCCTTGCGCACTCCTCCTATCCCCTTTCAGTTTTTTTTTTTTGATCATATACATTTAAACGCTCTATTAAATATCTAACCAATCAGAAGCACTTTTTCCCATCCTTTAAACACGTCCTCTTTTTTTTTTAGTTTAATAGTAACAAAAAATTCCCCCTTTGTTTCCCTTCTTCATGGTTATTAATAAACCACTATCATGTTCGTCAGTTTTAATAATTTCAAATATTTTTTTCGATTAATTTCGTAAAATTTATTCAAATTAAGAATGAATATTCCTTATTTTTTCTAATATATATATTTACATTTATATATATTTTTATATATATATATATATATATATATATATAGTTCATTGTTTACATCGGCCAGTGGACGCATTTACGTCTCCATTCCTTCATTCTTTCTCCTTTTTAATTTCTTTCTTTCTTCTCTCCTGAGGACTGCAAGACGCTGAAATTATCGAGATTCGTGAGTGTAGGTCCTTTTTCTTGTGTTCTTTAGCTGTAACTTTAATTATATATATATATATATATATATATTTTACTTTTTATTTCAAACAATTATTAAGATTTTGTTTAATATTAAAATATAAAAGTTATTGGAACCTTGTCCGAAGTGATTGTAAACCATCAGGAATGTTAGTATCCAAAGTGATGAGAATTTGCATAACTACTGCTATCCAATGTGAGGAAACCGCTGCGCGAGAGCTAATATCCAAAGTTATTGAAACCCTGAACAAATATTAGTGTCCAAAGTGATTGTAAACCTTCAGGAATGTTAGTATCCAAAGTGATTGTAAACCTTCAGGAATGTTAGTATCTAAAGAGACTGTAAACCTTCAGGAATGTTAGTATCCAAAGTGATGAGCATTTGCATAACTACTAGTATCCAATGTGAGGAAACCGCTGCGCGAGAGCTAATATCCAAAGATATTGAAACCCTGAACAAATATTAGTGTCCAAAGTGATTGTAAACCTTCAGGAATGTTAGTATCCAAAGAGACTGTAAACCTTCAGGAATGTTAGTATCCAAAGTGATGAGAATTTCCATAACTACTAGTATCCAATGTGAGGAAACCGCTGCACGAGTGCTAATATCCAAAGTTATTGAAACCCTGAACAAATATTAGTGTCCAAAGAGATTGTAAGTTTTTGATGTGACGAACACCGCTTGTTACGGTTGAAAGATCTTAGTCTTGTTTTCCCATTTCATATTGTGGTTTGATCATTGATATATATATACGAGTTCAACTAGTATATATATATATATTTATGCCCAGTTTAGATCGTATTTCGGTTTATTAAGTGAAGAATATATATATATAGATACAGATATATATTGGCAGCAGATCTTCTCTCAAGCATATTTTATTGAAAATGATCTCAGTTATTGCATTCACGACCTTTTTGTTAACAGATTCTAACCTCCTGGTTATTTTCCTTATTGTAGTAGGTAAACTATAATAAGGAAAATAGCCAGGAGGTTAGAATCTGACAACAAAAAGGTCGTGAATGCAGAAACTGAGATCATTTTCAATAATATATATATATATATAAACAAACACTTTTTCTTCTTCTCGGCATTTGTTCAGGGTAAATATATGGAATCACCTTTTCGCCAACGTTTCGTCTTTATTTTAAGACATCCTCAGGACTATAAACTAACAAAAAAACAATAAACAATGAACATTTGTCATTTCTACTTTAGAAACGTTTCTAAAGTAGAAATGACAAATGTCCATTGTTTATTGTTTTTTTGTTAGTTTATAGCCCTGAGGATGTCTTAAAATAAAGACGAAGCGTTGGCAAAAAGGTGATTCCATATATTTACTCTGACCAAATTCCGAGAAGAAGAAAAGTGTTTGTTAGTAATTTGTGGTCAAGAAAAACAGTACCGTATATTTATATATATATATATATTCCGAGAAGAAGAAAAGTGTTTGTTAGTAATTTGTGGTCAAGAAAAACAGTACCGTATATATATATATATATATAAACAATAATACATATGGCAATGAATATATAAACATTTTCAGTTTTATATGATTTTGGTCACTCAAATTAGAAGTAAATAACTATATTTTAAAATTGGAAATAATAATAACAAGGAGAGTTTAGTCATAGCCGTTGTAATGAGGGCCATTAATTTTTGCGTCCATTTAAAGTAGAACAAAGAAGGAGTAAAGAATAGCGTGTTTGCTCGTGAGAGAAGAGTCTTTTAGTTAATTACTTAATCAATATACTCGGCTAAATTAGCCTTTTATTTTTTTTACAGTTCCTTGATAAATTCTCTGACCTGAATCAAAGCAAGCTTTTTTTTTATCCTTCTTATAGTGATAATAATATAAAATTAGTTAATTATTGAAATAGAAAAATTTATTTAAAATAGTATTCCCTAAAATTTTTTTTAACCCAACCTCTTTTTACAATACTTCCTCTTTTATTATACCTGGTGTAGATTTCATGGAAACATCTCTGTTTTTGCTATTTCTGATGTAGATAGAAATATTTCACGTAAACTCGTGAAATAACAATCAATGATCAAACTATTTCAGTTTTTTCCATTTCACATTGTGCTTTGATCATTGATTCTGATGTAGAATGTAAAGATACATTCATGAAAAATGCCGTATAATGCTACAATAAACACAGTAAATACATTTAAAGATGCACGTAAATTACCCCATGTGGAATTGAAGAATGAAAATATTGTCGGAGTTTTTCGAAGGTTTTTCTGTGTAGATTTGAAATACATGGCCGTTGATAGCTCATTGCCTGTTCAGCATAATTGCATGTCTGTGAAGTTGATAGTGTTCTTGATTCCTTCATGGGTAAATTTCATATAGAGTTTTTTTTCAAAATTTCTGTTTCTTTCACGTAACATATATAAGTTTTTCACGTTTAAGTAACAATAATTGACCTAACGACAATAAGTTTCCTGCTTGTTCTCTGTAGTTTCCTTCAGTTTTCTGTTTTTTTGTTTGCGCATATAAAAATTGGCGAATGTGACCCCACTTTTGAAAGTGATCCCATTTTTTTAGCGTGTATCTAGCAACCAAATGTTTTTATTCAACAGTTTAGTGTAGCATAAGCGTAATAGTCTTAAGTTCAAAATTCAAGAAGAGTAACACACAGAGTAAGGAAACACACTTATAGACTCAAATTTTCGGTTAATCCGTATTCAGGAGAAAAGAGAAAGGGATACCAAGCACGTAGTAACACACAGAGGAAGGAAACACACAATACGTTGCTTGGTCTCCCTTTCTCTTTTCTCCTGAATACGGAATAACCGAAAATTTGAGTTTGTAAGTGTGTTTCCTTACTCTGTGTGTTACTCTTCTTGAATTTTGAACTCCCAATATATATATATATATATAGTTCAATATAAACAAAGAAACATAGAGAAATCAAAAGAACACACTTACAGTCTCTAATTTTCGGTTTGAACCGTCTTTAGGAGAGATAACAGAGGGAAACCAAGCGCACTGGTTCAGAGACGGTTGGAGACCAACAGTGTTGCCGCATGCGCGCCCGTTCACAGAAAATAAGGTAGACAGGAATCAATTTATAATTACATTAAATTAATGGAATATGAAAACAATAAATAAATAAAAGAAAAAATTGAAAAATTAAGGAAAATTGATACATATTAACGAACAGAGAAATTGATACATAAACAAAAGTACTGACTAAGCTATGATAGAATAAAATAAAACTAAGAATACAAATAATAATAATAAATGAAATAATTTATTAAAAAAAATTGGTGATAAAATATGAAAAGGCAAGGAACTTTTAAACATTATCGCTTTAGATTGAGGCCAGGTGCACTACGTGCACTTAATAGCCAAATATGGGCTTCTTCGGAGGCTCGTAGTGTGAGATCTTTGCAGCTTGGTTTCCCTCTCTTATCTCTCCTGAAGACGGTTCAAACCGAAAATTAGAGACTGTAAGTGTGTTCTTTTGATTTCTCTATGTTTCTTTGTTTATATTGAACTATATTTGTCCGTTTTGGATCGTATTTCCAACGAAAAAAAGTATATATATATATATATATATATTGCAATAAGGATGTGAAATGAAGATCTATCTTTCTATATTAATTTAAATTTATTATTTAAATCTTATTCTATGTGACTATTATACGGTGGGGTGGGGGTAGAAATTGTTTAAGAGAACATCGTTTAAGAGTCATTATTATGTATAATGATGTTGGGTATTGGAATAATACTGTTTAAAATATTGACTCAGATATTTTTTTTAAAATATTTTCAGTACAGTAGTTGCATACTTAAAATTACATTTAAATTTCACTAACGTTATTACAATGCAGCGACTTCTGTATTTACTGTATGAAATATAATTATTTTTACAGAAGCCATTATCTACCAATGATCAACGAATATTTCCGTATAGCAATTTGTAATTATCAGACCGTACAGCTAAGTACGTACGTAAGAGATCAGTTACAGCTAAACAATCATGCTGTTTTTGTTAAGGTCAATATACATGCAATAAGGTCAATAGTAGTGACCTTATCTATTATATAGTCAAGTCGTAGTAGCAATGGCATTGTATTCAGCTATTTAGCCAGGTTAAAGCTTAGTAGTTAACGTGCTCGCCTCTGGACTTGCTAGGTCCGGGGTTCAATACCCACTTTGGCCATGGATTTATTCACGTGGGAGGTGAATAATCTGAGCACGTCATCAATCGGAGAAGATGCTAAGTCGTCGCTTTACATCCTGTACGATTTCAGATACTCGTTAAAGATGCCTAATCTAAATACACTTGAGTTAGGCCATATTTCGGACTCCTAATGTAGAATCAATGGGGGAGATGCAGTATTCCTTCGGGGAATCATCACTGAATAAAAATAAAAATATTCACCTGTCACAGTATTATAATTTTACAAGAATTGCTTATTCAGTCTTACATAGTGTACTAAACTATCAAGTCAGAAATGATTACAAGCTAAACTGTTACTGATAGAATGAACTGAGTTAGACGATTGGCTGATTTACATGAATATTGCTTTCTGAATGGTGGTTATATAATTTATTTTTCTCATTCATAAAAAGGTTAGTATAAGAGAGGAATAGAAATAATATAATGTTATGATTCTGTTAAGGCAATAGGAAACGACAGGGCATGTGCCATGGGCAACAGCAAAACAGATGATATATATTGGAGATTAGAGAAGTCAATTTAGCGCATGTCTCAAAGCAGTTAATCTAGAAGAGCGCGAGAAGTGAGTTTAGAAGGGAAGCAGTAAAAGAGAGGATTGGAAACGGTAGCCGGAGAGATTTAATAATCCTATTAAGCGAGAGGGGAAGCTGACCTTATGCAGGCTGTATATTAGCGCGATGAATAAATGGCTAGTTTATTAAAGGATGCTTGCCAAGTGAGTCTGATATTAGTGTCTACAATGTTGGCTGAGGTTATTTATTGTGGTCAGAGCAGTGAGGAGCTGCCTGCAAACACATTCCCATGCTAATGCCGGCTGCATTCCGCCTGCAATTCTGCACTACTTACACATATCCATCTTCTTCAACAGGATTTGTTTCACTGAAACCAACGCTTTCATAAAAAAAAATAACTGCTAAAACATAATTACAAATAGAGCAATATATAAAAAGATTTCGCATAAACACGTGAAATAAAAATATCAATAATCAAACCACAACATGAAATGGGAAAACAAGACTAACATCTTTCAATAGTAACAAGCGGTTTTCATCAGAGTTTCGTCAGTTGGGTTTTTGACTCTGACGAAACTCTGACAAAGATCGCTTGTTATGTTTGAAAGATCATAGTCTTGTTTCCCCATTTAATATTGTGGTTTGATCATTGAGAAATATATGAACACCGGTTTATTCGTTTAATTGCAAACTTTTTCTTCTGTTTTTAGCAGCAGAAAGTTTGGTTTATTAGTTATTTTGTATCTAATGTAGTAGAGAGAGAGAGATAGAGAGCCACAATACCCGGATATTTCCTTTGGATTCTTCTGTTATACAATAATAAAGCAATTCTGAGGTAAAATGGATAAACCAACAAAAGTCTCCACACAAATGAAGTTTTATTCAACGCTTTTCGAACACTTTGTGTTCATCATCAGAAAGACACTATAATACAAATTATATCTAATCAGTTACAAATATAATTTGTATTATAGTGTCTTCCTCATGATGAACACAAAGTGTTCGAAAAGCGTTGAATAAAACTTCATTTGTGTGGAGACTTTTGTTGGTTTATCCATTTTACCTCAGAATGAGTAAATACCACACAATTACGGATTGCACAACTAATGATTTAATAAAGCAATTTTCGGGGGCGGTAACACAAATAAATGTGATAAATTATTTAGTTTTCTGATATTTCAGTAGCCATAATTTCATTCTTCACCAGGAGTCCTAGGTGAAGGCCTACCACATTCAAGGCAGTTTTTTGGTGAAAAAAATGTGGTACATTTGTTAGTTTTCAGATATTTTAGTAGTCATAGATTTTACTATAATCAAGGCGCTTATTGAGAGAGGGAAATGTACATTTGTTACTTCGGATCTGTTTCAGTTGAAGGGAACCAAATTACCAGGTTGATTTTACCTCCGAGTCCTACATTTTATCATAATCAAAACAGTTATTTTGATAGTTGATTTTGAGTGTTTGATTTTGATTTTACCATAATCAAAACAGTAACCAGGTTATTTTACATACGAGAGGAAAATGTATCAAAAGAGTTATTTTGATTGTTGATTTTGAGTGTTTGATTTGGATTTTACCATAATCAAAACAGTTACTAGGTTGATTTTACCTCCGAGAGGAAAATGTACATTTGTTACTTTGGATCTATTTTAGTTGAGGGGAACCAAATTACCAGGTTGAATTTACCTCCAAGTCTTATATTTTACCATAATCAAAACCGTTATTGGGAGAGGAAATTTGGTACATTTGTTATTTTGTTATTGTTTAACCGATCCCCTAGCTGGTGATACATCAGCCGTTTACCGGCTTTTTGTTTGATCGGTGTTTTTACAGATTCTACATTAGGAGTCCTAAATTTTTCCTATCTCGAGTGCATTTCGAATAGGGATCTTTAACGATGACCTAACATCGTACAGGCGAGGGACCGACGGCTTAACGTTCTCTCTGAGGGACGACATACTCAGATTTATTCACCTCCTGCGTGAATAAATCGAGGACCAGGTTGGGATCAAACCCCGAACTACTAGCCCAGAGGCGAGTACGTTAACCACTGTGCTAACCTGGCCCCCTTGCTACATTTGTTACTTTGTTTTTATTTTAGTAGAAAATGAGACACACCACCAGTGTATTTCTATCTCAGAGTTCTAAGATTTACCAAAATCAAGTAGTTTCTTTTGGCAGACAATGTGGTACATTTTTTAATTTTATCTAATTTAATGGAGAGAGCAAAATATATCCTGTTCATTTGACACCAGTAGTCCTAAATTTTACAATTAAGATTATTAACGTAGATATCTTTAAGCAATACTTTTCAGCATACCTTCTTTGCAGGAAAAAGATTTCCCAGTTCCCAAATCAAAAATCTAACAGCAAAGAAAATATTGAAAACAAATGTAATGCTTTAAGATTATGCTTATTAATTCACTAATAAACTAATTTTACTAACAAACTCCAAAGAAGAGAAGTTGTAAATATGGCTCTTACCTACTAAAGTAGATGCAAAATAACTAATAAACTACATTTTCCTCTGATAAAAAACAGCTGTAAGGAGGTTGTAAACAAACTAAAAACCGATGTTTATGGTTTTTACGATCTAATTAAATTAGTAGTATAACACTAAAGTAGCACTAATTATTTGTATACCCAATTAGTTCCCTAATATAGTAATTTTATTAATAATATGTCAGTAATACAATGATATTTATTCCAGCTTCTACTAATTAGTTTATTAGTATACTATTAATAGAAATATAATACTTCCGGCATGACTCATTTGATTCGTCTGAAATAGTTAATTGAAATTAATTGGTACGGATAAATATTTGTTTTGTTTTAATGACAACTATATTGAATTATTTTATTAGGTAATTACAAACTCAGTTAAATAATAAAAGGGACCAATCAGTGACTAATTATTGTATTAAATTTCTGGTGACTCCCTGAAATGGTAATGAAAGACAATCGACAATGCAATTAGCAACATGACTCGGCTGAATCTTTGCGTAATCAAGAAGGCATCGCTTAAGTCTTGCATTACACTTAACGATTTGATTTAAACTGTCATTCATTGACGGTTTATAACCTTACCAATCAACCACAACAACTTGCCGGATTTTATGATTAGCTATTGTCATAACTGTATTATAAATTACAATGTAATACTTATGACTCTTGTTTTTACTTTAGTTTAATTAAACTGAAATGAACATGAACAAAGAAATAATAATAAGGATATTTTGACATATTTAAACATTTTAAGATCATTTCTATGGGATATGAATTTTTTTTTCGATATTGTTTAGTTGTATATCGGACATTTATCAGTCACTTTACAACTCTTTGATGGATAGAAAAGAAATTCGACAGAATTATATATATCATAAAATCTAAAAAAATAAAAAAAATGTGGTGTTTCATTCACTTTACTAAATAAACAAAATCTGGAGTTACCTACACTCAACTTTACTATAAGTAAACTTAATATCAAACTTCTTTGGTATATAATAGACAATGTCTCATTTAGGCATAATATAAATGTCTAAATGGGAGAGGTTTATTGGTCCTTAATTCCAAGAGGTAGAACAGATAGTGATTGATCCACTTATGAATATATATCCCAATTTGTGTATATCACACCACTATTGCATATAATATCATTAATATAACTGCTGCAGTAATAACATTTTTGTAAAGCCAAAGTGTAGATTTCATGTTTCGAAATAATCTCTTACAGGAAGATATGGTTTTTGTGTCATTACATAGTTTATCTGACCTCCTTCAACATTAACAATTCAAGATAATTTCCGATATAAAACTTGAAAATATTCCTATTTGATATGAAAAATGTCAGAAGATGTAAAAAAAAATGGAATTTTATAATAATTTTTAATTTAAGATGTGGTATAGTTTATTATATTTCAAAGAATGTTTTCAATTTTGAATTATGTTTTGTATTTTGGTCTTTTATAAAATTATTCTACTGGGAATTTTATGGCATAACAGTGTTTTTTAAAAAATCATTTTTCTTTCTTTTTCTAAAAAATTATAAAAATCCATTTTACTCTGAGCGAGTGTTATTTTTTTCTTGCGTGCTGTACTCTATTATAGGTTTGCTGTGAATGTATATTGAAATATATTAGTACTTAGCCATTACTCGAATCAAATTCAGACCAACTTTTCAGTACAAGACTTTTATAGCTAGAAGCTTGAAATATTTGAAAATAATTGATAAAACTATTAGACTAGCATAGTAACAGACTCGATATTTATTATCAACTTAATAGGAAAGTGTCATTCCTCACACTTCGATATTATCCAAGGTTAACATGATTCATAAAAACAAAACAAGAATCCGAGATTGATGTTAAGAGAGGACCGTCTGCATATCAGATATTTCAGACAGGAAAATAAATGTTCAATATCGTATATTTCATTAAATTCTTTAAAAGATTTTTGTAAATTTTTTTATTGTACTGGCTTGAAGAATATTTATTTTTCTTGTTGCATATATGAAGTAAAAAGTGCTTATATTTTCTAGCAAACATAACATTTAGTGGTAAATACATTAGTGGGTTGGCTTAAGAAAACCCATGAAACGTACATGTGGTGTTAAGAGGGTGTCGGTTTCATATAGAACTAAGAGGGTTATAAGAGAAGACAAAGGGTTTCTAAGAGGCTCTTAGGGGTGGGGGGTGGGGGGTGGACAGCGAGGCTAGATATAAAACGCACGCGGTGCTGTGTCCCTTGCAGCAATAAGACGTTATTGGGGGAAAAACAGTTGCACATTGATGTACAGTGTTTCATTAGAAGTGGGAGGAGGTCATGTGGATTTAGTGCTGGGGCAGAGGCCAGTGGTATTTCACTTTTATAGAACGGGTGGTAACACTGGTCGACTGTAATAGCATCAGTCAGTGCTTTAGGCCCTCGGCCCTTCGACTGATTGAGCTTTAACCGAGAGCCCCTTCCTTTCAAGAACCAATCCTACGTAACACCACTAGCTCTTCTTTGAGATCAACTGATTTCAAATTTCAAGTCTATCAGCAATTCATCTCATATGCCTGCATTCTTTAAACATTCAATTAGCAAAATTCACAACGGCCATTTATTTTTTCATAAAAGGGTCATTTCAATATTTCATTTTACGTTTTCCTTATCTGGACCACATATATTTAACACTATTTTTCTTTTTTATCGAGGTTTGGTCTAACTTCAATAATACAACACCTATGTAGTTGTATTGTATTGTATTGTAGTTGTATTGTATTGTAATTGTAATAATACAAACCATAATGTAGTTGTTTCCTCACAATAGAAACAAAAATACCACGGTAATTATGTATATTAATTAAATAATGTAATAACATTACTTTTCATATTATTGTAATTAAATTCTGTATTGATGTAGCCCTGAAGTTGTCTACAAATATAGACGAAACGTCGGCTTAAAGGTGTTGTATTATTGAAGCTACATCAAACCTCGATAAAAAAACGAAAAATAGTATTTCATGGATATAAAGATCTGAAAATCCGTTGTTTCAAATTGTTAATGAATATATATATTTTCATAAATATTAAATTAAATTTTGCTTCATTTTCTTAAGAGGACTTCCACTAAAATTATTTCGATATTGGGCTAATGAAAACCTTTTATTAGAATATAAGAATAAGAGCACTAAGCTTTTGAAGACGTTGTTAGTTTCATATAAATGTTTTTGTATGGAGATGTAATTCTTAAAATCCCAAACATGTTTATTAGTAACATGTTTACAACAAAATTCAATCTATAATCTATATTAATATGTCACATAATTACGTAAAATAACAATAAATGATCAAACCATAATATGAATTGGGGAAAAAAGACTAAGATCTTTCAACCGTAACAAGCAGTCTTCGTCAGAGTCAAAAACCGAAATCAGTTGGTGGTGATCGGTTGGGTTTTTGACGAATCCCGCTTGTTATGGTCGAAAGATCTTAGTCTTTTTCCCCATTTCATATTTTGGTTTGATCATTGACTATAATCTATATATATTATATATTAATATATATATATATATATATATTATATATATATATATATATATATATATATATATATATATACAATTAAAAAAACGGTCCAGGGGACTTTTTTAAAATAAAATAAATTCAAAACGAAGGAAACACACAGAAAGACACAGACATAACTCACATCGATATTTCGACCATCGTCGTCATCAGGAGGTGCGAAGAGCGAAGAGCGAAGAGTCCCGCAGGAAGACAGGGCGGTACTCACCTACCTGAGTACCGCCCTGTCTTCCTGCGGGACTCTTCGCTCTTCGCACCTCCTGATGACGACGATGGTCGAAATATCGATGTGAGTTATGTCTGTGTCTTTCTGTGTGTTTCCTTCGTTTTGAATTGATTTTATATATATATATATATATAAAGTTCGTTAGTTTGTTTGTTTGATTGTTCATCCATTTTTCGTGGATATAGAGACCTGAAAGAATAATATATTATTTATTACCTGAATAATGTTATAGAAAAGAAAATTATTATTAATTCTAAACATTAAAAAAACAATTATACTGTTAATACTGATGAATTCTGATATTTCGCAAACGTATTGAGTGTGGGAAAAGTGAACTGAACACCCATTAATGGGAAGATAAGCGTAGAATTATATATAAATGTAAAAAAAAAAATATTTGCGTAATATAAGCACTGTTAATAAAGCAAGATATGGAACCAGAGTAGCCCAGTGGCTTGTGTGGTCACTGCAGAAATATTACAAATAAATGTAAGAAAAAAAATTTGAATTTAAAATTTGAACAATGGTAATAAATTAAAGGCATGGAGCCAGGGTAGCTAGTGGCTTGCGTGCTTGCCGATGACAGTAGTGAAAATGTATTATATATAAATGTAAAAAAAAATTTAATTTAATTTAATATTTGCATAATATAAACACTGGTAATAAAGTAAGGTATGGAACCAGAGTAGCCCAGTGGCTTGCGTGCTCGTTGCATTATAAAATAACAAACAAAGTAGTGGAAAAAATTTGAATTGTAAAAAATCATTTTTGTTAAACTTTAAAAAAAGTAAAAGTTAAAAAAAAATTGAATATGGTAGTGTATGCCGATAAAATTATTTGTAGAAGCGTGGCTCAGCAATGATAATCAGGGGAAAATCTATAGACTGGATGTTGCTGCTTTTCTGAGTGAAGGTTTCATGTATATTTAATGCTCAATAAGGTTAAGTGATACATGTTTAATGCAGAATGATGTTATAGATGAAAATAGTGGTAACCTTTTAAGTTGAACAAGAAATAAGTGTTGGGAACTAGAGTTCTACGAGGTTATAAGTGTGCTTTCTCTTATATGGTAGCTAAGAGAAAGAGAGGTTACAGAGAGAGAGAAGGGTTTTTTTTTAGAAAGTCAAAGAAAAGTTGATCAGTTTTGTGGAAGACAGTGGTGGAATAGTAGTATTGTATGTAAAGAAGGTGTGGTTTGAAGACAGAACAGACGAGAGCCAATTAGAAGCGATTGGGAAAGGGGAGGCTCTTCTAATTGAAGCCTGGTCCTGGTTTTCTTGAAGCCACTCCTGATGGACAAGTTTAATTAACGGTAAACAGAAGCGGTCCATCACGAGCATGCTGACAGGGGCTCGCCACACCGGTCATTATCCCGGGCACGACAGTCTTCTCACACCTCCAACACCTGCCCACGCAAACCATTCCTCTGCCAGCCAATTTATTACCCGCTTTCTAACACTATTTTTTGCCTTTTTTTAATGGTACTCTGTTTAAAAAAAAACTCCTGTCTTTAGAACAGTGCTTTTACTTCTTTTTTTAGGTATATTCACAAACAGAACATGATGTAGAAATACAATTTAACTGTCTCAATTTTCGTTTCTACTCCTATATTAAAGATGTCTTCTGTCCATGCTGCTTAAGCCATGAACTAAACTGCATATTATCATGATTACATAATGATGCTCAATACTATTAAACATGATGTAGAAATACAATTTTAACTGTCTCAATTTTCGTTTCTACTCCTATATTAAAGATGTCTTCTGTCCATGCTGCTTAAGCCATGAACTGAACCGCATATTATCATGATTACATAATGATACTCAATACTATTAAACATGATGTAGAAATACAATTTAACTGTCTCAATTTTCGTTTCTACTCCGTAATTAAAGACGTCTTCTGTCCATGCTGCTTAAGCCATAAACTGAACCGCATATTATCATGATTACATAATGATACTCAATACTATTAAACATGATGTAGAAATACAATTTAACTGTCTCAATTTTCGTTTCTACTTCGTAATTAAAGACGTCTTCTGTCCATGCTGCTTAAGCCATGAACTGAACTGCATATTATCATGATTACATAATGATGCTCAATACTATTAAACATGATGTAGAAATACATTTTAACTGTCTCAATTTTCGTTTCTACTTCGTAATTAAAGACGTCTTCTGTCCATGCTGCTTAAGCCATGAACTGAACCGCATATTATCATGATTACATAATGATGCTCAATAGTATTAAGCCAATTCTACATTTCTCATTATACTCGTACATCAAATTCTACAAAACTCCCTTTAGCGAATTTCGGATGCTATGGATAAAGTCTGTAGATTCAGACCCGTCCGAACAGGCCAGACGTTGCCCTGTGTTTCCACAATAGACCAGTAGTCGCTTTCTGTACACTGTTCTGAAACATGTGGAGCTGTTTGGTCTGACATTATTATAAAAATGAAATAATTATGATAAAAAAATTTTCCAACTTTTTGGCCCTGTATTCTGTAATGTTTATCAAGTATTTGACATTTTTTTATTTAACCATTTTTATTTATTCTAAATCCGAAGCTTCGGAAATAGGAAATTTTGGGACAAGTGTTCCCACCTTATTGTCTGTTGAACCGAGAAATAAGTGCACACGAATTATTAAAATAAAGTACTTTTAGAGTCACCTGCCTCGAAACATCAGAATACACTGTTTTACATTGTCACAAATTAATGTATTACTCAGGATAGATTTCTCTTTCAAGATACATTATATTTCTGTTTGAAATATAAAAAACTAATGTTAAAGAGCAAGATTGGTGCCACGAATCTATAAAATTGGCAGAAATAATGTAACTGAACTCTTTACATACGCATGGGCGTGAGTCTGTATATTTCAATAAGGATGACTCAACTTAACTATAATTGTCATAATGACATAAATGACAATTCTTTCAACTGTTATGACTCATATTTGTTTCTTCAGGTGCCAGGGTACCTCAGTGGTTTGAGTGCTCGCCTCTCGACTGGTAGGTCATGGGTTCGATTCTCACTCAGGCCCTTGATTTCTGAATAAATCTGGTCATGCAGAGGAAATGAAGCCGTCGGACCCGAGCCTATATGATATCAGGTACTCGTTAAAGATCCCTACTCTAAATACACTTCATTTATACATAATTTAGGACTCTTACTGTAGACTGTGTGATCAACTCGGTAATTTGTCTAGGATCACCCATTACAATAAAATGGGTGCTAAGATAGTGCATGAGTCACACTTTTCGCCCCTAGAACATAAATAAAACGAGAAAATCTGTTTCCTTTCTCCTCCCCCCCCCCCTTCCACTCCTTCACCCAATATGTGATTATATAGTCATAATGGAAAGAATCTAGTCACAACCTAGATATAGTTTGATTATATAATAGTTTGAAAACAATTACTACATTACTTCTGCGATCTGTCATAGTGTGATATTTACCCATATTGTGAGGAGAGACGTAAATATTAACTGTTATTCACATTTTTTTTTGTGTGGAGACGTAATTCTCCACACAAAAAACCTTAATATGAAAACAATTACAATTTAGCTGTAAATTACTCAGAGCCTTAGAAAGGAAAGTCAACCACACTAACATCTCAATTCTGCTTATAAAGCATACACACAGCTTGAAAATATATTTTTTTTTCAGTTAACATGAAAATTTCGAGCAAATCTATGATTACTTTCTTATTTGGGTAATAATGATTTTAAATAAGGAAAAGTGGTGTTTTTTTTACGAAAAATTTATGATCATTTTCTTCTTATATATAAAAACAAATTGACTCGTACTTGTAAACATATTTTACAAGAAATTTTCACAGATACAATGCTTTCTGTTTAAGGAATAGATTTCTCTTTCAAGATACATTATATTTCTGGATAGATTTCTCTTTCAAGATACATTACATACATTATATTTCTGGATAGATTTCTCTTTCGAGATACATTATATACATTATATTTCTGGATAGATTTCTCTTTCAAGATACATTACATACATTATATTTCTGGATAGATTTCTCTTTCGAGATTCATTATATACATTATATTTTTGGATAGATTTTTCTTTCGAGATACAATATATACATTATATTTCTGGATTTCTTAATAGATTTCTCTTTCGAGATACATTATATACATTATATTTCTGGATAGATTTCTGTTTTAAGATACATTATATTTCTGGATAGATTTCTCCTTCAAGATACATTATATTTCTGCACAGATTTCTCTTTCAAGATACATTATATACATTATATTTCTGGATAGATTTCTTTTTCAAGATACATTATATACATTATATTTCTGGATAGATTTCTGTTTTAAGATACATTATATTTCTGGATAGATTTCTCCTTCAAGATACATTATATTTCTGCACAGATTTCTCTTTCAAGATACATTATATACATTATATTTCTGGATAGATTTCTCTTTCAAGATACATTATATACATTATATTTCTGGATAGATTTCTCTTTCAAGATACATTATATAGATTATATTTATGTTTAAAATATAAAAAACTAATGATGAAGATGCCATTTTTTACTCCATTACCTACGGCAGTGGTAATATTTCCAGACTCACAGTCAGGAGTGTTTTGCAAGGCGTGTAAGGGTTTTTGCTTTGAAATCACTCTGTCTGCTGCATGTGGAGGGGGACAGATGAGAAAAACATCTGCTGAGATATTGTTTTGCTGTACCGAGGTAAGTTGTAACTAATGTCCTTTGGTTGCATTGAGTTGGTCACGTAGTGTTCACTTTGTGACACGAACTTGAAGCAGGTTTTCATAAGAAACAGATGATGCTCTGTCAGCTTCTGGTCACCGTCACTATTATGTCTTTCTTCAGTCGTCGTATATTACTTCTATAGCACCACTTGCAGTGTCTAATCTGCACAAAAGACACGTCCCTTGACTCCACTTGAGCCAACTCCAACATTAACTGCTTACTGTCACGTGGTTTGTGCTGCATGCAGAATATACTCAAACCATGAACAAAGACACCCTTTCTTATTCAGTGAGTTGGCTTTCGTCTTCTCGCCACTCAACATCCTTTCCTAATGAAGACCGATAAAAGAGTTAAAATATCTAATCTGAGTCCTAGCACCTGTTTTTCATTCATGTTTATCAGAGTTTTCAAAGTATTATATATATATATCATGATTTGTGTTCTTGACCCAATATTTATATGATGTAATTTTTTGAGGGTTGAGGTCCAATGATTTTAAACTAGTCCTTTTGCCGACGTTTCGACATATATTTATGTCATCTTCAGGGCTACAACATGATTGTTTTACAATTAGCACTACTATTACTACTATTTGGTAATTTATTCCATTTTAATATGTACAGTAACAGTAACAAATGTACAGTAATAAATTCCTCTTTGTTACTGTACATATTAAAATGTAATAAATTACCAAATAGTAGTAATAGTAGTGCTAATTGTAAAACAATCATGTTGTAGCACTGAAGATGACATAAATATATGTCGAAACGTCGACAAAAGGACTAGTTTAAAATCATTGGACCTCAACCCTCAAAAAATTACATCATATATATATATATATAAAGATTTCACATAAACACGTGAAATAACAATCAATGATCAAACTGCAATAAGAAATGGGAAAACAAGACTAAGATATTTCAACCGTAACAAGTGGTCTTCCTCAGAGTCAAAAACCCAACTGATTGTCAGTATTAAAGACATAAGTAGTGAAAACAAAAAACGACGGAATATGAACCAACAGAAAACTAAAAAAACTCAAAAAAAGACAAACAATAAATCACCAAAATACAGTAAAAAGAAAACCAGAAAAAAGACCCTCTATGAAACCAAAAAAAATATCACTGGCTATTTTGTGGTCCTTTTGTTGTTTTTTTTAATGTATTTTGCTGGTTTATGGTCTATTTTTTGTGTTTTTTGTTTTCTGTTTTTTGATATTCCGTGGATGTATTTGTTTTCACTACTTATGTCGTTAATAAATTGTTTTTGAGCCTTGAAAGTGCTAAACAATTTTTGGTGATACGTCGCCGTATAAACAGGAGTGTAATTTCTTTAGACCAAAAATCCTCAAGAAACGAATGTTTGAAAGTTATTATTTTAGAATTTTTTTCGTACACATTATACGAATTATAAACGGAAAAAAATAAAATTTTGTTTTCGAAATTATAAACCCAATTCGTTACAAATTATAAACGAATTTGAAATAGATGCAGTGTCTTTTCCTGTTGTTATTGCTGTATGATATACCTGGTGAGGTTGGGAGGGTGGCTTCTCTGGTTGGGAAGGAATGTTTCGCTTGCCTTTTTATCTAGATCATGTGCGAAGCGCTCGTTACAGTGTGCTGGAGAGCGCAGTGCAGAGGTCAGCGCCAGTGATGGACGGGCGGACCCCCCTTGCCTGCCAGCCAGAGTCAGCAGGTCGTTATGTTGCCCACTGACGTGGCCGCTTGCCGCCATAAAAACAATCGACGTGTCCGCCGTTTCGGCGTTAATGGCCAAGGCGTGACGCATTATGGGTATTATTTAGTGTCATTAAGGACCCCTCCCTTATATATATAGTGGCTATAAATCGGCAACAGCAGCTGTAGTGGGCTTCGTATTAACCGAGCAGGCTCTATACTCTGGTCCCATCTATCTTCTTACGTGTGCGCTCACCCACTTCCTATTAGACAGCCCTCTGAGTCACTGGCTCCAGCCGCAACGCAGTCTCTTCTGTCTTCACCTTCGCACCATTACATGTCACAACCACAATCAGCCAAAACTCTCTATACATTTCACGACTAATTCGAAAAGTAATAAACAATTTCAATACAAACTCTATATAAAGATTAAGAGCGCTTATAATATTAATAGCTTTAGAACAGTGGCGAAGCAACTACATTTGCCGCCCCTGGCGGACATAACATCCCCACCCCAGCTTCCAAACTGTAAAATTACAATCAACGATGTAATTTTAGACTGCTACTATTATTCCCAGACTTACGTATTCTTTATACAGTTACTATTTTGCATTGATACAGCTACCCCACCACATATTCTTAAAGTTCAAAGATTTATTACAGTACCTGTATACATCTAAAGTCACCATCAAAGAAAACCAAAGATTTTTCAAAATAAAAACGTATAATTCAAATTATAAAAAAAATTGCAATTTAATTAACTGGCTACACAAATAAATATAACAAATGTTCAACCTCCATTAAAAAACTGGTTTTGAAAAATTTAAAATATTTTTTTCAATTATTACAGTTCAAAATCCGATTAAAAACAGTCTTACAAAAATAAAACATAATGGCAATTAATTTTTGTATCAAATTTCAAATTTTTTATTAGCTTTTATTATTTTTTTTTCTATTTTTTATTTTTACCCCCTCAGAATAGTACTGAAAAATTATCAAATTACAACTTCTATGTTTTAAAAATATTGAAATTATAACTTGCAGAGTGTTATAGCATGTGTAGTCTCAGTTTACCGTCACATTCCTACGTTCCATACATACTGAGAATTCAGTGACGAGCAGTGTGCCTTGCAGAGTGTTATAGCATGTGTATTCTCAGTTTACCGTCACATGACTACGTTCCATACATACTGAGAATTCAGTGACGAGCAGTGTGCCTTGCAGAGTGTTATAGCATGTGTAGTCTCAGTTTACTGTCATATTCCTACGTTCCATACATACTGAGAATTCAGTGACGAACAGTGTACCTTGCAGAGTGTAATAGCATGTGTAGTTTCAGTTTACTGTCATATTCCTACGTTCCATACATACTGAGAATTCAGTGACGAGCAGTGTGCCTTCAAAGGATTTTGGGGGCACATTCAACTTGATTATATTTCTAAGTACTAAAAATGGTCGTATGAAAAGTTTGTGCACGTTGACTTTGTGATAAGATGAAATAACATCAATCTAGAGCCTGAAAGACATAAGTCAGTCTTAAAAAAACCTCTTTTAACTGATAACAGTGTGTCTTGCTCACAGCCCTCGGCTTCAGGCTCGGGACCGACGTCGTGCTCAGATTTATAACCCTCCCAGAATCGAGGGCCAGAGAGTGGGTATTGAACCCCCGATCTACCAGTCAAAGGCGACTACGTTGCCACTGAACTAAGCTGGTCCAATTATATATAATCACATATATAGTAATATAATATATAATAGTATACACAATTAAAAGAAACGGTTCAGCGGACTTTTTTAAATTATAATATATTATATTATAATAGTATACATATATAATAGTATACACAATTAAAAGAAACGGTCCAGCGGACTTTTTCAAATAAAATAAATTCAAAACGAAGGAAACACACAGAAAGACACAGACATAACTCACATCGATATTTCGACCATCGTCGTCATCAGGAGGTGTGAAGAGCGAAGAGCGAAGAGTCCCGCAGGAAGGCAGGGCGGCGACTCATGAGTCCTACCTGCGGGACTCTTCGCTCTTCGCTTTTCACACCTCCTGATGATGACGATGGTCAAAATATCGATGTGAGTTATGTCTGTGTCTTTCTGTGTGTTTCCTTCGTTTTGAATTTGTTTTATATATAATAGTATATACATAATCACAATATATATATATATATATATATATAATCACATTATATGTCAATTATTATAGGTCTATTATGTAATGGGAATTCGGTCAATTTTCTAGGTTCAAAGGTCAAACTCTCGTTGTCTACGATTAGGCTGTATTTTAAAATCTTTTTCATAGACCTACAAATATAGGATGATAAAATAAATTTCTTATTATCTTATTATTATTTATTATTGTCTTATATTTCTTGTTTTGCTTTGTATATAGGCCTATGAAAAAGGTTCTTGCGAAATCCTTGAATGTATCATTATGTTACTCGATCAGTGCTTCTAAAACTGTTTTACATCTTTGAAAAGATTCAGAAGTGTCCTCATTATCTTCGTTTATTATGTTTGTTAACTCAAGAAAATGATTTTCTAAGAAGCTTAGATTTTTCAAGTAATGATTGATGAATAGTCTTATATTCCTAAATGCCAGAATTTTATATCTTTATTATCATAATTGTAATTCTTTATATTTTGAAACACTTTTCTCAACAAACCGCAGATGGCGACATTTCATAGTTCAAAAGGCCGCAGGTTCTCGACACCTGCATTAAAACTTTGTTACAGTCTATTTCTTATTATTATTTTATATATTATTCTTATATATTATTTATTTTTTTATTTTTTGATTGATTACATGACTTAAAATAACAGTCATTTTCTTTAAGAATGAAGAATTGTATTATAACGAAAGTTTTATTTTGAAACTTGAAAATTGACTGAATCCCGATTATATACACCTATTCTATTAAACGTTTGATATATTATTGAATTAATTATTATAAATAATAATATATTTTGCCCTTCGTTAGTGTAGCCCAATTTTATTAGTGTAGGATAATGTTAATAGTACCAGTCACACTAGTCAGCAGTTGACTAGGTTTCCTTGTCGGGTATTGCCGGGAAATAGGATGTGGTTTTTTAGTGGGTCGGGACCCCCAACCCCAAATACCCTAAGAAAGACATCTTGCTAAGGGATCTGATGAACAGATTTTTCCACATCCTACGACGAAAAAAAAAAAGTCAGCAGTTGAAGTTACTATGTAAGAACTCCAGGTGTCGTTAGCGTGCTTACAGAAGCCATGTATTATAGAGAGACAATGGATACTGGTCTGCATGCAAAGTCAATTCATTCGAATGACGAGAGCACAAATGTGAGCAATCATGGTCTTCAACAGAAAATAACATGGTGTAGGGGGTGAACCATCTGTTCCCTAATAAACTTTAGAATTAGTACGGAATGCTCATAAAAAACATCATTAGCTCAATTTGCTTTATTTCATGGTATAAATCAACAGATTAAATCCATGCATGTTGTTAGGCCTACAGAGTTTAGTGTAATCATCAATGAGATGAATTAACCATGTTACCTCGGAATCCTGCTGAAATCATTCAACCGGTTTCAAACTGTGTCTATATTCAACACGAATTGATTTCAAACTGTTGAAATGCTAAGTTCATATAACGTCCTATTAAAGCTCGTTAGATCAGTTATTTCTGAATATGGAGAAGCTCTGATACCGGTCTGACGGGTCTACTGTCTGCGTGCTAGGTGCAACGGTTAATTGAACTCTTGGTGTAAAACAAACTTGAGTGTTAAAAGTCGCAAAACCGTAATATATTCGTTAAGAAATAAATCCAGTGCGTGCTTGAAACATCAGTCGGATAATAATAATCTTCTTGTTGAAAATATTTTATACTTAAATTACCTGCATGCATTAAAACAGGAATGGGGAACCTTTCTTGGAGTAAAGGCCATTTCAGCACCATCCATTACCTCAAAAGGCCACCACGAATGGATAAGCAAATTCATATATAATAGTTACATTGTAAAATTGTTGAATCTGTCATTATATTACTCGATTAGTGCTTCTAATACTGTTTCGCATCTTTCAAAAGATTCAGAAGTGTCCTCATTGCCTTCGTTTATCACCTTTGTTAACTCAGAAAAATGATTTTCTAAAAGCTTAGACTTTTCATGTAATAATTGATAATTAGTCTTCTTCCTAAATGCCCGAATTTTATATCTTTACTACAATAATTGTAATTCTTTATATTTCGAAACATTTTTTCTCAACAAACCACAGATAGCGACATTTCATAGTTCAAAAGGCCACAGGTTCTTGACACCTGCATTAAAACTTTGCTACAGTCTATTTCATATTATCATTGTATATATTATTCTTATATATTATTTATTATTTTATTTCTTGAATGTGTATATGACTTAAAACAGCAGTCATTTTTCTTTAAGAATGCCGAATTATATTATAACTTCATCTATAGAGAAGTCTAACCAATTTCAGTAAAGTAGAAAATGAGACGCTGCTATTGAGTTTTTATTCCGTCTTCAATATTTACAAGAAATACTTTAAATGGTTCAAAATACCTAAAGTAATTTTGAGATTTTCCAATATCGAAAATTAACTAAAAAATAAAATGTCATCAGAGAGGTATCTATAGTACAAAATAAAAATAAAATAAAATAAGGAAGAGAGTACGAACCTAAGGGTGAGTGTCTATGGTACAACTGAGTGGGAATAGGATGGACGTAGTTGAGGGTATGAGGTATATATCTGTTTCATATTAGAAGGCAGGTACATTTCATTGTTACTTTTTTTCCTAAAGGTTAGGCTGATCCTTTACATTTGCTCTAAGACTAAGTGTAGGAAATACATTGAAAATATAACACAGAGAACTATAACGAAATACAAACAAAAATAGGTATAACAAGGAGGAACAGGAATATGAGTAAATACCACATAATAACTGATGTGCACTAAGTTAGAATTATTAATAAATTATTACATTTGTTATAACGTTCTGATCTTATCCTAAATTCATTTCCTGTAGAATCATTGGTCCGAATCTCTCATGTCTTTCAATATAGCTATAATTTATAACGAATTATATTTTTCACATTATATTAACTAGGATTTATTTTCTGAAAAATACCGTATATTAAGTAGTCGTTTTTGCATTCGTAAAAATTAGGATCAGTGTTCTGAGGATCAAGTTGGTCCTGGCAATCCTGTAGTGGAGTCAATTAGAGTTTTGTACAAAAGGTGTTGTAATGACGTGACTGAAGTGTTGCAAGGGACATTGTTTTAGCTGAGTTTGAGGGCGAGCCTTGTTTTTCATATAAGGTTTTCGTTGAGTGAGCAGTTAGGAAAGACTGTAATAAGGAGGGAGAGTGCAGGTGTCGTGACCGAGGAGGGCCCTCCTAATGAAGCCATTATAATAAAGTTAGCGGCAGGACGATCCATCAGTGCCTGGGTCATGCGTCACTGTCAGCGAGACCCGGGGCTTCATTCAATAGCGGGTGCTCGTTAATCACGCCGCTACACGCTCTGATCGATAGCCCGCCCCTGATGGATCATCTCACCCAGACTTCCTTAATACTCGCCGCCCTGTGTCAATGCCACCCTCAATTACAATGCACTCCACAACTACATGCACCAAAACCCCCTCCCCACTGACAAACTTCTATCACAACTCACCACTAATAGTCAGTCAGCTGACTAACTTGAACAACTGGTCCTTGTCAACCTTTGACAAACGCTGTCCATATGGATCACATGAAACATCCACAGGTACACCAAACAAACTCCAACTGTCCAACCAGCACTCAACTACATGCACCAACCCCCTCCCCACTGACAAACTTCTATCACAACTCTGACAAACGCTGTCCATATGGATCACATGAAACATCCTCAGGTACACGAAACAAACTCCAACTGTCCAACCAGCACACTTTAAACAACTCAACGCTGGTCGACACACAACTTTACTGGAAAGGCTCCTTATCAACCAAGCAGCTAGATAAGAAGCTAGGAGCTAAAATGGGAATTGCTGGAGCTAAGCTAGCGAAAAAAAGAAAGCGTTAAATAGGCAACACATGTTTGACCATCTCGAGAAATAATGATCAATCAATTTAATTAATTTATTTATTTTAATATAAATAAACTATTTTGCCAATCATGATGAAATATTATTAAATAATTGCATATTGGAAAAAGTATTATGTCTCCACACAAAAAAGTTTATTATAAAAAACTAACCACTCGTTTCGAACACTTATGTATTTCTTCAGGTTATATCTAATAAATATATACACATATGGGCTTTAGGAACATCAGGGTGAATTATTAAAATTGAATTTAATACCTGACTCTTGAATATATCAGATATTGAACAGTCAGATATTGTATTCAATTTTAAATAATGCTTCCCAATGTTCCTAAATTATATATATATATATATCAATGATCAAACCAAAATAAGAAATGCGAAAACAAGACTCAATTCTTATTGTGGTTTGATCATTGATTGTTATTTCACGTGTTTATGTGAAATCTTTATATATATATAGGTTCAAAATTCAAGAACAGTAGCGCACAGAGTACAAAGACACACACACTTACAAACTCAAATTTTCGTGCATTCAGTCTTTATTAAAAAGGAGAAAGGGAGACCAAGGATGTTGTTTATGCGATGACAAGTAACCCAAAATATATATGTGTATATACATATATTTTAGGTGTAACCTGAAGAAGAACATCAAGTCTTCGAAATACGTTGTTAGTTTTTTAAAATAATTTTTTTTTTGTATGGAGACACAATACTTTCCCCTATATGAGTAAATACCACACTGTAACAGACTCCTCAATTAATGAATTAAGATAATTGCTTTTAAAAATTGGTATATGCGAAGAAATAATTGTATTATGAATGAGTGTGATTCAAATAATAACTCTGATTTGATGATATATTCTTCGTCATAGCATTCAATCAAAGGGCGTTATCAAATGGGTTATCATTAAGGAGAACTAGGGTTTAGATAGTTAACTGTATGGTTAGCTTGGCTTATCATTTGAGACTGATTACAAAAACATAATCAATCAACTACTAATGTGGAAAATAAACACAGGTATTCCTTGTTTAACGACAACTCGGAATAACGACGGCTTGATATTCCAACTGGCCCAATATTCGTTTATTATAATTCTCTTGGAGTTACGACAAGGCGGGCGAGACGTTGTGCAGGTATGCAGTACGATAAGATAATCTTTTAGACCATAGTTTTCACCTTGTTCCAGCACCCAGTCGTATATTTTTCAGTATTGGTGTATATTACTGACCGGAGGCTACGAGTTACGGAATTGTTCAGTACTGAAATACTGTTCAGTATCTTCAGTTCAGTACTATCTAATGTAGCCTATGTTTTTAAAATCTTGAAATTAATAAATAAAACAATAAACTAGAATGATGTAGTTTAACTGACTGTTTGAAAAGAGAAAAATAGTGTAGAGTATGCTAACTATGAGCTTCTTGACTCTTATATGTATACACATTTATTTAACGACGGTGTCGTTGGTCCGAATTACCGTCGTTAAACGAGGAGTTTCTGTTGTTAATAGATTAGAAATTTAAATTTAATATTTTATGCTAACTATGGGCTTTTCGACTGATGTATGTATACACATTCGTTTAACAACAATTTCGCTTAACGAAGGCGTCGTTGGTCCGAATTACCGTCGTTAAACGAGGAGTTTCTGCTGTTAATAGATTAAAAAAAGTAGATTTAATGTTTTAGTGGCTTTTATTCTGTACTAATATATACAATACTGTATATTATACTGTAACAATTTATACTGTAACAAGTATTCACTTGTGTCAAACAGAGGACGGTGGTGTAATTATAATTGGCCCGCGAGGTGATATCAAATGTGCATTAGGGCTGGCCCACAATATACACTGTGTCACTAATCCCACTACAAATCCCACAATGCTTTGCTAGTAGTTAGCACGTAGTCAAAAGCAGTGTTGCCAATTTAGCTCTTTGGAGCTAGATCTAACTCCTTTTTCACTAGCTTAGCTCCAATATTTCCTATTTTAGCTCCTAGCTTCTGATCTAACTCCTTTTTCACTAGCTTAGCTCCAATATTTCCCATTTTAGCTCCTAGCTTCTGATCTAACTCCTTTTTCACTAGCTTAGCTCCAATATTTCCTATTTTAGCTCCTAGCTTCTGATCTAACTCCTTTTTCACTAGCTTAGCTCCAATATTTCCCATTTTAGCTCCCAGCTTCTGATCTAGCCCCTTGTTTGATAATTTTGCTTTTTTATAGCTTTTTTTTTGCAACAAAAATATATTTTGAATTATTTCTTGGCTGACCCAAAGAGGCTAAAAAATTGAGGAAAACAGTTGCCTAGCCGATCATGATAGCATCACAAGAGCATATCTAAAACTTATTCTTACTCTGGAGCTGTGGACTCTTCCAGTGTTTTAAACATCCCTACATTTCCTTATACCTAATTTAAATGTAATTTATTATTCCTTTAACCTAATTTTAAGTGTATTTCCTTATATACTTCTAATCAAAAACGCTGATAAGGATTTTTTTTTCTTATGTAAGCCAGTATTTTTGTATAACAGTGCAAAATTTATTTTCTGCGTGTGTTAATAGTTATCGTGTTAATATTTAATTTTTATGAATAAGATAATACTCATTAATAAAATATCTTGAGTTTTTAAGTCACGCATTGTTATTGTTTTTTCTAACTGAATTAAATTATTTACCACTATTAAATTATTTAATAGTGATAATAATAATAATTATTTACTATTATCACTATCAGCCTGGTAATAAGAATGAAAAGACAACAGACATATTTCTTAATTGTGGAGACTGTGGCCTAAAGGGTCACAGATAGTCTAGTAATATATTAGTATAAAGAATTAAATAAATTAGTTATAAAATATTTTATATAAGGCTATAAAATAGTCCTTTATAGAAAAAGAATAAGTGAACCCGTGAATGACGTAATTGAAATGATATTGCTTCAGTGACGTCATATGCAAGTCATTGCGTTTTCATTGGTTAGTTCAGAATACGGCTTGGTAGTGATCTAATGCGTCTTGTTATAACATCAAATATTATTCCCTCAAAAGAACAATATTCTTAGATATCTCATCAATTGGTAAGTAGGATCAGTTTCTGAAACTATTTGTACGTATATTTTTCATAATTAATTAGTTGAATGATAATTATTTAAACAAATAATTAGATGAGAATTCCTTAGTGATTATGCTTAACCAATATGCCCACTTGCCTTTTAGGTTAGCGTCATTTCATTACCATAGAATCATCTTTCAATTAATAATACATACCTTTATTCCATACAATATGATAAATTAACTTAAAATACATAATAATGTTATTAAAATGTCGTTATTTATCAAAATATGAAACAAATATCTTATCAGAAACAAATTGTTGAATTAATTAGAATTTTATTTGAATTTATGGAAGTTTAATGGAATATATTACTTTCAAATTTTATGTACAACTCTTGCAATTTGAATTAAATAATAGTTAACATTCTTTTTATAATTATAGTTGTTTCATATTTAATATAATTGACTATTTCAATTCAGGTTATTAGTATTAATTTGGTTTTAGAATGTAATGATGTTTCTTTTAACATCATTTCATTAATTACTGACATATTGCTTTAATTAATAAATATAATACATTCTCTATTGTCATATAATTTAAAATTACGTTCATTAATAATGATTTAGGAAAAATATGAGAACATAATACAAGACTAAAACTATGGTTATAATTACCTTGTCCATAGAACAAGATCAGCATGTTCCAACTTCCAATATTAATTTCTTTTAACTATATTACCTGTTTGTTAATTGTTTACCAATTGAAATTATTATGTAGCTAAGAAAGAGTTGAGTAACTATAAACTTACTTTTAGTTCTTTCTCTATTATCATATAGTAGTTAAATTCATTAAAAACGTTTCATATATTTTGAAACTGTAGTCTGTGTATATGGTCACATATATAATTCTTACATTATGAAATGCTCATTATTAAAATTGTATCAATACAATGGTATAAGAACTATTTTTTTTAGTATACTCTGTGCAATTAGTTTTTAAAATGCTTTACATTAAATTTAATCCTATATCATGCTTCTTTAAGATTTAAATAAGAAACAATTTGCCAAATTACGCTAATTTCTAGATTGTTTAACATTTTATTTAGATTATTTGAGTACTTGTTTCAATAAATGCAATGCATTTTTTAAAAGTAATTCAGTAAAAAGAATCTTTATTTATGGTAATCATTTTCCTTTTAAAATGGTTAAGAATAGGTTCCTTTTACTTTAATGATTGCTGAATGAACTTCAAATGTTTAAAACATTATTGCTGAATTACTTCAAATTTAGAATATTTGTTTTTGTGATACATATTTAATATCAGAAAGATATGGATTTTTATTCTATATTTATATAATATTATTAATAACCATATTTATAAATGGCTGGGTTTTTATTAAATGACATTATTTCTTTGGGTCTTTTTTTTTGCTTTGTAAAAGGTTTACTTTAAAAAAAGGAACTTGAAAGAATACTTTCAAGAGACATACTTTATTTATTTAAATAAAAAATGAATATCATATGCTGTGTTTAAGCAAACAAAACTAAAGTTTGTTTCCATATGAAGATGTTAAACATTGCATCTCAGTTTTAAGTTAATTTTTCAATAAATATTTAGTTTGGTCTGTGACATTACTTCACTACTTGATTTTGGCCAATTGTTAATTTGAGTTTGACAACCTGAATGTAAATGATTATGTAATTTTTTTTTGTTAAGGACTTAAAGTATAAATTATTTGAATTAATAAATACTTCATGGATGTTATTATAGTATTAAAAAGAAACTTTCTACTATTAAATTACTTATTTTGAACTTTGAGGTTTTAATATGGTTCATGTAAACAAATTTAATAATTTATTTCAGGTGGGACTTCATACTTGGCCTCTTTAGTTATATTGCCTCCTGTGATGATCTATACTTCAACCAACTTTTATGATATACTCACTGTGGGTACAGTAAATTACAAATTTCAAGTTTCTAAAATAACCCCAAAACGAGGTAAATATTAATACTTGTATTAAAAAATGAAATAGTATAAGTATGTTTTCAATGATGTAATATTTCTGAAAAACTTAATTGTTTTTCAGAAATATTTAGCATATTTTTGAATACTTTCAAAAATATTGGTTTTGAATGTATTCAAATTGGTTTTGAATGCATTTGACAAATGCATTCAGTTTGTCAAGTAGTATGACTTGTAAAAGTGTTTGCAACATTTTGCATTCACAACCACACATCCACATAGAGATATCATGAAAAATGTGACAAACCTTGCATTTAAGAGTAATCAAAACCTTTAATATTTGCCAAAATATGAAAGATAGATTTCTTTTTTATTGTATCCATATTATACTTTCATTAAAGATTAAAAGTAGAATTTAGAAATCCTAATAAAGTTATTTAAAGGAATTAAAAGTAAAATAAAACTGTGATCATAATTTAAATTAATTTAATTGAAACTAACACAAAATAAGAATATAAAAATAAATAAAAAATGAAAAAAAAAACACATTAATTACTGTAATATCTTTCCTTTAAGTTAAAATTTCAGATTTGGAGATATTAATTAATTTATTTATTGTAGAAGTAAAGAAACCAACTAAGTAAGATCACTGCACTTATTGAAAGAAGTAATGATACCAAAAAATTAAGATTACTGAACTTATTGAAAGAAGTAATGATACCAAATAAGTGAGATTACTGCACTTGTTGAAAAAAGTAATGATACCAAAAAATTAAGATTACTGTACTTATTGAAAGAAGTAATGATACCAAAAAATTAAGATTACTGTACTTATTGAAAGAAGTAATGATACCTTATAAGTGAGATTACTGCACTTGTTGAAAAAAGTAATGATACCAAAAAATTAAGATTACTGTACTTATTGAAAGAAGTAATGAAACCAACTAAGTAAGATTACTGCACTTATTGAAAGAAGTAATGATACCAAAAAATTAAGATTACTGTACTTATTGAAAGAAGTAATGAAACCAACTAAGTAAGATCACTGCACTTATTGAAAGAAGTAATGATACCAAATAAGTGAGATTACTGCACTTGTTGAAAAAAGTAATGATATCAAAAAATTAAGATTACTGTACTTATTGAAAGAAGTAATGATACCTTATAAGTGAGATTACTGCACTTGTTGAAAAAAGTAATGATACCAAAAAATTAAGATTACTGTACTTATTGAAAGAAGTAATGAAACCAACTAAGTAAGATCACTGCACTTATTGAAAGAAGTAATGATACCAAATAAGTGAGATTACTGCACTTGTTGAAAAAAGTAATGATATCAAAAAATTAAGATTACTGTACTTATTGAAAGAAGTAATGATACCAAATAAGTGAGATTACTGCACTTATTGAAAGAAGTAATGATACCAAATAAGTGAGATTACTGTACTTATTGAAAGAAGTAATGATACAAATAAGTAAGATTGTTGCACTATGAATAGTGTACAACAATAGTGTACTGAATTGTTATATTTAACAATATAAAATAAGTAAGATGGTGAATGATACCATTTCTGGAGTAGGGGAATGACCCTTGAAGTGTCAAAGAAAAAGAGGTTTTCCAGGAGTTGATAGTGCATGCCGGGAGAGTAGGGTCCAGTGGTTCATGGTCTTATCAGTGTTGTCTCCAGTCATTATTCACTGCGGTCATTCAGAGTTTTAATCTATAAAGGACTGTCACAAATAAGAGATTTATCTTACTTTTTTTACAGTCGCTTTTAAAATGTAGGGACAAGACAAGAGAAACTTGCTGCTCCTATATTATCTTGTAACTGATTCTTTCAAAGAAGCCATTTAGACCAAATGTTCTAAAGCCTTTGTTTACTTGGGGACCCCCTGAGAGCTGTTTTACCACCTGTGGGTCCCCACTTTTCTAGATGCTTAAAAACTTATTATGCGGCTGTATATTTTTAAGAATGTATTTGTTTTTAGTTAAATGAAAACCATAACTATGTAATAATTTAATTTGTAATAATAATTATGAACGTGATGTCAATATAAAACTCTTATTAAAACAGAAAAAAAGAAACATAGTTTTTGTTATTTTCTTATATATAAATTATAATGTTGTAAATGTGTATATTGTATCGGAATGGTATTGTGGGAAATGGCGAGAGGGGTGAATGGGCCAAAGGAAATTGAGAACCCCCTGCTCTAAGAGATCCATGTATACCAATATACCATTATTTAAAATAAAATATTTTTTTTTAGAGATACATAATTAAGTAAAAGAAAAAAAAAGTAATAAACGAAATTATCATAGTGATAGTCCCAAAAGAGAAAATAGATAGGCAAAAAGCTAGTTTCGTGTGATACTACAGTGCTATGGGTATACTTCAATGTTTCATCATATTGAATCTTTGATTGCTTTTCAAGACCGTGAAATATTTTCCTGTTGACGACAGATGTCGAAAGAATGAAGCAAATCGTTACCACTGTCTTTCTAACTATTCTATTTTTGCTTAATCTATCATTATTGATTGAGATATCTGTATCAGGGTTTATTTCTTCTTGCGGCTTGTAACCAGGTCGAGAATCCATAAGTAATGCTAGCCCTAATTACCACCTTTTAAATGAGGTCCTTTACCACCTGTGGAGTATTATTTGACTTACTCCAAAGAATATGTAGTTTATAACTTCAAATATTGCTAAATCTCATCTCTTTTTTCCCTAAAATTTTAATATCAGATAGAAGTATAAGAATTTCAATTTTTTGGTAATTAAAGTTTCATTTGGAATCCAGAAAATTGACCAAATATTGATTTCATAATACACTTATTTTTATACAATCAAAGGGTTGTTATATTATTAAATTTAATATATATATATATATATATATATATTATATATTAAATTTATATAGGAGTCGCTGCCCTGTCTTCCTGCGGGACTCTTCGCTCTTCGCTCTTCACACCTCCTGATGACGACGATGGTCGAAATATCGATGTGAGTTATGTCTGTGTGTTTCCTTCGTTTTGAATTTATTTTATTTAAAAAAAGTCCGCTGGACCGTTTCTTTTAATTGTAATAATATATATATATATATATATATTTAAATATATATATATAATATATATTACTTGAAAATAAACTGCACATAACAGAAACAACAAATCACTTTCAAAAAGTTATTTTTAATGTAATCTGTCCTGCTGGCCCTTTTTTTCTTTACCAGGTATATATTAAAAAAAAAAAAATATATATATTATAATCTCCATAAATTGTCCTTGACCTCTTTTATTCTATTGTATGTTTTGTTATTGAAATTTTTTATTCTTACTCTAATTTTAGCCCTGAAGATGATGTACAAATACATCGAAACGTTGGCCTAGGAAGGAGTTTATTTTCTTTTTATTGCAGTCACCTTATTTAACCAATATACATAATTGCCTTGGTATTTTCCTATTGCAAAAACAACAACATATTATTTATATTCAAATCAGTTTATAGTGCTGCTCCTAGCGACAGTTTAACGAAACAGTTAATATCAGACATTGATAACTGTAAAAGATTAGTTTACCTTTTTTTAAATACTCATGAATACTACATTGATAAAGGAACTCGGAATCACATACATATTTTTTTTAAATTACTAATTAATAGACCATATATTTTGCTTAAATTATCAGGATCAGGTTTTTTATTATAAGTATTTCATGTTTTCTGAATGTGAATCATTTCTTTTATAAGCCCCTTATTTTTATCATTCCTAATAAAAATATAAAGGGTTACTGCTTCAATTAATTTATCAATTCATTGTCTTCTTAATTTTTATTATATAATACATTTTTGTAGTACTTATATATTTTTTATTATTTAGTTATTTTATTAACATTATTATTTGTATTCTCAATATTTCTTTTAAATTATATTTCATGGTGTTATAGGTTTTTAGTAATGATTAGTTATTTACTTTTATATATGTATCAATTGTTTTGTTCACCCCTCTGTTTTTCTGTTATTTTTTTTTCATATTCCCCATCCTATAGCTAATTTGCTATTGATTCCAGCATACCTTATTACTTTGTGACTGGACGTGTATGAGGCAAGCACTGTTGGTTATCAACCGTCTCTGTACCAGTGAGCTTGGTTTCCCTCTCTTATCTCTCCTGAAGACGGTTCAAACCGAAAATTATAGACTGTAAGTGTGCATTTTTAATTTTTCTATGTTTCTTCATTTATATTTAACTTCATTTATCCGTTTCTTATAATATTTTATGGGAAAAGTATATATATAAGAAGTTCCAAAACTAATAATACACATAGAGAAAGAGACAAACTCACCAACTGAACTCAAAGATTGAGTTGGTAAGTGTCTCTCTCTCAGTGTGTTACTATCCTTAGTTTTTGAACTTGTTTGTGTCCAGTTTGGATCAACCTTCCGATTTTAATATATATGTTTATGTTATATATGTTTTATGTTATATATGTTTTTTCTGTGTCGTGTTTTGTATAATTTAAATATATATATATAAACAAGATTTCACATAAACAGGTAAAATAACAATCAATGATCAAACCATAATATGAAATGAGGGAAAAAAATCTTTCAACTACAATAAGCGGGGTGTTCGTCAGAGTAGGGTTTTTAACTCTGACAATGACCTTAGCCTTTCTAAGGGAAAGATCTTAGCTTTTTTCTCATTTCATATTATGGTTTGATTATATATTATATATATATATATATATATATATATATATATATATACATATATATGATCAAACCACAATAAGAAATGGGAAAACAAGACTAAGATCTTTCAACCGTAACTGAGTTGGGTTTTTGACTCTGACGAAGACCGCTTGTTACGGTTGAAAGATCTTAGTCTTGTTTTCCCATTTCTTATTGTGGTTTGATCATTGATTGTTATTTCACGTGTTTATGTGAAATCTTGTTTTATATATAATTAATACTAAAACACAAAGTGAAGAGAATATTGTTGCTAAACATTGATTGCAATGAGTAGCGTTGTGTTTTTCATACTTTTGTTTTTTTTTTTTTTGTTCAATCCATTAATTTGTGACAACTGTTTACGTGTTTTCAGTGTTACATAATGTGTATAAATATATATAAATAAAATGGTAAATATATTTAGACAAGTACAAGCATATGAAGTAAATAATAAAATAATGATATTTGAACAGAAGGTAACTCTGTATGGAGGCAGTAAGCTAGAACGATCTACTCCTAGTCACGGTCAACTTAATCAAGAGTGATTGATTTTGTATCGATCGAGGGATACTCCCCTCGGCATTGTGTGGCCTACCCTTGTCTGCTCCATGTAATATACTCTATTGTTCACTAAAGGAAGACAGAGTTCGACAAACAGTAATTTAATGAACACAAAACACAACTGCTTTTACCAACAGTCTATCATTTATTATTAGAAACAGTTTTGTGTTGTTTTGATTGTTCTATGTATACTGTATACAATAATGCAACTTTGATTTTGAAATATATATTTCTGGAGCCTTATTTAGGTTATATATGGACAAAATAACTCTATAACGTATGTTTTTACAAACCTTTTTCTGTTGAATCGCATTTCACTTTTATTTAACTATGTTTTTATTTCAATATATTTTTGTAAACTTTTGGGAATTCCCAAATATAATTCAAACAGACGAAAGGAACGTTACGATATGTGTGTCGTACCACAACACACTGTACCGCACTGTGTGTCAGAGTGTTCTGGAGAGATTTGAAGAATGTTGCAATGTTAAAGGAGGACACTGTGAGTATCTGAAGGATTAAATTGTATATGTTTATGTTGTCTGGGATGACGACTTTTCCGAAGTCCTAAATGGAATTTTTAAATAAATAGTCTACGTGGTAACTGCAAACCTACTTCTGGGCCACACTATAAAACAAAAGTATAAGACACTTACGTTTTTTGACTTACTTCTCAATGAAATAGTAGCAGTGGCTGTCCCACAAGGGACAGACATAGCCACATATTGGCTCTTTGTGATACCATACAATGAAGATTGATTGTACATTGGGATTCCTAAATTATGCCTAACTCAAGTGTATTTAGAGTAGGCATCTTCAACGAGTACCTGGTATCGTATAGGCTCGGGATCGGCGGCTTAAAATCCTCTCCGAGGGACAACGTGCTTAGATTTATACAACGCCCATGTGAATAAATCGAAGACCAAGTGGGTACCGAACCCCGGACTTACCAGTTCAGAGGCAAGTACGTTAACCACTAAGCTAACTTCTTCTGAATGAAATATTTATTTTTATAAATACAAATATATTATTTGTCATTCATCTGTGAGTACTACCAGTACTGAGTCTACCTTCCTTGAGTTCGAAATAATGTTTAAGGGACATACGACCATCCAAAAGATGTTCCATCTGGTATGACTTTTTATGTTGGCCTTTGTTTAATATATAAGCAAAAAGGCTTTTGTTTTGATACTTCTTTTATATTTTATTACAACAGTAATAGTTTATGATGTAGTATTGTTTACAGGATCATTTCCAGTTACAAATGTTTGTCCTCTGTTAAACTTTTTAATTATCTAATTATTTTGTGAAGTTCGTTCAAATTATTTTGATAGTATTATTACAAAAGACACCTTCTGCCTAGTAATATCGTTCGTATTCGTATAACCGTATAATCTAGTATCATAACCGTATACATACCTAGTAAAGCGTATTGTATTTTATGTCCAATACATATGAATAAAAATAATTTTACTTGCTCTTGATGATTTGACACCAGACTTCTGAACTCGTTGACCTCCTTACTGATTGTTTTCTCACTGACCCCTAGAGAAGGGAGATTATGAGTAATCGAGGGGTCTGAATGAAAACCTGTACAGCTGCTGGTATACAGGTTTGAAGTTGACAATACTTTTGTTAGGTTATAAATGACTGTCCGTTAACTAATTATATATTTAAGTTGAGAAGGAACGATGTGATTTGTTGTAATTTATCAGGTATTGAGAGAGAGTGACGTTTTCCTTCTTAGCATGGAAGCCGCGGCGTGTAAGACAGTAGAAGGTACAAGAGTTATGGACGAAGGCATGGTGTGGTTGGTCGGAGAAGATTTAGGTTTGGGAGTGAATGGAGAAGTCGGCAGTAGCATGTGTTACGGTGGAGGGACAAAAAAAGACTGATGACGACGAGGACAGTCAATGGGGCGTTATCTTTTTTTGTGTCACCCTTCTAATTCGAGAGTGAGCAGAGAGAGACAGAGTGAGAGGGAGGGAGGGGGGGGACTAACGACGTCCGCTTTGTGGCCGACGTTCTACCTTTGTCGAGAGAGAGAGAGGTTGACTTATGGGACGCCTAGAGGGCTGGCCCATCCAAGGAAGACCTCGAAACCAATGATTTCTAAACGGCTTTCCTATTCAACTAAAAGCGACAGCTGACGTAACACTAATCGGCCTCAACGATACCAAAATCAACACTCTGTCCCCCCCCCCCTGCTTTTCTACAAAGAGGCGCACTTTATCATCGCTTTATTGATGTCCAAGCCACTCCATCTCCCCCTGTATCCCTCCTCTCTTCTCCTTCCAGAATTTCATACCTGCTCCACTCAATTTAACAGCCGAATTCCAAATTACATTGAAAGGAACCAGATAAATGTCTGATCTCGTGACCATTTCTCAGCAGTCTTTTTGATTTATCGCCCGATTTAGAACATCTACTGATTCTCCCTGTTGCCTCCTTTATAAACAGCGTCAAGAAAACCACTTGGGTAGTCCCACCTATTTGGCGCCTTCTTTATTATTATTTTTTTTTACTTTAGCTTCCTCTATTTAGTCATTTGCGCCTTCTATATATAGTTGAATGTCTTTCAACATAAATATCACTAAAATATATCAATATGAATGAACTGGATATAAATAAAGATATTATATAACGCGCCTCTTGTACAGAGATAAACTGTTGACTATCCACTATAAAAGTTACATCTCGAAGTGTAAAACTGAATTGTCTGTCTGCCTGTCCATTGGGTCAGTAGGAGTAGTCAAGTGCTATTTTATTTAAATCAGTAGAGAGTCTGTGTCCCTTGCTTGCAATTTCCCAATTTTTAAAAAAAACATGAAAAATTGGTTCACATGTAAGTCAAAAAAGTCTTAATGTCTAATGTAGTGCAATCAGTTATTATGTGGTATTTACTCATTGTAGGGTAAAAATCTAATGAAATGGTCTCCACATATAATTTTTTTTTTTAAGACAGTCAGTCTTATTCAGAGGCACTCATCCTTAGTTAATGCCTGAGGAAGAACACTACGTGTTCGAAACGCGTTGTTTATATCATTAAATTTTTATATGTGGAGACCATTTCATTAGATTTTTACCCTACAAGTCTTAATGTATAATATTTTGCGTTTTTGGTAATTTTTGTTCACTTTAATGATTATCAATTTGGCCGTATTCGATTTGTTAACATCACTAAAAACGAAATGGTGGTTGATTGAGGCGTAAAGAGCTCTACCATTTTTTTCCGAAAATAAGACACAGTCTTACTTTCTTCGTAGGTACAAATACATGCTAGACCTTATTTTTGTTGGGAGGGCTTCAAGTAGATAAGTAGAAGTATATATTTGTGTTTAATAATAATTATATATATATATATATATATATAAATTTAAATTTATTCAATTACAGTCATGTCATCTTTGCCTGGAACATATTAATAAGTTATTAAATTTGTTATAACGTTCTGATTTTCCCGTAAATTCATTTCTTGTAGAATCATTGGTCCTAATCTCTCATGTCTTTCAATATAGCTATCATTTTTAACGAATTATATTTTTCAAATTATTTTAACTAGGGCTTATTTTCGGAGGATGTCTTATTTTCTGTAAAGACGGTATATGAATGACGTCATAGTTATTGTTCACTTCTAGTTCTTTAAAAGTTATAACTGATCAAATATTTAACAAGAAGATGGAACCTATTCTGATATAATTGTTTTCAAAACAAATATTTTACAAACAATTTATACACACGTAGTGAATTACAAACAGCAAGGCATATCTTTTTATTTATTCGAAATATTTTTCTCTGTGCCGTCATCTGAGTTCTCAAATTGTTATAAAACTCTAAAATTGTACAATTGGGCGTTTGTCATTTACTACTTAGCTTTATATTTTACCATTTCATCTATAAGCAATGGGTATCCTTATTAAGCAAAGTTTACATGAAGTTTTTCCTAGATTATATTCTAGAAATATTTTATTTCTTTTCACTTTATTCAATTTGTGACATTTTTTTTCTCTTTCGTAAGGAGGTGACATGCATTTACGCACATAGTGCTGGGCTCCCAGTTTTTTTTTTTATTTCTATTTGACATAGTCACAACAACGTAAATGTAACATTACCAGTGACAATGATGAAAGTAATATATACATTTGAACATGGAGGCAGGAGAGAAGAAATAATCCAGTAATTATACTTCTTGGCGTAAAAACTAAGTTATAAAACTTAAATTAAGTTTATAAGTCACTAGAGTAAGTCACCCATAAGTCTGTTGGCCATTTTCTCTTCAGGCGCCTTTGGGGACTTCCCGGAATATTTGTTGAGGAGATGTTTACAACTAAGGATTATTATCGCTAAAAAGATTTTTATGGAAGGCTTTTTAGCAAGATATTGCCACTTGATGAACTGTTGAAATCCTGAGGTCTGAATAGATTGTTTGATTTGGTATGTAAAGAGGACAACGAAGAATTTTTCTAAGGATTTTTGACTGAATAGCTTGTATCCTCTGGGCATTGATAGATTTTATTGCTCCCCATATTTCAATACCGTAAGTCCAAATAGGCATAATCATAGATTTGTACAGTAATAGTTTATTGACAGTTGTTAATTTTGAACGATTATCAAGTAACTGAATTAAAAGTCTATAGCGTCTGTTTAGTTCTGTTCTTTTCATTTTGGTTTTGTGGGGGGGGGGGGGGGGGGGGGCTCCCAGTTAAGTCAGAATACCAACTAAAACACCCCTATTATGAAACTAGTAATTGTAAGTTTAATAATAATTGTTTGTAACAATCACATTTATAGGTTTTATAAGTTAATTCAATTATCAGACACATTTATAAGCTTTATAAGTTTTTTTGAATATAAGCCACAATTATTAGCCAATATTTTTAGTTTAGAATTTTTAAAAATGAAACAGTCAGCAAGTTTTCTGTAACACATTTATTGCTGTTCAATTGTGGTAAAGTTATTTGGCACCCAGTTAAGTCTTATTATCGAATTATTCTTTTGTAAACTACAGTGTATAACCATTATTTCTTACATGGTTTATTTGACTTAGTATTTTGTTAGTTTCTATTTGTGTCTTTAATTTTAATAAATTATGATTTGATAGAAATAGAGCTAAAAACCATTCTGAGCACCTAAGCTGAATGCAGGAATGACAATATATATATATAATAAATATATATATATATATATATAATATAATATAATAAATATATAATATATATAAATATATATATATATATATATATATATATATATATATTAGTCTTTTATACAAATTTATATAAATTTACAAATAAATTAGCACTATTGTTCCTTCAAAGGCAGCTGGCTCTCAGTGTGTAGAACTCTTTTGTAGTAATTGTGACAGAAACCAATACTCAGTCAATGATTCCCATCATCGAACTATGGTGATGAAATATATCACCAGCATCATCCCAATGACAAAGCAGCAATTAAGACTTTAGAATATGGACTTAACAAGGTTTTGTGGTATCACTAAACGTCTTATTTGGTATGTTATCATCCCGTGAAACAGCCAGTTTTACACGACTAAACTACCATACCAGTAAAATAAATTCAAAACCATGAATTCAAGGTCTCCAACCTTGTAAAAAGGGAACTCATTCTGAAATATGAAATCAGAACTAAATCAGAACATATGATTTTGGAAAAAAAAATTACAAATGCTTTTATAACAGTCTTAGAATGACTTGCTTATGCCTTCGGCTTTACTAATGAAAGCATAATTGATTTTCAGCATAATTATTAGGCGATTAGGCTATAATTATTCTATTGTTTTTGTTATTTTAATACGCTTACAGGTATTGGGTTTTTCCGGATTACATTATTTTCTTGGAACATATAACAATTAAGTCAGATTTTCTTAATAAAACATATTATCCTCGTTTTAAATTCACGGATGAATTTCCTATTAGCATATTCATGTTTTATCAAGAAGAGATTTCGAACTAATAATCTACATGCTAATGACTAATTTACTATAATGACGTCAATATTTAGAAAACATTAACACATTTCACATCATTAGAAAATCAAGTTTTCTAATAAAAATAATATAAAAAGATTTCACATAAACAGGTGAAATAACAATCAATGATCAAACCACTATAAGAAAATGGGAAAACAAGACTAAGATCTTTCAACCGTAACAAGCGGTCTTCATCAGAGTCAAAAACCCAACTGACTCTAGCCCAAAACCTCAGTTGGGTTTTTGACTCTGACGAAGACCACTTGTTACGGTTGAAAGATCTTAGTCTTGTTTTCCCATTTTCTTATTGTGGTTTGATCATTAATTGATATATATATATAAAGAAATATTTCAAAAGAACTACTACAATTATTTCACATAAAATCATTAAGCTCTCTATTAGTTTTAGAAATTTAATGGGAAGACTAAATTTTATTTGAAATACTTATAAAAGAATTCTGTTAGCTTATCTATGACAAAGGTAATGCGGAGACTGTATCATTGGTTTTTGTAGATATCTTCTGACATGGAACTAAAATGAATTCAAGAGTCTACAGAAAGGATTTAAACCAATTTTAATTGTAAATAAATATTGTAGAGTAGTATAGCAGTAGTATTAGTAGTAGTAGAAGTAAATAAATTAAAAACAAAGAGCAAATAAGAAGTATTACATAAATATAAATATTTATATTATATTATATGTAACATTATTTATATTATAAATGAATGTTTTCTTTATCTCGGCCACATATATTTAACACTATTTTCCTTTTTTTATCGAGGTTTGGTCTGGTTCCAATAATAAAACACCTTTAACCCGACGTTTCGTCTATATTTTTAGACGGTCACTAGGGCAACACACTAACCGATTTGAACACAAACCGTTATGTAGTTGCTTCCTTACAATAGAAAAATACCAAAATAATTATGTATATTAATTAAATAATATAATATAATTACTTTTCATATCATTATAATTAAATACTGTATTGATGTAGCCCTGCAGATGTCTACAAAAATAGACGAAAGGTCGGCTTGAAGATGTATTATTGAAGCTAGACCAAACCTCGATTAAAAAGAAAAATAGTGGTATATTATTATAAACCAGAATTTTCAAAAGAACACGCAGAAATGAAATCACTGAAACTCACTACTATATTTCAATGGCCTCGTCGTCAGGAATAGGAGTATGGATAGATCGTCAGAATTTCATTTCCGTATGTTCTTTTGAAAATTCTTGTTTATTCAGTTTGAAGAATCGTTTCATCTAATTGGTTATATTATTATTAATATATATGTAAATAGAAATGGAAATAGTTTTCTTCTTCTCAAGATTTGGTCAGGGTCAATTACGTAAAATGACCTGTTTCGTCTTTATTTCAAGAAATCCTCAGAGTTAAGGGTAGCTTCTAGCTAGCTAACTGATCAGTTATCTCCATTGGTTCGGTTGTTAAGCTGGCCTTAAACTTGAGTATGTCTTGAAATAAAGACGAAAAGTTAGCAAAGAGGTGATTTTAAGTAATTAATCCTTATAAATATTGAAAAGATGAAAATTTAGTATACTGTGGTCAAGAAAATAATAGCGTGATATAAAAATATGGAAATCATGAATGATTTTGTTTACTTGAATGCTGAAAATGTTACGTGAGACTATATTCACGTAACAATTTATATAGTTATTTTTATATTTTATATAGTTAATATATTTAACACTATTTTTCTTTTTTTATGGATGTTTAGTCCAGTTTGAAACAATACAGCACCTATAAGCCGACGTTTCGTCTATATTTGTAGACATCTACTGAGTTATATCAATACAGAAATCTCTGTATTGATGCAGCCCTGATGATTTATACAAATATAAACGAAACGTAGGCTTAAAGGTGTTGTATTGTTTGAAGCTATACCAAACCTTAATAAAACAGAAAAAATATTGTTCAATATATGTTCTCGAGATGAGAAAACATTTATTTAGTATGTTTATATAGTTACTTGAAAACAGTATTGTGAAACTGCTATTGAAAAATTGTTTATAAAACTTTAACCCTTGAAGCAGGAGTAAAAACTGAATATTTAAATAATAATAAATAAATGAAACACTTACGGGGTGCATTGAAATGAGCATTTCTGATTCAGTAAAAAGTGAAATATTTTGCAATATTTGTATTTTATACGCGGGATGTCATTTTTATGTCAGATTTAAAAAGGTTCTATCTGTCTAAAACGCTTTTGAGTTGAGAGGAGTGCATTAGGTTTTTGGATTTGGGGGTTGCATTTCAATATTGATTTCAGGAAATTGAAAATAATGGTGAAGTGTCATTGCTGGAGATGATGCGACAGGGATGTGGTGGTGTGGGTGGGTGGGTGGGGGGGGGGAGTTTATGAGGTCGTGCACAATGGAACTCGAAAAATGCAATAAATCAAGTAGGCGTTTAACAAAAAAGGATTCGGGGAGGTTTTGAAAGTCATTCAATGAAGAGCGCTATTGACGAGAGGGGGTGACGGTGACAAATGACACGCGCATCTGGTTTTTGGTATACAACAAAACCAAAAGCCCCTTGCTTGGTAAACACTTTTGAATACCAATGTGTGGATAACTTCTTCACAAATATCTTTCTAAATGCATGAAAAGTGGATTGAAACATCGGGCAATGTTACATTGAAGTGAAACCTCAACTGGTTATTTCACACGTCTTTTGAAATATACATATTATAATTTAAAACATCATGTGAAAGTTATATCGAAATCTCATAGGTACTTCACATATTACGTACTGTGCAAGCAGTTTTATTATATTAATTCATTATTAGTGAGGGAAATATATTACGTCTTCACCACAAGGAATTTAATTTATGACGCGTTTCGAACACTTTGTGTTCATCATCAGGCACACCTACCTCAGAACGAGTGTCCTGCCTCAGAATCAGTGATTCCTTTGGCAAAGACGTGATATATTTGCTTCACCAATACTTCACATATGTTTATCAAAAAACATAAGGTGAAAGCATAATTTAATTGTTACATTGAATCCAAATCCTATAACTAATTCACAAATTTATTTTAAATTAAGTCCCGAACGATATTAAATGAGGTAGACCTCTATACAAAGCATAAAAGAACAAAAACATCGCAGATAAGATACTAACTAGTAAACAACCCTTCCAGGCTAAACCCGAATATGGTTTATGATTATTATCATAAATGGAATATTAGTGTCCATTTGTTGTTACTTCTCTGTGATATTTATATTTTCTTTCTATTTACAAATCTACAACATATAGAATTATTAATTAATTCTAAATTATAAACATATTACAATTAAGATAACTCACACTGGGGAATTTCAAAAATTAAGTCTCCACTCAAAAAAAAAAAAAAATAATAATTTCAGTATCTTGTCATGTTTTATTAAGGTTCAAAATTAATTAAGGCATTTTTCATATTAATTTACTTCTAAAAAAATCTAAATAGTTCAATTCAACATTCATAGATTTGATTGAACTTGAAATAATTCACTGTGATAATGTTCTTAAAGCTCACAAGCATTTATATTTTTTTAGAAGTTAACCTGAAGGAGAACACTAAGTGTTCGAATCCCATTGTTAGTTTCAGTTTCATATTAAAATTTCTTTGTGTGGTGAAGTAGTTTTTGGTATTCCCTAATATGAGTAAATATCACGCTATAACAGATTGCACAAGTAATGAATTATTATAATCCTGCTTCGAAGTGTGTGGTTATTATTGCCAAGCGACTTTATGTATATATATATATATATATATATATATATATATAGTGTGGAGTAGATCGAATATTTATATAATAAAATTATATATATATAAATATATATATATATATATATATATATATATAATATATATATAGTAGCAGTTTGATTCTCAACGGGAGTACTTTGCACTTCTTCACGATGACGACCGATGTCGAAATGTCAAAGTGAGTTTTGTAGTGACTTTCTGTGTTCTTTCCTGTGTGTAAAGTTATTATTATTGTCCACACGAATCTTTCATTTTATTCGAAGTATATATATATATAAACTAGAATTTTGAAAAGAACACACAGAAAAGAAATCACTGAACTCACTATTATATTTCGATGTCCTCGTCGTCAGGAATAGATGTGAATCGCCCCAAAGGCTGATAACGACAAACCTTTGATAACTCAGTCGTTATCAGCCTTTGGAGCCATTCACATCTATTCCTGACGACGAGAACATCGAAATATAGTAGTGAGTTCAGTGATTTCTTTTCTGTGTATTCTTTTCAAAATTTTAGTTTATTCAGTTCGATGAATCGTTTCATATAATTGGTTTTATATATATATATATATATATATATTTATATATATAATTTTATCTTTTTCCACCTTTCTGGGCAACCTGTTATAACCTGTCGTACAACCTGTCTTATCAGTTTTGTAATATTTACTGCCGTTTTCATTGTGTCTATCTGTCGGACGTATATCTTGTTATTTGTAATGCCCTGATGATGCTATAAAAATATAGCGAAACGTTGGCCTAAGTGAAGTGTTTGTTTGTGTCGACCAACCCTCTATAACCTCTGCTGTTTGCTATATATATATATATATACATATATACCAATGATCAAACAACAATATGAAGTGGATGTGGAGGGGGACACTAAGATTTATGTGAAATCTTGTTATATTTATATATATATATATATATTTGTTAAGTGTGAAAAAGAAGTGGTATAATAAAGGTTTTGGAGAAGACACTCAAGGTTGGAATGTTGGAAAGGCTTAACAAAGTATTTAAAATGTTGCACCTTGAGTTTCTGCGAGCAGTAAATCTTTTTCTTTTTCCCTTCATATGTCACTCGAGGTCTTTCTATTTATGCAAGATATCCACCAGAACTAATTCCAACATCCTTTCTGAAACGTGCACTAATCTCAGTTCACGAATGTTAAACTTCATCCTGGCCATTTGCTCCTCTTGTCAACTATACTTCACGCTAGATTGATTCTCTAATAAGCCTGGTTCATGCATATCTGAATCAGTTTACCACTACTTTATACTTATTACCAAGTAAACATTTATTTAATTCTTCAGTTTTCAAAAATTATTCTTAAAACATCTATATTAAAACATTGATAGGAACTAAGCCGTATAAATAAACCTCTATCCTCTCTAAAGAGTCATGATTATAATTTATTTATTTATATATTTTTTAACTCCACTTTCAAAAATTTAAAGTCAGAACATACAAGCAAATAGATGCATCTAAAAATATTATACCAATACTGTAAGATATTGACAGACAGTTATTTCTTTGCAGGACACATCTTCCATAGGTATATACTATATATAGGTTGAGTTTTTCACTCTGACGGAGACCGCTTGTTACGGTTGAAAGATCTTAGTCTTGTTTTCACATTTCCATATTGTGGTTTGATCATTGATTGTTGTTTCACGTGTTTATGTGGAATCTTTATATATATATATATATATATACTCGCGCATGTCATAAAACCCTACAGTAGGGTTTTTGGCTCTGACGAAGACCGCTGTGGTATATTGTAGTTTGATCATATATATATATATATATATATATATATATATATATATATATAAGTTACAATTAGAGAACACAAGAAAGAGGACTAACACTTACAAATCTCAATCATTTCGGCGTCTTACCGTCTTCAGGAGAGAAGAAGAAAATAAAAAGGAGAAGGAATGAAGGAACGGAGACGTAAATGCGTCCACTGACCGATACAAAATTCTATATATATATGATCAAACCACAATAAGAAATGGGAAAAAAGATCTTAGTCTTGTTTCCCCATTTCTTATTGTGGTTTGATCATTGATTGTTATTTCACGTATTTATGTGAAATCTTTATATATATATATATATATATATATATATATATACCATGATAAACGAAAAACGGTCCGGCAGGACAGATAACACTTAAATAAATAGTGACACATAGACTGAAACATAACAAAGACTTACTTTTCAATATTTCGACCGTAAAGGCGGTCACTCGATATGTCACTCGTGGTCTTTCTATTTATGCAAGATATCCACCAGAATTAATTCCTACATCCTTTGGAGGGACGACAGTCAACTCAAATATTATTGACTGTTGACTGTCGTCCCTCTGTCAATTCACTTCTTCTCAGTTACCTCCATTACGGTCGAAATATTATTGAAAACTGTTGAACTCTGACGAAGGCTGCTTGTTGTGGTTGAAAGATCATGTTGGTCCACCTTGGGCGTCGCCATGTGAACATGGGACGGCTAAAGGGCAAATCGTAGAAAGACAACCTGACATGATTTAAAAACGATATGGCCTGAAATATGGCTTGGTGCGTATAAAGGTCAACACAGGTTGAAAGATCATAGTATTTTTTCTCATTTCATATTGTGGTTTAATCATATATATAAACTAAATTGACAAAAAAAACACACAGAAATGAAACAGAAACTCACTACTATATTTCGATGTCCTCGTCACTAGGAATATAGAAAGAGTCGCTCCGCAGACAGACCACGACTGGCCGGTGGTTTTGATGAAGGTGGTTTGAAGTCTTATTCAAACAGTGTAACCAACTTTCGGTGGGAGAGCAGGCAAGGATAGTGAAAAAAAAAGCGAAATAAATAATAGCCAATGAAAACAGAATCTATTAGCACAAGTAAAAACCCAAGCAAAAAATAGAAATAAGTAAGTAAACAAAAGATAATTTTTTAACGATAAAGTACAACGTAGTGTTTTCTACAATTTAATATTGATTAAAAATCAAATGCAGTCTGCCCTTATACAATAAAATCTTTTCTTCAGTATAATTTCATCTATAAAATTATTGTGACATCTGTCTAACTTGTAAACTAATAAAGATATTTTTAATATTACCCACTCACAACAAGATACATAAAAATATTGTAAAACGGATTCAGATTACCTTATATCGTGTACATTAAAAAAAAAAGATATTCTAAGTTAATTTTCATTGGGATGACTTGGCGTTATTTATAGTTAAGTAAAAGTAGACCTCTTAGTGAGGGATGTGTTTTCATTTTTTTTTTTTCGTTTTGAACATTATTAGTCAAAAGAGCTTACTTTCTCCTGCTCATCCTGCGTTATTTATAAGAGAAAGGTATATATTGACATATAAATGTTACTAAAGTGTAAACTGTTAGTTTAAAAGCACTAATGATGTGAGAAACTTGCTGGTAATAAATCTTCTGATTAGTAGAAGGTTTATAGAGGACAGGTGGTTTAGTCAGTCTACTGAGGTGTTAGTGTCTTCGGATTTCTAATCGTGTTTCTAAATAGAACAACATCAACTTCTGCATCAAGTTATAGCTTTCACAGGAAAAACTCGACTATGTGCTTGCTTAATTGAACAGGAATCAAAGAAAAAGAAACCATTATACTTCCTTAATAAAAGTTACTTAGAAATCTAAGAGGTAATTAGCAACATGGGTTATGATCAACTTTTTACTTTACTATAAGTAAAGTATAGTTATCTTGAAAAAAAAATGAGATCTCTAGATTTGGACGAAATTTCATGTTTTGAGGTTCCCAAAGTCGTTTTATGAATGATGTTTTAGGATGATATTTGTGTGTGTGGGTGGTGTGTGTATGTGTGTGAGGGTGGTGTGTGTGTGGGTGGTGTGTGTATGTGTGTGAGGGTGGTGTGTGTTGTGTGGTGTGTGAGGGTGGTGTGTGTATGTGTGTGAGGGTGGTGTGTGTGTGGGTGGTGTGTGTATGTGTGTGAGGGTGGTGTGTGTGTGGGTGGTTGGGTTTGTGGGTGGGTGGGAGGATATGTGGATGGATGTGTGTGTGTGTGTGTGTGTGTGTGTGTTGGTGTGTGTATGTGTGTGGGTAAGTGGGTGGGTGGGTGGTTGGGTGTGTGGGAGGGTAGGTTTGAACCCATAGTTTGTGCTACCCCCCAGAATCTTTGATAAATCAAATTCATATTTTTCATACAAAAATGGACCTCATAGTGTTGATGAACCCTTTTATTTAGGAGCAATTATGCATAATGGGAATGACACTTTTTTTTTTTTTTTTTGGCAAAATGTGTTTGTAGATAGATATCCTTTTCCTCCTAAACTACTAACTCTAGAGCAGCGTTTTCCAAACTGGGAGGCGCAGACTAGTCTAAACGAACCGCAAAAATAAGTCACAGTGAACAATATTTCAAATTACTGCTAAAGTTTTCTATGTAAAAAATGATTTTCTGCCTTTGCTGCAATGATAGGTCTTAGTATATCCTAAGAATAATGAATTGTCTGATATTCTTAGAATGTTTATTCTAATTCAGAGGTTCCCAAAGTGGTTCCGGGGAACCCAGGGGTTCCTTAACGGGCTGTCTGGGGTTCTGTAAAAAACATTTAGTAAAAACATTTTCTAAAAATTTCTTTTGTGAGTATGGATTTATTCTATATTTCTTGTAAATCATGAAACCGAATAATGTTTATATCTACATATACCCATAAGTACAAGTGGTCAACATTTTATTCATATTTAGAATGAATCTCTAGTTAGTTTTTTGGAACTATCTGATTCCCGAGTTTCCTGCTACTGCAAAAGTAGCACTTCACACATTGCTGTCATTTCCCACTACCTACTTATATGAAACTGTATTTTCCCTTTAAACAACCATAGAAACCAAATACCGAAGAAGACTTAAGCTGGGGCTTACTTGAGAAACAAATTCTCAACTATAAAGCCAAAAATGATTACAAAACAAACTGTGTTAAAATTGCTAGTAATTCTGTTTTATGCGATATGTACTTGTGGAAAATATGAAAATTAAAATCTTTTAGTTTTGAATTTGTATTCAAAAAATACACATTGCAGTAATATTACTTTTTATTTGTTTTTAAACATACATATTATTTAAAAAGGCATATGAAAATATTTATATTAACTGTATGAAATCATTGGAATTTGGGGTTCCCGTGAAAGTTACTAGAACCAAAAAGGGTTCCGCGTCGAAACAAGTTTGAAAAACTGTGTTCTAATTCATAACGATAGTTAAATAAAAATAAAACTGAATGTCAATTGCTTGTCAAGGAGTTTCATATTTTTTTTTTTATTATTTAAACCGATCCTCTAGAGGGTGATAACATCAGAAGTTTACCGGCTTTTTAGTTGATCGGTGATTCTACATTGCCTAAATCAAATGAATTTCAAGTAGGGATCTTTAACGAGACCCTGACATCGTACAGGCTCGGGACCGACAGTGTAACGTCCTCTTCGAGTGATGACGAACTCAGATTTATTCACCTCCTACGTAAATAAATCAAGGGCCAGTTGGTGATTGAATCCCAGACTTTCATATTGTGTTTAGTTATAGTAAAATTGAGTGTAGGCCATTCCATGTTTTTTTTAATGAATGTTGTTAACACGTAAAATTAATTTTCGAATTTCACTGGTATAACAGTTCAGAATTGAAGATAGGTAGCACAGAAAGTAAAAGAAACACACTTACAGACTCAAATTTTCGGGGAATCTGTCTTCAGAAGAAAAGAGAAAGGGAGACCAAGCACATTGTAGACGCAACGGCTAGTAACCGTTAGTTAGTTGGGTTACTAGACGTTCCGTCTATAATGTGCTTGGTCTCCCTTTCTCTTTTCTCCTGAAGACGGATTACCCGAAAATTTGAGTCTGTAAGTGTGTTTCTTTTACTTTCTGTGCTACTTATCTTCAATTTTGAACTGTTATTGTGTCCAGTTTGAATCGTCTTTCCGTTTATCAAGTGAATATATATATATATTCAGAGTCTAAACTATATATATTCAGAATTTAACTTATTTTAACATATTTAATTTAACATATATATATATATATATATATATATATATCTATGTTTTAGAGTCCAAATACTCAAAGTAATAGCGACTGATGAAAAAAAGTTAACTTTTTAACTTTTAAAAACGCTTGTTACGGTTGAAAGATCTTAGTCTTGTTTTCCCATTTTCTTTTTGTGGTTTGATCATTGATTGTTATTTCACGTGTTTATGTGAAATCTTTATATATATATATATATACTTTAACACAGAGAAAAGAAAACAGAAAGACACTACAGAACTCACTTCGATATTTCGACATCCGTCGTCATCAGGATATAAATATATATTTAAACGAGAAGAGAAAGGCCTAGCAACTGATATTTATTAAAACTCTTGATTGGAGAGACGACCATTTTATTGAAGTTTGAGTAGAGTATCAACTACTATATTGTAGTGAAATTACAAAAAAAAACTAGGTAGTTACAAATTTTCATATATGTATGTCTTAGAGGAAATGTCAAAGTTTCCTAGCCTCGCACCAATTTCATTAGAGAGCTCTAAATAGGCAGAAGAATTTTATGTCTTAAAGATTTTAGGACTACTAAAGTTTTGTGATTTCAACTGCTGGAAAGATATTTCTTTAAGTTTTTTTTTTATTGTTTAAACTGATCCCCTAGCGGGTGATTACGTCAGCAGTTTACCGGCTTTTTGTTTGATGGGTGATTCATCATTGGGAGTCCAAAATTTTGCCTAACTTAAGTGCATTTTGAGTAGGAATAATTAACGAGTACCTGACATGGTATTGAATCAGGACCGACGGCTTATCATACCTTAACATATCAACAGTAAACTTATTATTTATTTTTTAATATTTTCCCTTTATCGATAAATAAATAAAATAATTAAACATATAAATTTAATTTACTAATAAATTTTTATAATATTAAATTATTACGAATATATTTTGCAAAATATTAAATAACTCTATAAACTTAGAGGAAGGGTGTTTATTAAAGAAAAACAAAAATCAAATGTTCAGCTAAGCTCAAACTGACGGCTTGCTAATCAATAATTTAGACCAATCTTGTAAGTTTCAGTTGATAAAGTCCTTTTTCAAATTTGTGAGTCTGTTAATTTACTTAGACGTCAATTTTAATTCCTTTAAAATAAGAAAGAATGAAAGTTTGTTAAATATTTAAGGAAAATACCCCCCGAAGAGGGTGCACTTAGTGAAGGTTTTTGCAGTTTCTGAAAGGGAATTGCTTTTTAAGGTTTCATTACGGCTTGCACAAAGTAATATCCGCATAATGTTGAGTAAAAGGGACGGGTGATTTGATTTTTAAAGTCGCTTTTAACTATAAGAGGATCGTTTGTTTCAATTTGGACTTGTGGTGGGTGGTGGTGGTGGTGGTAGAAGAGGTGGGAGGGTGGTCTCTCTCTGTGGAATTACTCTTGGTGTATTAAGGGCTGGTATGGGGGGGATGTAATATTCATGGCGTTTGGAGCGACACGCCTAGATAGGGGTACTCTGTCAACCCCACCCCCTCCGCAGATAGGGTTGCTCTGCCTGCCACCGCTTACTCAACACCCCCTCCCTCTCTCTCTCTCTCTGCTTCCTAATTAATTATCTTCCTAATTGACCCTGAAGGTAGTCTGTCTCCCTTACCTCAAATTAGCTATTTATTACTCCCTATTTAATGGATTTCATCATGATTTCTCAGAGATTTACGATTTACGATTACTCTAACTAAACACTTGCTCTCTTCTTAACACGATCTATTTCCTCAATACACGATGATTTTCCACTTGTCTCTTGACAGGACTTCTAACATTTGTAAACCTATCTTACCCAGTTGTTTTTTTTTCTGGTTCAACCTTTTATAAGACGATGTAACTTTTTTTTTTTGTACCAATTGTTTCTATTGGAAACCCAAATTGGTTGGAGACCCAACCATCTCTAACCAGTGCGCTTGGTTTCCCTCTCTTATCTCTCCTGAAGACGGTTCAAACCAAAAATTAGAGACTGTAAGTGTGTTCTTTTGATTTCTCTATGTTTCTTTGTCTATATTGAACTATATTTGTCCGTTCTTGATCGTATTTCCAACGAAAAATTATATATATATATATATTTAATATATATATATATATATATTTAAATCAAACCACAATAAGAAATGGGAAAACCAGACTAAGATCTTTCAACCGTAACAAGCGGTCTTGTCAGAGTCAAAAACCCAACTCTGACGAAGACCGCTTGTTACGGTTGAAAGATCTTAGTATGGTTTTCCCATTTCTTATTGTGGTTTGATCATTGATTGTTGTTTCACGTGTTTATGTAAAATCTTTATATATATATATATATAAAGATATATATATAACACAGTCACCAAGGACAACTGCCTTTTCTGGACATCATCACGAAGCAAACCCCCATAGTTTCAGTACAACAGTTTACAGAAAAGCAACAAACCTCGGTTTGCTTAAATGGAAAGAGTGAATGTCCAGAACAATACCGAAGCCGACAATTTATGCTTATGTTAAAAGAGCTTTCACACACTGTAGAGAGTGGAGCTCCCTCCAGATGAGTTAGAGAAGTCAACTCAGATTCTTATTAATAAGGGTACTCTAACCAAGAAGTTTCTGACGTTATTGAAAAATTCATGAACCGATGGCACGCTAAGTCTGGAGAACCAAATGTAACCAATCAAGGAGAAACAATAATCTCTACTATAGAGCATATATGCACAGTTTCTACAAACAAGATGAACGTGCACTAAGAAAAATCATTCGCACTAATGTTTTCCCGACAAATGAAACTGATAAACTCCGACTTAGGATTTACTACCAAAGCAGAAAGACTCAAAACCTTCTCCTTAAAAACCGCCCCCAAAGAGATGTCTCAGTGCTGCAAAAAAGTCACTTGGTGTACCAATATACATGTAATACCGGGAACTGTGAAGCCTGTCCTACAAAGTACATCGGGATGACCACAACCAGACTATCAAGACGTCTTACCTTCCACCTTACAGCAGGTACTCCGAAAAACCATACGAGACAAGCACATAACACAACATTAACGAGGGAAATGTTAGAAAAAAGGAACAACAAGTTTAAGAATAGAAAATAATACCAGCCGCCTTCATATCCTCGAGGCCTTATACATCAAGGACGTCAAACCTTCTATGAACATTCAGGCCAATTGTATAGGCATAATACCAAGTTGTAAGAACTTCGATAGTTCTTATAAACTTAATAAGCCTACATTGACAGGACCCCCAGGAAATGTGAATGACAAGTTGTAACCTTAACTTGTCACAGTGGACTTGTTTTGTTTTTTCACAAAGTTCATTTAGTTTATTAACATCTAAATTTTTATTCCTTTTAATGTCTGTTTAACATTTAAAAAATTTTATTCTGTGAATTTAATCTTTTAATAATGATATATACCTGAAGATGATTTATGAAAAATCGAAAGCTTGTAAGTGTAAAAAATATAATATTATTGTTAAGCTAAAAGATTATTTCTTTGATGTCTCTGGGACAACTCCTCCATGAAATCACTCCCTACCAGAAAAAACTAGTAAGAAAACTAGAGAAAACGAGCAAAAAAGTTGTAAGTCGGAAGCTGCCGTCTACTTTATATATATATATATCAATGATCAAACCACAATAAGAAATGGGAAAACAAGACTAAGATCTTTCAACCGTAACAAGCGGTCTTCGTCAGAGTCAAAAACCCAACTTGATTATTGTTTCACGTGTTTATGTGAAATCTTTTTATATATATATAATATATATATATATATATATATACCACAATTAAAAGAAACGGTCCAGCGGACTTTTTTAAAATAAAATAAATTCAAAACGAAGGAAACAAACAGAAAGACACAGACAAACTGACATCGAAATATCGATGTGAGTTATGTCTGTGTCTTTCTGTGTGTTTCCTTCGTTTTGAATTTATTTTATTTTTTTTATATATATATATATTATATATATATATATAGTGCAATTATCAGTATCTAATATTTAGGTAAGAATTTGTTTTCAAGTTGTTTATATTTTGGAATAATCAACTTTTGTCTGTTCTAATACTGAAACAATGAATAAGTAATAAATTGTGTGATTCGAACGACAAGAAAAGTCTTAGAATTGGTTTCCTATTGGATATATAAAAGAGGAACTTATTAAACAATCATAATTTAAGCATTATAAGTGAAATAAAAATGATACTTTCATGTTATAATGTTTTACACTATCCCAGTTTTGATTTTTTTAATCATTTTGATTCTGATGAAAATTAATGGATGAGATGTTAGAGGGGAATACCGTTAATAGATACCATTATATAGATAGGTTGTTTATAAATTAAACATTTCTTTTCTATCGCATTTATCATTCATTAAATCTCTTTCTTTTCGTTAAACTCTGAACGATATCTGAACTTATTTATGAAGCAACTGTTGTAGTCATTGAGGAAGCTAATTAAAAGTTTTGCACTTATTAGGGTTGAGCGTTACTTCACCTGCAAGGCGACTTTGACATTAACGGGACACCAATTCTGTTTAAACTTCTATCTCGTCTTGAATCAATTTTGTTTCTTTTTCTGTTTTTTTTTTATAAGATCAAATAAATGGGATAATAAACAGCAAAGTTACTAGCAAATTTACATTGTTTAAGTAACAAAGCAATGACCTGAATCAATAGGAGGACTTTAGTAAGAGGGAAATATTTATCCTACTTACTCTTCTATCCATGAATTAAGTTACACCTCTTACCTGCATAAACCTAACTTATTACAGCAGTAAAACGACTCGTCTTACATGTGTGATTTACTCCGTTACATGGACAAACTTACACCTCTTACAGGTGTAAACTTACTCCTCTATCATGGGTTAAGTTACTCCTTTTGGAAAAACTCACTTTTCTTTCATGAGTAAAATTAAACCCTATAGATGCGTAGATTTACCTTTCAAACATGGGTAACCTTACCTCTATTACATGGGTAAATGATAACTTACCTCTCTTAAATGGGTAGATTTACCTCTCGCACATGGGTAAGCTTACCTCTATTACATTGGTAGAGGATAACTTACCTCTATTACCTTGGTAAATGATAACTTACCTCTATTAAATGGGTAGATTTACCTCTCACACATGGGTAAACTTACCTCTATTACATTGGTAAATGATAACTTACCTCTCTTAAATGGGTAGATTTACCTCTCACACATTGGTAAACTTATCTCTATTACATTGGTAGAGGATAACTTACCTCTATTAAATGGGTAGATTTCCTCTTTTACTTGGGTAGATTTACCCATTTTTTATGAGTAAACCTAACACTCTTACATGGGTAAACGTAACTCACTTACAGGAGTAAACTTATCCCTCTAAAATTGGTAGATTCCCCCTCCTCCACCAAAGGGTCATAGGGGAAACTTATTCTTCTTACCTGGGTATACTATTTTTTTTTTTTGATTCCTTTATAACATATTGTAAATAGAGTTAATGCTTAAATCTTGTGGAAAGTTATTACTCTGGGCACCAGAGTTATTTTCTCTTTTATTAGAAAATAGTAAGAAGAAAAATAGGCAGACTGTTAATTTAGAACGTTAATTATTAGAACTTTGATATTCTGCAAAGGAAATCAATTATTAAAACAAAAAAGTAACTTTCAAATTATTTCAAAGAAAAATTAATAATGCAATTGTTTTGACTTATTGAGAAAGGATTTTAAATGATTGCTAAAGAAAAAAAAAAGTTCTAAAGTAGCTATTAATTTAAATAACGATTGATATAACGGACAAATATTATTTTATCATCAATAAGAATTTATTAGGTACGACTTAAATAAGACGGCAACAAATCTATCTAATGAATATATGAATTTAAAAAGCCGCCATTAACATAATAAATCTAAAACTCGCGTGGAAACTTTTTTTTTTTTTTTCAAAGTTATTTCATATTGGTGTTAAGAGGATAAATTAGACGTTAGGTAGTAAATTTAAATGAAAATATTTCTCCTCGAAAGACTAAAGAAAGATATATAATTATGAAAAGAAGGAAGGGTTTTTAAATAACTGTATATGTTAAATTATTCATGGAGGCGATTGGGAGAGACGGCAATAAAGTGTCCATTCTAATGATGGGGCCTGTCATAGAAGCTGGCAGTCTCTGTATAAACCTTTAATAACTGGTTCGTTAATTCACTCTTCCTAAAATAAAGCAATAATATAGTGGTTCGAGTAAACACCAGTTTACTTCATTTACCAACACTCAAAGCAATTTGTTTTCAAAGATACAATCTGATAAGTAACCTTTTCCTTTGAGAAAGTTAAACAAAGGCTTATATATATATATATATATATATATATATATATATATAAAAAGATTTCACATAAAACACGTGAAACAACAATCAATGATCAAACCACAATAAGAAATGGGAAAACAAGACTAAGATCTTTCAACCGTAACAAGCGGTCTTCGTCAGAGTCAAAAACCCAACTGATATATATATATATATTATATTATATATATATATATATACATCTGATACATCTTGCACTTCCTGTAACTGCGTTTTACCGTTTGGAGTGTACTCGATGTGATGCTTTTTACGTTGGCTTGGCTTCAACCAAGCTGAGCCTGCGTATGAACAATCACAGGGCGTCCGTTGGTCAGCGCAGAGACCTACCCATAGCTATCCATGCTAATTCCCATGACCTCCCTTTCAATGATTGTTTCAGGGTACAAATCCTCAAACAAATCCCCGAGTCTAATCCCCATGTCACCCTTAGAGCTTCCGAAGAGGCATTCATATGCCTCCTTGGGGCTCGTTCTCCTCCTGGTCTCAACCTGTACCGTTAATTATTTTTTATTTTATTATTATTATTATTTTTTATTATTATTATTTATTATTTTATTATTATTATTATTATTATTACTATTACTTTATTATTATTATTTTATTATTATAATTTATTTTTATTTCGTATTTTATATATTTTTTATCTTGTTTTCTAAATAAATATTGGAAGGATTTCTATTTTTCCTCTCCTCCGCTGGGGAGCAGCATTGCGGTGGTTCCACGAGTTACTCTGGAGGCCAGTAGTAGTTTGCTTCTCAACGCGAGTACTTCGCACTTCTTCCCGATGACGACGGATGTCGAAATATCGAAGTGAGTTCTGTAGTGTCTTTCTGTGTTCTTTTCTATGTGTTAAAGTGTTTATTGTCCACACGGACCTTTCATTTTATTCGAAGTATATATATACATATATATACCTCATTAAATATCTTGCCAATATTAAGTTTAGTATGTTTCCTACATACCTTTTCAAGATTTTTAATGCTACTTTTCCATCTTTGTGGTATCATATAAGGAAAGGTCTGCTCCCAAAGTATACCAATATATATATAACAAATTCAATAATATATCAACCGTTGGATAGAATAGGTGTATAATGCAATCGGGATTCGGTCAATTTTCCAGGATCAAAATTTCATCATTTTTCTAATTCAAAAATTCTGACTTCTGTAAGTTCATAAAAATGTTTATTGCTTTTCTATTACTTCTACTTGTATATATACTTTTGTTTTTTCACAACTGTAATATTCCATTTTGATGTTAGTTATATGTTGATGTTTATATATGATTTCTTGTCATCCTTTGTTTGTAGGCATATGAAAAAGGTTTTAAATAAAACCGAAACGTCGGCATTGAGAGTTTGATTTTGATCCTGGAAAATTGACCGAATCCCGATTGCATTATACACCTATATATATATATATATATATATATATATATATATATATACTTAAACTAAACTATGACACCTAGACAGAAACATAACAAAGACTCACTTAACTTTATATATATATAAGTTTAGTCGAAGGTTTTGTCCGGTTAACATTGTCGTTCCTTTAAATAATGTAAATTTCATTTTCTTAGTTAAAAAAATTCTTACTTCTGCCTATGAAAAAGGTTTTAAATAAAACCGAAACGTTGGCAATGAGAGTTTAATTTTTTATCCTGGAAAATTGACCGAACTCCGATCAGAGAACACACCTATTCTATCAAACGGTCCATATATTGTTGAATCTGATATATATATATATATATATATATATATATTATATATATATATATATATATATATTAGTGTATATTGGCAGCAGATTTTCTTGTAAACATATTTTATTAAAGTAGACGGCAGCTTCCGCATTTACGACTTTTTTGCTCGTTTTCTCTAGTTACTAGTAAAACTAGTAAGAAAACTAGAGAAAACGAGCAAAAAAGTCGTAAATGCGGAAGCTGCCGTCTACTTTAATAAAATATATATAATATATATATATGTATATTGGTCCATAATGGCAGCAAGTAGTCCTTTAAACAAGTTCTATTAAAAAGCACAGCGGCTTCAGCATTATTTATCCTCTGAGAAAGATGTTATTTTTACCTAATAATTTTCTTGTAATCCACTGGTAACCTAATAATTTTCTTAATATATATATTATATATATATTATATATATAACTGCTCAAAATTGAAGAGAGGTGGCACACAAAGTAAAGAAACACACTTACAAACTCAAATATTAGGGCCATCCGTCTTCAGGAGACCAAGCACGTTGTAGATGCAAAGGCTAGTAACCACCGCTTGGTCTTCCTTTCTCTTTTCTCCTGAAGACGGATTACCCGAAAATTTGAGTTCGTAGGTGTGTTTCCTTACTTTGTGTGCTAGCTAACTTAAATTTTGAATTCTTATTGTGTCCAGTTTGGATTGTTTTTTTGTTTATTAAGTGAATATATATATATATGTATATATTTACACTTTAACACAGAGAAAAGAACGCAGAAAGACACTACAGAACTCACTTCGATATTTTGACATCCGTCGTCACCGGAAAGAAGTGCGAAGTAGCAGTTTGCTTCTCAACGCGAGTACTTCGCACTTCTTCCCGCTGACGACGGATGTCGATATATCAAATTGAGTTCTATAGTGTCTTTCTATGTTCTTTTCTCTGTGTTAAAGTGTTTATTGTCCACACGGACCTTTCATTTTATGTTTATATTTATATACGAGTATATCAATTAAATGAAGAGATTCCACGAACTAAATAAACTATATTGACACAAAGAACACTCAGAAATGAAACAGAAACTCACTACTATATTTCGATGTCCTTGTCATCAGGAAGATAGTAGTGAGTTTCTGTTTCATTTCTGAGTTTTCTTTGTGTCAATATAGTTTATATATATATAAAGATTTCACATAAAGACGGAAGTAAGAATTAGTGATCAAACCACAATAAGAAAATGGAAAAACAAGACTAAGATATTTCAACCGTAACAAGCGGTCCTCGTCAGAGTCAAAAACGCTTTTGACGTCAGAGTCTGTTGGGTTTTTGACTCTGACGAAGACCGCTTGTTACGGTTGAAAGATCTTAGTCTTGTTTTCCCATTTACGTATTGTGGATTGATCATTGATCATATATATATATATTCAAATGCCAAATGATATTTGATCAGTTTTTGGGCACTAGTTGGAATCAAGTTTGCTATATAATTTCATCAATGACACAGCTAAAATAAAGAGGGGGAAAAAAACTAAATGCCTGTCACCTGTCTAGAAAAGCTGTTTTCAACTGGTTGCTTTTAAAATAAACGACCGCATGACATATTTTTAATTTTTTTTTATTTCTTCTTCCACCAGGCATTCTTAATTACATATATTTTTCATGACTTTTTTTTAAATTTAAAAAAAATATTATACTACAACCTTTTTAGATTAGGAAAATGACGCAAGAAATTTACTGGTAAAATTTTCTTATAATTAAAAATTAGACAGTGGTCTAATTTTTAACACTTTTTCTAATTAATTTATAAATTGTTAAAAAAAATTTGTTTTAAACTATATTTAAGTTATTCAAATTGCATGATGACTTGCGATAAATTATTGGTTAAAGATACCATTACAATTCCTTGTTACAGAAACACTTTGAAATTATATACTTATCTACATGGAATAATTTGTTTGTGTGTAAACTGTGTCTACATTCATACATAACTAGCTCTTATACGTAAGAGTATCAGAAACAAATTAGAAACGAACATTGAACAGTAAATTATATATAACAACATTAAATTTGTTCAAACCATTATAACTAACAATCAATTAATGTAACATTAAATATAATAATAGAAGATGATAATGATGATAATAGAGCACTGGAGAAGAATATGTTCTAGGCTTTCCTCTTCTAACAAGCAGACTCCACTTAGAGCACTGTTAGTTAAGTTGAACCGGTGTAAATATTTATTCGCCACAATATGGCCCGTTCGCGCTCTTGCTGCAAATGTTGGGACCATATCATTAACATAGTATATAATCCAAGATTTCAGAATAATTATTTAACTTTTTTTTGTAAAAAAAAACAAAAATTTTTGTACAAAATAAATAATAGTTTATTATTTATATATAATTTATTACAGATACAAACTCTTTATAAAAGATGACTTTTTTATGTAATGGAATAATTGTTTAACACTTTGTTAGAATTATTAATTAGATGTTTAGCTGAATAATTGTTTGAATAACTTTTAAAATGAAAATATCTAACAGAAGAGTTTTTCGTCATGAAAGTAGTAGAATTATACTTAAGAAGATTACATCTTTTTTCTAAGTGACTAGGCTTTCCCTAAGCCTTGTTTAGGGAACATATGTATAGCCTTGGAGGATGTTTATAATGTTATGTATATCTATAGAAATATAAACGAAAGTTTAACTGTAATAAATTTATCTATAAGTATAGAGAGATTATTGTATATACCACTGAGTAGTACTACCACTGAACCCTTGTACTCAACTGTAGGTTCAGTTCTGTAGTTTAATCCTCTGAATCAGTTAATGCTATTACAATATAATCAGTTGCCAGGTTAGCCTATTACAATGTACCTCTAGAGTAGTGGATCCGGGGTTCAATACCCACATTGGAATTTTACATGCAAGAGGTGAATAAATCTGAGAATGTCATCCTTCGGAGAGGACATTAAGCCGTTGGTCCCGAGCCTGTAGAATGCCAGTTACTCGTTAAAGATCTTTCTTTAAATAAACTTGAGTTAGTTGTCACAAATGACCAATGTTCTGTTTACATGTGTCCTTCTATGGATGAACCACTTCAACCTAACCTAACATATAATTGGTACCATGAGAATACCATTGTACTAAAGAATTTATACATGTACCTTGTCTTTAGTATCAGATTTATGGTAGCTGTGTTTCTTGAACCAGGATAGATAGACTGCTCTGAACTAATACAGACCTAAGTCCACTGTGTGAGAAAGTTATTTCTTGGAAGGAGTTCGCGTAATATCAAGAGATATTTACAGATCGATATTTACAAATTAGGTATGAATCTATTTTGCAGAAAAATCTGTAAATAATGGTATTCATAACAAAGAGTCCATAACTAGGATAATTAGCAACTCCCTTAACATATAATTAATATGTATTATATGTATAAATCATGATTATGGTTTTTGATTTCTTACTGTGTTTTAGACTATGGTAGGCTATATAGCTATGCAAACAGAAACCCCTTGGTGAGATTTATTTTCTTAGGCACAAAGTACATCAAAACTTGATCAGAAAATTTCCTTTTGAACGCAAAACTTAAATGTATTTATATTTCATACTATATGGAAAGCAAATATTTAATATTTACTGCAACAATATCACCATGCAATAAATTTTTGTTAAATGTTGAACTTAATTCTAACTTCTGTAGCACAAATATTAGAATATACACCTTAAGTTTTAGTATTATTAGCTGATGTAAATGATTACAATACAGTTTTCTAAAGATTAGAGCGTAAAAGAAACACTATATCTTTCGTTGCAAAGAATATTGAATCATGCAACGTGGTTTGAACACTTTTTCAATCTAAAGTGATGTTAAGACAGCCTTACTGAGGCAGATGCAATCTAATGATGAACACTAAGTGTTCGAAATGCGTTGGGTGAAGAGATGCTTTTTTGTGTGGGAACACCTGGTGTTTCTTTTCTTCTCTAATCATGAGTAAATATCATACAATACCTGCTTGCATAGATCTTAAGTTAAAATACAGTTATTTATTTAAACAATCAGACTGATAAATAATAGTTCGGTATATGATTGTCTGTGCTGATCCACTGACGAATATAAATGATTAACATATGGAAATTAGTGTTAGCTGGGTGTTATTATAAGAAAGGGTGGAGAAAAGGGGAGGGATTTTAAAATTAGAACAGAGGTGACACAAAAGATGTCACCCTGAGGCCCAAATCTAATCAGCTGTCTGGTACTGAAGATAATAGCTGTCAGCGGAACACTTTCCATTAGGCATGGATCAACCTGTCAAACTGCTTCTGATGTGAGAAACGTCAACCAGGCTAAAACTGATGTGTGCTCCTGCTAACTAGAAGACCTCAGCTGGCCTTCAACTGACAATCCATGTCACTTTGCAAAGCATTGAAGAAAACTATTTGACAGATTCTTTTTTTAGAAGATTCACTTGTCAAAGTAAAATGGAAACTATAGAATTGAATTTAACTTGTATCTCATTACTGACTTTCTAAAAACTGTTCACATCTCGTGAAAATGTGTCTTAACTGTGTCTCTCAAATCTGTTAAAAAAAGATACATACATCTCCGACATATCTGACTGAAATACAGCTTATAAAAGTAACTGCCTGGAAATCTATTGAAGAAAGAGCGTACATTTCCAGCATTTCTGATTGAAATACAGCATAGAAAAGTAACAGTCTGGAAATCTGTTGAAGAAGAAACATACATCTCTAGCATCTCCGACTGAAATACAGCATAGGAAATCTATTGAAGAAGAAACATACATCTCTAGGATCTCCAACTGAAATAAAGCATAGAAAGGTAACTACCCGGAAAACTATTGAAGAAGAATCATACATCTTCTGCATTTTTGTCTGAAATACATCATAGAAAAGTAACTGCGCAGAAATCTATAAAGAAGAAACATACATCTCTAGCATCTCCAACTGAAATAAAGCATAGAAAGGTAACTACCCGGAAAACTATTGAAGAAGAATCATACATCTTCTGCATTTTTGTCTGAAATACATCATAGAAAAGTAACTGCAGAGAAATCTATAAAGAAGAAACATACATCTCTATCATCTCCGATTGAAATACAGCATAGAAAAGTAACTGCTTGTAAATCTGTTGAAGAAGAAACATTCATCTCCAACATATCCGACTGAAATACACCATTAATAAAGTAACTGCCTCGAAATCTGTTAAAGAAGAAGCATACATCTCCAGCATTTCCGATTGAACTACAGCATAGAAAAGTAACTGCTTGTAAATCTGGTGAAGAAGAAACATACTTCTTCAACATATCCGACTGAAATACAGCATAGAAAAGTAAACTGCCTGGAATTCTGTTGAAGAAGAAACATACGTCTGTAACATATCCGACTGAAATACAGCATTAATAAAATAACTAATAATAAAAATAAAGTAAAGTAATAATAAAATAAAGTAACTACCTGGAAATCTGTTGAAGAAGAAACATACATCTCCAACATATCCGAGTGAAACACAGTATAGTAATGTAACTGCCTGGAAATCTGCAGAAGAAGAAACATACATCACCAGCATTTCTGATTGAAATACAGCATAGAAAAGTGACTGTCTGGAGATCTGTTGAAGAAGGAACATACATATCCGACTGAAATACAGTATTAAGAAAGTAACTGCCTGGAAATCTGTTGAAGAAGAAATATGCATCTTTAACATATGTGACTGAAATACAGCATAGTAAAGTTACTGCCTGGAGATCTGTTAAAGGAGAAACATACATCTCCAACATATCCGACTGAAATACAGGATTAATAAAGTAACTGCCTGGAAATCTGTTGAAGAAGAAACATCTTCAACATATACGACTGAAATACAGCATTAATAAAGTAACTGCCTGGAAATCTGTGAGAAGAAGAAACATCTTCAACATATACGACTGAAATACAGCATTAATAAAGTAACTGCCTGGAAATCTGTTGAGAAGAAACATACATCTTCAACATATGCGACTGAAATACAGCATTAATAAAGTAACTGCCTGGAAATCTGTTGAAGAAGAAACATCTTCAACATATACGACTGAAATACAGCATTAATAAAGTAACTGCCTGGAAATCTGTTGAAGAAGAAACATCTTCAACATATACGACTGAAATACAGCATTAATAAAGTAACTGCCTAGAAATCTGTTGAGAAGAAACATACATCTTCAACATATGCGACTGAAATACAGCATAGTACAGTAACTGCCTGGAGATCTTTTGAAGAAGGAACATACATCTCCAACATATCCGACTGAAATACAGCATAGAAAAGTAAACTGCCTGGAATTCTGTTGAAGAAGAATAGAAAATCTGGACCAGTTTTTCTTATTTAAAGACAGACATACATAAAAGGGAAGTAAATCAGTTAAAAACACGTAAAAACATACAATAATGATAAGAAGCCCATTAAACGCTAATATACTTGCTAAAGTAGAGAAAAAAATAACAAAAGAAATGCGTTGCACAAAGCATAGAAATGATTAATTGGATCAAAAAGTAATTAAAAATGATCTACAGTAATAAATATCATTTTAAAATAACAAGTTTTAGGAAAATTCACTGAATAATTAGGACGTTGATTAACATTCAATGCATTCTTTAAAAAAGAATGAATTAAACAAACTAAGATTCTGTCTTTCCTTAACAGTATTGCAAGAAAAATAAACTCATATAAAATAAATTCTTTAATCAAAAATTAATATTTAGATAGAAATTAATTATTATTTATTATAAATATTTTATATTACTTACCAAAGCAGAAATCCTTGATTTCTGTCCATCAGTTGAATCATTGCTTTTTGCATGATTGCCATACTATTTTAAGCAGAGTCCTTTCAAATAAATTTATATGTAAGTATAAATGAAAAAAAATTATTTTCACTTCTTTTTTACTTCTGACTTTGTAGGTCTATTTCTACATAAATTATACTCTAAAAATTTTAAATATCTACTAAAAAGTCAGAATTATTGGAATTTTAATCCAAATTATTTTATATGACGGTAAACGTGTTGTAATCAGATAATCCCCCCCCCAAAGTGACATATTGGTGCAGAACTTTCTCTTTTACCTCAGAGTCAACAGAAAGTGAATGTAAAATTTAGTGATTATGACTTTTTTTTTTATTTTGAAATATTTTTTGAATATATCTCTCAAATTCTAAACGAATTATTTCTGATTTCTTACTGTGGTTTAAAAGATGATATTTCATAGAGATATGCAAACAGACTAGTTTGCGTAAGAAATAGATTATGAACATTTTTTTTAGGCAAAGAGTACATTAAAACTTATATTTCCATTTGAAAACTCGATCACAAATTTTTAATCCAAACAGGATATTTAAATGTGTTGATATTTCATATAAAAGCAAAAATGTAATAAAAAATTTGTAGTGGTCAACACTCAGCTTTATAAAAAGAAAATTATGACAAGAAAAACTTAAATATAATTTTAAATAATTGATTTTAAGATGTCTACTACATTTTCTACGTATATCAAAATCATTTTTCAAATTTAATTTAATATGTGTACTACATTTCACTAATTTAATGAAAATGCCTTTTTGTTTGTTTAGGACAAATTGGGACCCCATGCAAAGTATAATTCTTTTGAAGAACTGTGATGGAAGCATGAAAAGAAGCAGTAGTAAGAAAATTAATTTAAATATTTTGATAAAATAAATAAATTTTATATATTCTAAAAAATCAGACTGTAAATGGTATAGATATTTTTTTTTTAAGATCTATAAGACTTACTTGAAATTCGTTTATGAATTTTTGATTTATTTCTACATCAGTCTGAAAATAGCCAACATGTATTCATGAGATTTTTAAATGTGTAAAAGATTTAAAAATTAGTACATTATATTTAGAATGAGGTATAACACTGTGGTCTTCAGTCAATTTAAAATAAGTAAATCATTCATTCATTCAATAACATTCGCTTATTCAATTCATTAATCAATAATTTTAATGGATAAAAAGCTAATGAAATGGTCTCCATATATAAAAATTTAATCGTATAAACAACTCGTTTCGAACACGTAGTGTTCTTCTTCAGGCATTAATTAAAGAATACAATGTCATCAGAGAATTGTCTATAGTACAAAGTAAATATAGTACGAAATAAAATAAAATAAGAAAGAGAGTTCAAACCTAAGGGTGAGTGTCTGTGGTACAACTGACTGGGAATAGGATGGACGTGGGTGAGGGTATGGGGTTATATGTGTTATATGGTTATATGAAACATCTGTTTCATTTAGCTTTTTACCCTAGAATGAGTAAATACCACACAATAACTAATTGTACTACGTTAGAATTAGTAATAAATCTTTTATATGGTCCATCTGGAGGCATGTTTATAGTTTTCATTATGAAAACAGATAATAATCAAATTTGAAAAATTGAAAAATTCGTTTTTTAAAAAGTTAGGGTATTTTTTAAAGGAGTTTAAAGAATAAAACTTTATTTTCTCAACAAAAATTATATCAGTATACTGGTCAGTCATCCATGTGGTCATCTTCCTTGTTCCTGATGAGAGCAAAGGTCAACTAAATATGGTGACTAAATATGTTATTATATTGTTAATAACATTTTTAACTGTGGTTGTTACTTACAATTAAATTATTAATTATAATTCATTAATAGTTACATTATAATTCATTAATTCATTATAATTAATTAATTATCACATAGATGTTTTCAGATTATTGATGGCTTTTATATTTTGAAAAAAAAAAAAACTATTTCAATGGTAGTTTGATGTTTTAGAAATAATGTTTGTGTTGTGTCTTTACGTATAAATACGTGTCATTGTATACATAACATATATAAAAAGATTTCACATAAACACGTGGAATAACATGTAATAATCAAACCACAATATGAAAACGGAAAACAAGACTAAGATCTTTCAACCGTAACAAGTGGTTTTCGTCTTGTTTTCCCATTTCATATTGTCGTTTGATCATTGATAACATGTATATACATAATATAGACGTATTACATGCACGTGTTTGCAATCTAAAATTATTGTAAACAAAAAAAAGCACTATATTACAGCTCAAAAATTATTTTCAAATATAAAAACACTCACATTTTTGAAGAAAACTGAGTCCGTTTTTTTTTGTTGTAAAATCAATTTTTCATATTTCACCTGGAATGATACAGTATTTTTCTTATTTTTTTCTTCAATTCAACTATGTATCATTTAGAATCAACATTTCTTGTTTAATATTATCTAAACACTAGTTTGTATTAATAGAATTTTATAAATGTTTGTTTAGTGATAGAAAGAATTAGTCTACGATGAAATGGACCAGGATCAAAGAACTAGCCTTAACACTTCCTTGAATCTGTTCCGCGGAATTTCGGCATTGAAAATCCAGACAATAAATCAGTACATACTAATACTATTAACTATCTATTATTCTTGGTAATATACTGTGAAAAGTTTAAATATTTCAACTAAGGCGATATTAAAAAAAAATTCTGATAAAAAAGTTTTTTTTTTAAAATAAAATGATGCTTTATGTTTAACATTAATAAATTATATTTTCGTAATTTATTAGCACGGGATGCTTAAAGATTAAGGTCAATTAGGCAGTTGTATGAAGAGAGGGACCGCTAAACAACCATACACTCATTTACATGAGATAGAAGGGGGACATTTTTTCTGGTTCACACATACAGAGAGGCACACATGTAAATTAACCCACATTGCAGCCTTGATTATTCTACTTAATTACAACGGCTTTCTCTCATGATTCTTGTTCTTAAAAAAAGGAAAAAAAATATACTGATATTTCTCATTAACATTTTAAATTATTACAGGACGTAAATTCAGTTTTTTATTTTTTTTTTTAGTATATCCAGATGTTAGGTCAAATTAATACAAAATGTCAATGTAGATTAATTCATTTTTACCAATACTAAAAAAAAATTGAAATTTTTTAAAAACCAGCTAAATTTGGTTAATACTTGACAGGGCTAAAAAAAAAAATAGAAACTAATGCAAGGTCAAATGCCAAACAACAAATCAACTGTTCCCTCATGAAATACTATTTTTTCTTATGCATTAAAAATGATACTACCATACTAATAGAAAAAAAATATATATACGTAAAAAAAAGATCCTTAATTGTAATGCACTTGAGTTAGGCAAAATTTTGGAGTCCCTATATAGAATCTGTAGAGTCACCGATCAAACAAAAAGTCGTTAAATGTTATTACCCGCTAGGGGATCGGTTTAAACAATAACAATAGTGCTTGATTAAACGCGATTTACACCTTTTTTTTTTTTTCTGTACTAAGTATAGTTTAATGTGATTTCTTCATCTTTAGTACGAAAACCCGGCTATGAAAAGTTGGACATATGGTGATGTTTACCTAACTAGGTACCAACCATGCACAACTGTGATTAACTCGCTTCATCTAAGTGACCTAGGTATTCAAAAAAGGTTCTAGCCCTTAGGTATATGTAATGTAATACGATTGTTTTATTCGTATAATCGTATTGCATAAAATTATTTATAAAGTAGTATTTTATTCATTCGAAAGAAGAATCTATTTCAATACTAGCTGATCTACCTGGCGTTACCCGCGCGGTAGATTATGCCCTGACGTTTTGGTTATGGGCGGTTGATCCCAAATAAAGGACTCTGATCAAAATCAAAATACGTTGTTAGTTACCCGAAAAAAGTTATATAAGATTCATATGTTTCTTTGTATCTAAAAGTCTCCAGTTTTATTTCCATAGTGGACAGACAGACAGCCAAACTTTATATTTTATGTATAGAGAATGGCCATGAGTGGAAGATCCCAGAAAAAGAACCCTGATCAAAATCAAAATATCGTAGTTAGTTCCTTTAAAAAATGTTATATTAGAGTTATATATTTCGTTATGTCTAAATGTCTCCAGTTTTATATCTATAGAGGATAGAGAGATAAACTTTGTATTTTACATGTACAGATTTTTAGTAAACGCTTAAGGTGATGTTTTTTGTTTGTTAATTTGGTCTACTAAATCGAGGATGTAAAGTTAAGGCGATGTTTGATTGCATATATTGCTTACCTTAAATTGGTTACCTAAACATAAAGATACAAAGATAGAAGCCATGGAATGATTATAGGGATGAAACGTAAAACAAGGCTAGCATCGTTATAAATGGAGATAGCACCTGGGCTCAGTCAATTATCGTAATTAATGAGGTTTGGGACGCACAACAGAGGCCATGTATTACTGTCAAACACGCCATTAAGCCCCCCATGCTAAGCAGGACAGGACTTGCAAAGTTGGTCTAATCATGTCCAACAGGATGGCATTCTGTAATGGCTCACTGGTTTTGCCTCTGCTTACTATATCAGAGTGGCTCGGCTATTGGCTCTTGCCAAAAACATCCCTTTACAAACCACCGCTCTTGCTCATATTCATCCCCTATGGCTTTTACAACCCCCTCATTAATATCATAAACAGCTCCGGCCATTCAAATTACAGACACTGTACAATAGGACATCAATTTAGCTATTGCTTCGTATGCTACTCTTAAAAAAATACATACGATGTAGAACGGGATAAACGAAACTATTGTGATACTTTGTATAAACGAAAAATACCTTCCGATGTTATCATTAAAATATATTAACAGTATAAAATGTAATACTAATTTAATTATTTCTTCCTATGTTCATCTTAAAAAAAAGTACGGACGATGTAGAATTGGATATCCATTTTAAATATGACTTTCGAAGTTATTAATATTAACACTATTAATTAATTAGTATATTAATTAATTAATTAATATATTAATATACTAATCGTATAAAATGGAATACTAATTTATTTCTTCGGATGCTGGTCTTAAAAGAAATATGGACGACATAGAATTGGATATCCATTTTACTATGGGTTCCGATGTTATTCCTAAAATATACTAACAGTATTAAATGGAATACTAATTAAATTATTTCTTCCGATGATCTTAAAAAAAATACGAATGATGTAGAATGGATAAACGGAACTATTTTGATACTCTATTTGTACAAACGAATTTATGTTGATACTTTTTTTGAACTATTTATTATACAGGGTGAGCCTAAAGTAGCTGCACAGTAAATAATATTTATTTAGGGATTAATTACTAAGACATATGCATTGACACAATTCTTACTATGGCAGTTAAATATTATTGTGAACAATAACAAAAGCTTTCGAACACGTAGTTCGAATTATAAAGTACGTAGTGTACAATGTAGTGTTTATACCATAAACACGTAGTGTTCTTCCTCAGGCATGAACTAAAAAATACAATGACACCAGAGAGTTATCTATAGTATAAAGTAAATATAGTACAAAATAAAAAAAAAAAAATAAAATAAGGAAGAGAGTACGAACATAAGGGTGAGTGTCGGTGGTACAAAATTTTTATTTTGTACTTTATTTACTGTATACTATAGATAACTCTCTGGTGTCATCGTATTTTTTAGTTAATGCCTGAAGAAGGACAGTATGTGTTCGAAAATCGTTGTTTATACCATTAAATTTTTATAAGTGGAAGCCATTTCATTAACTTTTTACCCTACAATGAGTAAATACCACTTAATAAGTGATTGCACCTAATTAGAAAGATATGTATATTAATTATAAAGTAATATTTTTTTATATTCTGTAATTATATTTCTATTTATATTAAATTATATATATTATATTTATATTAATAAGAAGATAAATATATTTTAAAAAATAATAAATAATGTATGATTTTTTAGCATCAAGACCTTGCAGCTTATAACGTGGAATGTGTTGTAACCTGAGCCAAAGAGGCGTAAGACCTTATTAAGGTATGTAATTACATTCTAACGAAAAAATGTGTGTAAATTACATAAAATAAGTTATGTTTAGCTCGCTTTTAGTTATTATCTATCTGGAATCATAATTAAAACAAATTGAGCATCCAATTAATCCTTAAATACTTAACTCTAAAGTAGGCAATGACGATGCATCCATTAGATCACTTATCTTTAATGTTTCTTTTGACGATTAATCATTAATAAAATTACACAATGAGTGTAACTAATTATCTTCTTATTAACTAATCTCTATTACACTGGAAAACACATTTTTTGGTGGCCAAGGTTCCAAAGCTGATTTACATTAAATTAGGGGTGCTGATTCCGAAAATTATACTAACTTTTTTCTCATCAGGTCAAGTTATTTAGATGTTTACTATTTAGTAACTTTTTTATACTTTTAAATTAGGCGTATTTTTAAATATATTCAAGCGTTATAATGACAATTGTAGGTTGTTATTGTGATCAATGGTAAATGATTATGACATCAGAAACCTTAAAGATTTTGCTTGCGTTGCAGATTTTTAGAGTAAAAATTAACTATAAAAATACAAACCAAAAGTGTTTTGCTATATTTACGTGGAATATACGTTGAAATCTATAAGTATTGCAAATATTTTGCTGTGATTAATGATTATGTGTCTTAAAATTAAATAAAAATATTGCCTATTCTTATTGTAGTTATCGCCTTCCTACAGAGATTGGTATGCAATACCAGAAAAACTAAACCTTATAGAGAAAAAACAACAGCATTTCTCGAATCAGCGCCCTTAAATTAGGTAAAAACTGTTAAAACATCTTTGGCACCATGACAATTTTTTTTGATGTTGGCCAGTGTTATCGATCGTCTTTACTCATGTTATTTCTTTCTTGTTTTGTGATAAAAATACAGGTTTGTTATAGTAGTGAGGAAGAAATATTAAGTCTCACTTTAAGGAATATAATTTATAATGAGGTTCCAACACTTAGTGTTCATCATGATTTACAAACATTTGCGTCGTAAAATAAAATCATTGTGGTGGAGACTTAATATATTTTTTCTCACTATTATTGATTAGATATAGCACAATAACTGTCTGTATAGCTCGTGAAGTTTGTTATAATTTAAGGAAGAATCTTTTTATGAATCATCTCTGGGTAGTTTTCTTTTGGAAATATTTTTTTAGGATATTTTTTGTATATCATATTTTAAAAATGTATATTGTTTCATGTTTTTGTGAATGTAACCATCTCTAACCACCTCTAACCATCTCTAACATGTTTTGACTTTATATGTGTTGCTAAGTCTTTCGGCCATATAACCACAAAAAAATCAAATCAGGCCGACTTGTTTAACGTGCTGCCCTTTAGCCACTTCAGATTACTCCGAAGTGCCCAAGGTGACCACGCGGAGGTGGGCCTGCACGATACTATGGCGCGCATCAATACTTACTTCACGCATCAGTATCAGGTCAGCGTACTCAAATCGAGGAAAAAAAACAATTTGCCTGATACTTAACTTATAACCTTACCAGCAGTGAAAAGAAAGGGGGGAGTTTTCATAACCATCTCTTACCACCTGTAACCATCTCTAACCCTTTAGGTTACAATCGCTGTCCTATAGGGGAACACACGTAGGCCGAACATTGGACCCCTTGTGATATCATGCAATGAAGTTTGATTCTACAAGGGCGTCCTAAATTTAGCCTAACTCAAGTGTATTTAGATTATAGATCTTTAACGAGTACCTGACATCGTACAGGCTTGGGACCGACGGCTTAATGTCCTCTCCTGGCGACGACGTGCTCAGATTTTGTTCACCTCCTGCATGAATAAATCGAGAGCCAGACGGGTCTCGAACCCAGGACCTACCAGTCCAGAGGTGAGTACGTTAACCACTGAGCTAATCTAGCCCCCGTAATATATATCTAGAAGAAATAACATTTGTTTTCTTTTAAATAAGCAACATATTTTACAATTTTCCATTTATGCTTTTTGTATTTTGATTCAAAAGACAAAGGAGAGCAATAAACCATTAAAAACGCGTGCTTTAAGTAATGAATAAGCAAATAATGTTTCTTGCTATTTCGATCTAATTATGCCACATTACCAATTCATTTTCCATTGAGTTATCAGCGGTCGTAGTGTGCATAAGTTAAAAAGTCAATTACCAATTACTGTTCATCATCTACCAACACAATGGGCTTATCTGAAAAAAACATCTTGCTCGGCTACTTACATCAAAAATGAATTAATTCTAGGCTCTGATTGAGGCAACAGGATAACACTTCCATCAATTACCCCAATCTTTATGAATTTGAATAATAATGAATAATTCTATTTCGAAAAAAGATTTAATCAAGGCTGTAATTTAATATTAATAAAGGTTTTCCGCTTCGAGAATTATTTTTAATTTATAATTATTGGTTTAGAGTAAAAAGAAAACAATTTAAATTATTAAATTAACCTTAGACGTCTTAATAATTTTGCAGTAGTTATTGAGATAAAATTATAACAGTCAGGTTATTATTTTATAATTTGAAATGAAAACAGAGAACAAAATTACTTGGTTCAACAGTTTTAATGACTTGAGGAATTGCAAAGTGTTAAGTTTAGATCTGAGAGATCAAGGAGAGTGGCGTCTGATTAGTGGTCAAAATTGCAGATCCACTTTGGGATACCTTATCAAATAATTTGATAAATCATTATTCCCCTGTGATGGAGTACTGCCGATTAACTTAATTTAACAAACAGTAATATCAGATTAAACCGCTTGATATTATTCAAAAAATATATTTTAAATATCTTTTTCATTATAACATTTTTATACTTTTTTGTATTTAATTTCAAGCAAAAAATATATTAAATTTATGCAAATCATTGTAAGCATCATATTTTTAAAGAAATTCGTTATACTTGGTGAATTGGTTTTGCAGCCGTCCAACCGGTTTCGCACGTTGTGCACTTCAAGCGGTGCTGTTAATTATATTATATAATAATGTTATATAATATTAATTATATATTCCAGTATATAATATTAATATTTATTTTATTTACATTGATTACTTTTTCTTTAGTTCTTTATTTTTTCCCTTCCATCCACCCATCTCCCCCCCCCCCCCCTAACGTATATTGGTAGCTACGTATTTACTGTCACTAATACCGTGTATTTCCGAAAACAAGACACCCTCGAAAATAGGACCTGGTGAGATTTTTTTCGGGTTTTTTGGATTATTTACCCTCCCCCAAAAATAAGCTCTAGTCAAAATAATGTGAAAATTCGTTAAAAATGACAGCTATATTGTAAAATATGAGAGATTCAGACCAATAATTCTACAGGAATTGGATTTGGAGAAAAATCAGAAAGAATTCAAAATTTGATCATTTATAACGATATTCTAGAAGTTGCCACAAATAAATGGAATAAATTTAAATTTGTGTATATATATGAATATTAAACGTAAAAATATAAATCAACTTATTGTACTTGAAGCTCACATCCGAAAATAAGCCCTAGGACATATTTTGGGCCTAAAAAGAAAGTCAGACAGTGTCTTGTTTTCGAAAAAGGAAGGTGTAAAGAGATTCTCTAGTGTGGCTTCGCTCCTTGAGTGAGTCACATCTCCTCTTCTGATGAATACGATATGGTCGAATATCTAATTGAGTTTTGTAATTTTGTCTAAGTTTTATCTTTTTCAGTTTGATTTATTTATCTATATACACAGTATTTTTTCTTTATTGTGGTTTGGTCAATGAATGTATTGATTTAGCCCTTATGTTTCTACAAAGATAGATGAAACGTTGGCTGAAAGGTGATTTATTGACAAGTGTTTATCACTGATAATAAATATTGTATAATATTTTCCTCGATAAAGAAAAATATTGTAGAATATATTTAGTCGAGATAAGAAAACATTAATGTATGCAATATAAATATATATTGCTTAATTAAAAATACTGCAATTATAAAATGCATGAAATTATAAATGTTGCAAAAAAAAACTATTTTGTTGAAGGTGGTATAAGATTTTTTGCTTACAAATTTTTTCTAGGTATTTGAACCATAGAGGTAAAAGTACAGTGGGATGTACTGTTCTCTAACTTTGATTAATTTCCTAAGTAAATTGTCTGTCATGTGTGTTTATGTGAATTCTTTTTATCAATCTAATATGCTACACATAAATAACTGCTCTAATGATACTGCGCTCTGCATATGATATGCTATAGTGAACCCGAAATGAATCTACAATGAAAATTCTAAAACTAACTGCCCGATCCGGTTAGGTTAGATTCAACAAAAAAAATAGTACTATTTACTATAAAAACCAACACTCCTTTTTTATCTATCAACAAAAAATTTAATATTTTGACCTAGTTAGTCTTCTTCAAGGATATGAATAAATTTGTAAAAACAAATGTCAAGGAACTACTTTGTACTATTTTAAACTGATTGTTGGGACGTTACTCAAGGAAGGTTTCTTTTAAGGTCAGGTTTACAATATTTTCTAAAAATAATATTAACATCTACATTAGTGTTTTATTTTCATCTGTAAAAAATCAATATGTTTTAAAATTGATATAAGAAAAAACTTACATATTGTAGCCTCCCAAAAATTAATTTAAAATAATACAATGCAGTTCTATGATTTTATAAAATTGTTTATTATACCTCTGAAGGAGACCAATTCTTGTTTTTTTGGTGTAACAAAAAGTGGAGATGATACAAAAAAAAGTTTCAAATTATTTCTTTAAATGATGTGAATATTTCTATGATACAAACGAACACTCATAGATCTTGTTTTTCTAGTTGTAGCTCAAACAGTAAGCGAGACTTTCTTTCTTCTTTCTTTCTTTGGAAAGAAAACGAAGATTTACTTTCTTTCTATCAAATTTGATTATTATCTGATTGTTTTCATAATGCAAACTATAAACATACCTATAAACATACATTTAGATGGACCATATAAAAGATTTATTACTAATTCTAACGTAGTGCAATTAGTTATTGTGTGGTATTTACTCATTGTAGGGTAAAAAGCTAAATGAAACAGATATATCATATAACCGTATAACACATATAACCCCATACCCTCACCCACATCCATACTATTCCCAGTCAGTTGTACCACAGACACTCACCCTTAAGTTCGTACTCTCTTCCTTATTTTATTTTATTTTTATTTTGAATTGTATTTACTTTGTACTACAGATAACTCTCTGGTGTCATTGTATTTTTTAGTTAATGCCTGAGGAAGAACACAACGTGTTCGAAACGCGTTGTTTATACCATTAAATTGTTATATGTGGAGACCATTTCATTAGCTTTTTATCCTACAAAAAGATTTAATAGTTGAGAATCATTTGAGTCATTCATTTAATAAATGTTTCACGATGTAATAAAATACTTCCTTTTCCTTTTGACATCATTAGTTATTCTCAGTAAACTATAAAAGTAGGGGAAGGGGAAGTATGTTTTGAATTCATAACGATTCTGTGAACTGAGCAAAAGTTCAAATACCTTAAAGTTCGTTGAAAGTTATCGATGTTCTAAGAAGTGGAAAAGAGAATAGAGTTGTCCGTGTGTGTGTGTGTGTGTGTGTGTGTGTGTGGAGCAATGCTTATAGAACGGAAACGCGAGCGGGAAGTGTATCGTGATTTGTTTACTGTGGCAACTGGCACCCAGCGTCCGGTCATAAACACCAAAGGCAAGAGTGCCTCTGTGAATATAAGAGTGGGCCGGTCGGCCCCCCGACCCTCTCTCTCTGAGGACTGCTCACAATTCTAGCCTCATCCCGCCAGTGACCACTCCTTGCCATAGGGCTTCCGTGATCTCCGGAAAGACCACAACCGATCAGAAATGTCTCTCGACACGTATTTCTATTACACTATCAACTCGACCTGGCCTCACACGCTTCAACAAACAATATCAAAAATATATAACACAGATAATTATTCTAGATCAGTGGTCACCAGTCTTTAGAGCTCCATGGACCACTAAATGTATAATTTCTAATTTAGCGGACCACTAATAAGGATTTAGATTAAACGTACTGCAAATATTGGTTTTTTTTTCCTTTCTTACTCTGTTTACTCTATGATAACATAAAGTAAAAGGCCTCAGAGCATTTATTTTTTTTTCTTTTTCTTTTCGACTTCATATATATATATATATATAATTAAAGTTACAGCTAGAGAACACAAGAAAAAGGACGAACACTCACGAATCTCGATTATTTCGGCGTCTTGCCGTCTTCAGGAGAGTAGAAAGAAAGAAAATAAAATAAAAGGAGAAAGAATGAAGGAACGGAGACGTAAATGCGTCCACTGGCCGATGTAAACTGGCGCGATACAATGACACGCAGTGCAGCCACCTTACCAACGTGAACCAGTGTAGGCTGTGAGTTAAAAAATTATAAAAGTGATATTTAAGTAAAAGGGAGGAGAAAAGTAAAAAAGAGAAAGGAAAGGAAAAAACATAAAACTAACTAAAATTAAACGAGGAAAAAAAAAATAAATAAATAAATAAATGAATAAATAAATAAAAATAAAAATAAAATGAAAAATCATCTGATTAAATTTAGACCAGGGAATTTCTTGCACCCAATAACCAAATGAAGGCTTCCTCAGAAGCCCTTAGAGTGGTCTGGGTGTCATCATTTGAGAGTTTTCTTAATATTTTAACCCTGAAGCAATCGTTGAAGGGAAGGTTATGGAGATTGGCGTGGGTGGCAACAGGCAGCTGCTTGCGTTGACCAACGGATGACCTGTGACCATTCATACGGAGGCCAAGTGACGTGGAAGTCAGGCCCACGTAGAATGAGTCACATTGTGTGCAGTCCAGACGATAAACACAATTGCTGGAAGTGCAAGAACTAGCAAAGGAGAGATGGTATGAATGGTTGTTCACTGTCGAAATGAAATGGCTGTCAGGATTGATGATGGGAAGGTGGTAGAAGGAAATGCCTCACCTGTCCCATCATCAATCCTGACAGCCATTTCATTTCGACAGTGAACAACCATTCATACCATCTCTCCTTTGCTAGTTCTTGCACTTCCAGCAATTGTGTTTATCGTCTGGACTGCACACAATGTGACTCATTCTACGTGGGCCTGACTTCCACGTCACTTGGCCTCCGTATGAATGGTCACAGGTCATCCGTTGGTCAACGCAAGCAGCTGCCTGTTGCCACCCACGCCAATCTCCATAACCTTCCCTTCAACGATTGCTTCAGGGTTAAAATATTAAGAAAACTCTCAAATGATGACACCCAGACCACTCTAAGGGCTTCTGAGGAAGCCTTCATTTGGTTATTGGGTGCAAGAAATTCCCCTGGTCTAAATTTAATCAGATGATTTTTCATTTTATTTTTATTTTTATTTATTTATTCATTTATTTATTTATTTATTTTTTTTTCCTCGTTTAATTTTAGTTAGTTTTATGTTTTTTCCTTTCCTTTCTCTTTTTTACTTTTCTCCTCCCTTTTACTTAAATATCACTTTTATAATTTTTTAACTCACAGCCTACACTGGTTCACGTTGGTAAGGTGGCTGCACTGCGTGTCATTGTATCGCGCCAGTTTACATCGGCCAGTGGACGCATTTACGTCTCCGTTCCTTCATTCTTTCTCCTTTTATTTTATTTTCTTTCTTTCTACTCTCCTGAAGACGGCAAGACGCCGAAATAATCGAGATTCGTGAGTGTTCGTCCTTTTTCTTGTGTTCTCTAGCTGTAACATTAATTATTTGTCCGTTTGGACCGTCTGATTTCAATTTCAATTCAAAGTATATATATATATATATATATATATATATATATATAAACTAGAATTTAAAAAAGAACACATAGAAAGGAAACCACTGAACTCACTACTATATTTCGATGTCCTCGTCTTCAGGAAAAGAAGTGAATCGCTCCAAAGGCTGATAACGACTGATACTGACATATATATATAATATATATGTGTGTGTAAGTATATATGTATGTGTGTGTGTGTGTGTGTATGTATATATATATTTTATTTTAGAGTATGCCGATTTTCATTTTTGTCCTTTTTTTGTTTAATTTTTCAATTTTCCTAAACTTAGTTTTTAACTCTTCAGGTAATATATACATCAAATGAATATATATACATTAAAATGGAGGTCTGCTCCCGAAATTCAAGAAGAATAACACACAGAGTAAGAAAACACACTCACAGACTCAAATTTTCGGGTAATCCGTCTTCAGGAGAAAAGAGAAAGGGAAACCAAGCACGTTGTAGACGCAACGGCAAGTAACTCTATGCCGTTACTTGCATTAAGTACGCCTAATTCGAAATATATATATATATATATATATATATATATATATATATATATATATATACTTAAAATTAACTATGTGTTATGGTTTATTTTAAGTGTTATCTGTCCTTTTAGATCGTATTTCGTTTATCACACACAAACTTTTATATATATATATATATATGTGTGTGTGTGTGTTTTATTTAAATCGAATACGACTCTGTTTGTCAGGAGTTAATCCATGGTTGTTTCACCTGAAGGGAAATCAATAGTTGCTGTTGACTGTACACATTGTTCGACTCATTGAAACTATTCATGTTTAGTGAATTGTAAATGAAGTTTGTGGAATATGGCGGCAGTCAGGCAACACGTTGAGCCTGTTAACTGACTACAAGCCGGGCAATCAGTCACTAGACAAGATTAATACGCCTTGTTAACCTAATTCGAGTAAGCTCTCTGAGTCACCCTTCTGCCATGACTAATTTTTGCTTACATGTAATTAGGGTCCATTTCACGAAACCTGCTTGCTTGCTTTTCTAGCTTTCTCATTGGATTGGCAGCTTTAACGACTGTCAAACTGCAAACAACTCAGACATGCAAACATTCAATCTTCATTACCACTTATTTCGACAATTCTCTATTCTTTTTTCCTTTCAGTATTTTTTTTTTATTTTAGAACGAATATAATAACAACTAGTAAAAATGTTTGATAATGTAAAAAAACGCTAGTTATATAAAAAATATTAGATGTTTCTACCAGGATTTTAAATAAACTTTTAAAAAGATTAAAATTATTAGAGTAAGGAGAAGAAATGTCTCCAAGAAAAAATTTGACTCTATTAAAAATGTTCAAACAAACCATCGTTTCGAACATTTAGTGACCATCGTCAGGGCATATCTGCTTCAGTAAGGTGATGTAACATTTACGAAGAACACGAAGTATTAAAAATGCGTCGTTGTTGGATGAAATCTATCCAAGGTCGATTCGTTTTAAACAAGTAGTGTTCATCGTCAGGTAACATCTGTCACATTAATGTGGTGTAACATTTACGATGAACACTAAGTAATGAAAACGTTTGTTGGGTGAAATCTTTTATGCAAAGTCGATGCGATTTGAACAATTAGTATTCATAGTCAGGTTACAACTTCCTCAGTAACATGGTGCAACATTTATGAGGAACACTAAGTACTCAAAGTGTGTCTTTTATCCAATGTCCACGACTTTCGATGAATTAGTCTTCATCATCAGGTAAAATCTCTCTCAGTAACGTTGTGTAAGGTTTACAATGAACACTAAGTGTTGATCGTCAGGTGACATCTGCCTGAGTATGGTGATTCAACCGTTACAATGAACATTAAGTATTTAAAACACGACGTTGTTAGATAAAATGTTTGTGTCCAGACTTATTGTTTATTCATCTTATTCTAATCTTGAGTAAATACCCACAATAACATAAATGATTGCATAGCTTATGAGAAAAAATGAATAGGTGGTGATAAAAATAAAAATTAATAAATAAAGATTAATATATATATATATATATATATATATATAAGGCAAGTAATTGCTTAAGTATACTATATTTAAATAAGAATTTAGCGACTTTACATTGAACTTTAAACAAATTGGTAAAAGTCTAATATAAAATGGTTCATAGATGCGGAATATGTTACAGGCTATCAAATTTTCAAAGCAATACTGGAATATAAGATGGTTTTGCAGATGCAGTGGTGAATTGAAAGGCAGGTGTTGGTTTGGCCACATTGCAAAGGGATGATGAAACAAGGGTGTCCCCTAACAGAATATTTCCATATAACTCAATAACGAGTGGGAATGGCTGGGGGGGGGGGGGGGGGGGGGGTTGCGAGCGTTTCAAGACTAGACGGCAAGTTGCTGCATTATTTATGTGGCAATAATGTTTAGGGGAGTTGGGCTGAATATTTTATGGATTCTGTAGACTTGATCAATGTCACCGACAAGTCGGCCTATGCTGATGAGAGCATCTGATTTCTGTAAGTTCTGTCAAACTTGGTCTCAAAATTCTTATCAAGACTCAGGAGAGTAATGCCTTTTTTTTCTTCTTATCCCATCTTTTTACAGAACCAAGGTGTTTTTTTGTTTCAATAGAACAATATAATTGATGTAGTCATTACTTTCTAAAATCCTCTGTAATTAATTACTCTGTCAATTAAAGTTGAATGATGACCCAAGTTCGATAACAAATTACATAAGATAGAAATAACACCTTATTTACATTAACTGTTTACGATTACTGTGTTTTGATAAATATGGAATGCCGTATACTAGTATACCAATTACAGATTCATGCAAGGGTTATATGTGTGTGTGTGTGTGTGTGATAAGTGATTATATTTCTATCTATTGAAGGGGAAGAGTGGATTAGTATCATCATTCTTGGAAACTTCTAACTAGACATACTGATTATGTATGTGAAAGTAAACTTAGCATTTTGGTTGTTAACTGATGCAAGAGACTTACCTGAAATGGTACCTTAGTGGATTCAATCATGAAACTTGGTTGAATCCTAAGCTGAACTTAAGTGAAAGTTATTAAATGAGTAGGACTGAAGGTAAAGAAGTGATATTCAGAAACTGTTTCGGATAGTGTATGAGGGTAAGTTTGAGAATATGTTTCAGATTGAGTTTAAGATGGTCTTTTTCATAGTGTGTTTGTGATGGTGTTTAAGAGTAAGTTTAAGATCAAAATGAGTTTTAGATGTTAAGTAATTCAATTTGAGTTGTTACGATAAGTGTTTAAGAAATGAGTCTTGAGATGGGTTATCAGAGTTGAGTATGAGATCCAACTGACTAGAGTGAATTTTAAAGATGCAAGAAAGAAGTTTTAGAAAGTTTGATTTCAAAGTGAGTTTGCGATAGTGTTTTAGAATGAGTTTGAGATGGGTTTCAGAGTGAGTATGAGATACTGCAGAGTGAGTTTAAGATCAAAATAAGTTTTAGAAGTTATTTCAAAGTGAGATTGAGATGGTGTTTCAGAGTGAGTTTGAGATGGTGTTTTAGAATGAGTTTGAGAAAGTGTATGTTTGAGTTCAAAATGAGTTTTAGAAGTTATTTCAAATTGAGATTGCGATGTGTTTTAGAATGAGTTTGAGATGGGTTTCAGTGAGTATGAGATCTGCAGAGTGAGTTTAAGATCAAAATAAGTGTTTAGATGTTGATTTCAAGTGAGTTTGAGATGGTGTTTCAGAGTGAGTTTGAGATGGTGTTTTAGAATGAGTTTGAGAAAGTGTATGTTTGAGTTCAAAATGAGTTTTAGAAGTTATTTCAAATTGAGATTGCGATGGGGTTCCAGATGGAGTTTGAGACGGTGTTTCATAGTGTTTGAGATGGTGTTTCAGAGTGAGTTTGAGATGGTGTTTCACAATGAGTTTGAAATGGTGTTTCAGAATGAGTTTGATATAGTGTGAGTATGAGTTCAAAATGAGTTTTAGAAGGTATTTCAGAGTGAGTTTGAGATGATGTTTCAGAGTGTGTTTGAGATGGTGTATCAAATTGAGTTTGAGATGGTGTTTCGGAGTGAGTTTGAGATGGTTTTTCACAATGAGTTTGAAATGGTGTTTCAGAATGAGTTTGATAGAGTGTGAGTTTGAGTTCAAAATGAGTTTTAGAAGTTATTTCAATGTGAGATTGCGATTGTGTTTCAGATTGAGTTTGAGATGGTGTTTCAGAGTGAGTTTGAGATGGTTTTTCACAATGAGTTTGAGATGGTGTTTCTGAGTGAGTTTGATGTAGTGTGAGTATGAGTTCAAAATGAGTTTTAGAAGTTATTTCAATGTGAGATTGCGATTGTGTTTCAGATTGAGTTTGAGATGGTGTTTCAGAGTGAGTTTGAGATGGTTTTTCACAATGAGTTTGAAATGGTGTTTCAGAATGAGTTTGATATAGTGTGAGTTTGAGTTCAAAATGAGTTTTAGAAGTTATTTCAGTGTGAGTTTGTGATGGTGTATGAAATGGAGTTTCAGATAGTTTTTCAGAGTGAGTTTGAGATATTCTTTCAGAAGTTATTTGGAAGTTAGTTTGAGATGGTGTTTCATGGTGAATTTGAAATGCTGTTTCAGAGTAAGTTTAAGATGGTGTGAGTTTGAGATCAGAGTGAGTTTGAGATAGTGTATCAGAGTGGTTTTGGGATGGTGTTTCAGAATGACTTTGACATGGTGTTTCAGATTGAGTTAAAGTAAAACTTACGGGCTAAGTTTGAGTATGAGTTTAAATCAAGCTTACTATAAGACTACATGAGGGGTAATAGAATATAATTTGTGTCACTGACATGGACAACATTCAACTGAGAATTCCCGCGAGAGTTCATGAGCGTCAGCTTGAAAAGGTATCATAAATTGATTTTGAAAAGGATTTCGGGAGACAGTTTAGTTCAATGTTTAAGTATATATATTAAGAAACAGTCTGATTGTTGAATACAACTTTTTGTGTTTTTTAGTTATCATGTATTTGAAAGTGTATTGTTGTTTGCAAGACAGCTTAAACGTTATATTGGTTTGGGAGTATGGCGGTAAATTTTTTAATATATATTCATATAAGAATTTGAGCTACATCATACATATGTTTAATCAAACAATGCAACACTTATGCTCTCATAAGAGATTAAACCTGTAGATATATCCGTATTATCTTACAGGATTTATTTTTAAAAAAAACTATTTATGCAACATGTATGTCTGACATTCAATTGTTCTCTATTATTGGTATCGAGAATATAATTTAAGGCTCCACACGATGATTGCGTTAAAGAAACCAAGCAGTAAGCAATTTTCGTAATAAATGACCTTTTCTGTAATACTCAGTGGTGATCGAGTGGTCCGATCCTTTGAGAGTCTCTATCAAATATGCACGTGCTGCTGAATCAATACACTCCCTCATCTTAAGTCCTGAGATATTACATCAAAACTACCATTACATTAATTTCACTAACATTTCCTTATGGATTTAAGCTTCGTTCATAAAACATTTATAAAATATAACTGTTCTATTAAAACTAATGCCTAATTCTAGTTTTACACCATTTTTGATTAATTTTTCCAATCTTCTCATACATAACTTTCATAGGTTTCGAATTAAATACATAAGTTCACTAAAAATTTTTATTTGTGTAATACAACATATTTCGGTCATCATCAACCATTTTCAAGGATATTATATTTACAAAGTTTCATAACACACGTAAAATTATTAAGAAATCTTATATATTTATAAAATTATTAAGAATTCTACGTGTGTTATGAAACTCTGCATATATAATGTTCTTGAAAACGGTCGATGATGACCGAAACATGTCAGATTACAAAAATAAAAATTTTGGTGAACTTATGTATTTAGTTCCAAACCTATGGAAGTCATGTATGAGAAGATTGGAAAAATATATCAGAAAAATTGTAAAACTAGATTTAGGCATTAGTTTTAATAGAACTTGTATAAATGAAGGCCTGCTCCTAGAATATACGAAAATATAAATGATAAATGTATAGAAAAACATATAATTGGGATGTTTTTTGTCCGATGCGTGAAACAACATACTTAGTTTTGCTGTCACAAATGATATTCCATAAATTTTGTCATTTTTTTATCATCAAAGAAATGTAAACATTATATTGCAATGTACAGAATTTATAAAAAAAGTATAAGTGAAAGAACCTGTAGGTTTTATTTTCAAATATAACCTAAAACTTTTTCGTGTGAAGTTACGTGGTTTACGCGCTTGCCTCTGGACTTGTAGATCCAGGGTTCAATACCCACTCTGACTTCGATTTATTCTCCCAGGTGATGAAAAAAAAAAGGCACGTCGTCCCTTGGAGAGGATGTCAAGCTGTCGGTTCCGAGCCTGTAGAATGTCAGTACTCCTTTATGATACCTATTCTAAATACACTTGGGTGAGGAAAAATTTAGGACTTTTAATGTATGGTTGGGGCTATGAATGTTCTTTCTCTGGACTACTGCTGCACTTAACTTATATATATCTACATATTTATAATCTATGTTACATCTATTATAGCCACCTATAATTATATTACCGTTTGTCTAGTCTTGTAACTTAATTATTCTTATCCATAATACCATAATAATAATAATATTTCTATTATAATAAGAATAATAAATTAATTAGTGTCAATGTCACGTATTTATTCAAACTAAACAGTCGTTCTTGAAATGCACATATTGTTTACTTTATATATATATATATATATATATATGTATTTACGAATTTCTCGCTATTTCTAATCTGGTTAATTTTTTGGAAAGATTTTCCAGTTTTCTGATGGATTTCCTTGTGGTAGGAGATAGTGTATGTAAAAAGCTGTCCATAATTCATTTTATTCACGCACTTTACACTAATGCTTACTATTAATTTACGATTACACTTAACTATATAAAACGACATGTTTCGGTCCGTCAAAAGACCGTTTTATATAGTTAAGTGTAATCGTAAATTAATAGTAAGCATTAGTGTAAAACAAGTGAATAAAATGAATTGACAGCATTTACATACACTATCTCCTACCACAAGGAAATCCATCGGAAAACTGGAAAATCTTTTCAAAAAATTAACCAGATTGGAAATAGGCGAGAAATTCGTAAATACATGTCTACAAGATGGACTGCTCCCTACATTTATAAACATTTATTTAATAGATGTTTATAATATTTGACTTATTAAATTTAATTATAGATGATTCAATAATATTTCTTAACAACATCGATTTTTCATAGGTAATAAATTTAGCTCCTGTCCAATCAATATGATGATTTTCATTTTTCATATGCAAGAATAAGGCACTACTTTTTTCCTGTCTGCTTACGTTATATTGGTGTTGTTTTACACGTGTCTTTAATGATTTACCAGTTTGACCAATATAAATTTTATGGCAATTTTTGCACGGAATTTTATAAATACCACTGGACTCCAATTCCCTGGGAGAGTTCATTGATTGTTATTTCACGTGTTTATGTGAAATCTTTTTATGTATAGAAAAATATACATCCCACCCTCATCATTTACTATTTAGGGTGGAGCTTCAAAAGGGTAAATTTGTGGGGATATATTTAAAATATAGTTCCCTCTAATGATTTACTACTTATAGCAGAGGTTTACCTGTACTCTAAAAAGAACTTTTTGTTTCCTGACTAGACAGCTGAGTGAATCCCTGACCATTGGCCAGTGGCCAGGCGGAGTCACGTTCCCTGCGGCTAGCCCCACAGCGTGACCGATAAGCGTGTAACGACACCTGACACGCCGTCACCCCTTGGCCATTCCATTGAAACCTAATTGCCGCTCCACTGTGAAGTGTTTCCTATCCGCTACAGACCTTCACTACCCTTTATCTCACAAAATTTCCTAACTTTTACGAAATTTCTTTCCAGTTGATTATGTTTTTGTTAATAATTTCCGATGAAAATACTATAGGAAATGGATAAATCAAGTTCAATGTAAACAAAAAAACATAGGGAAATTAAAAACACACACTCACATTCTCGAATTTTTGGTTTGAACCGTCTTCAAGAGAAATAAGAGAGGGACGTAAGCACACTTGTTCAAAGACAGTTGAATACACAACCAGTGCGCTTGGTTTCCTCCTCTTATCTCTCTTGAATAATTCTGTTCAAACCGAAAATTAGAGACTTTAAGTGTGTGTTTATAATCTCTTTATGTTTCTTTGTCTACATTGAATTTTAGTGTTAATGAAGATTTATCATTCTATTATAAAAAAAGGTCAATTGATACAAACTAACCTGAATGCCTAAAGTATATACTTTGACTATCTTTTCTTAAGTGCCAATACCATTTACCAATACCTTTATTAAGTGCCAATACCTTTATTAAGTGCCAATACCTTTATTAAGTACCTGTAGTAAAGAAATACCATTCCTAGATTTTGATCTACATTAATGTAATATTTATTTCCAGGCTTTTCTGACAATTATCAGCCCAATTTGAAGATACCTAACGAGTAAAACCGTTTGAGAGGCTATAACACTGATTTACGAGGTGAGACAGACTTTTATAATAATATCATATTCACTAATCTGCAAGGTATTAACAATTTGCATGTAATATTTTATGTTATTGTATGATGATTGTAACATTTATAATTGCCTGTTGATGTCTGACATGCAGGAAATCATCAGCAATTCAGAATTAATTCAGATCAATTAGGTTTTACTTTGTTTGCTATCTGATGACATAATTTCAAAGGCCTCAGTGCATTTATTTCTATTGTTTTCTTTTTTTCATTGTAAAAAGCTAATGAAATAGTCTTCACATAGAAATATAATATTCTAATGTAGTGCAATCAGTTATTATGTGGTATTTACTCATTGTAGGGTAAAAATCTAATGAAATGGTCTCCACATATAAAACTTTTAATGATATAAACAACGCGTTTCGAACACGTAGTGTTCTTCCTCAGGCATTAACTAAAAATTACAATGACACCAGAGAGTTATCTATAGTACAAAGTAAATAAGTACAAAAATTAATATAAAATAATTTTTGTATATTAATATAAAATAATATATTAATTTTTGTACTTATTTACTTTGTACTATAGATAACTCTCTGGTGTCATTGTATTTTTTAGTTAATGCCTGAGGAAGAACACTACGTGTTCGAAACGCGTTGTTTATATCATTAAAAGTTTTATATGTGGAGACCATTTCATTAGATTTTTACCCTACAAATATAATATTATAAACAACGCGTTTTGAAAACATAGTGTTCTTCTTCAGGCATTAACTAAGGGTGAGTGTCTATGGTACAACTTTTTTACCCTACAATATGGATCTGATTTAATTTTTTTCGAAGGAAGCAACTACTGTATTTTGATTTTGTTCAAGATCATTTTTGGTATCTACCACCCATAACTAAAACACCAGGGTGTAATCTACCGCCCGGTTAACACCGGATTGACCAGCTAGCAATTTATAAATACTGAAAGTTGAATGTTTCATTTTTATGTCAATGAGGCATTCAAGTATATATGTAGTATAAATTTGTTGTTATTTTATGCGGTGGTTAGAGGTTGTTAGACGTAGTTAGAGGTGGTTAGAGGTTGTTAGACGTAGTTAGAGGTGGTTAGACGTAGTTAGAGGTGTTTAGAGGTGGAAATAGTAACTGGGAAGGCTGAAGTGAGCAGTGGCTGTGTGAAGGGAAGACTTAAGAGGTGAATATAAAAAGATTGAATGTACAGCAAAGGCTTGAAGAACGGTAGCCAAGAGAGGTTACTTTGAAGAGTAAAAGGCCTCCTGACATCTGGACGAGAGGAGAGATAAAGAGAGGGAGAGAGAGAGAGAGAGGGGTTTGTTTATTTAGGTGGAAGAAGAACCAGTTTGTATCGCCTGTGAAGTGAACCGACACTGAGGTTTTTGAAAGGTTGTAATTAAATTAGAATACATGAGAGGTTATTAGGGGCGGACAGACGACTCCGGCGCAAGACAAGGACGACTGTATCTTCTAATCCCCTTCGGCCTGGACGTCACTCAGATACCATCTGACAGTCAGTTATTAATTCATCTCCTGGCCTTTTTCTAGTTCTGACGTCTGTCGCTTCTTGTGCCTTTGGTGGTTGTGTTGGGGGGGGGGGGGGTGAGGGAGGGGGGGGGTCAGCTGCCTTTGCCCATCATCTCATGTCTTCATCCGAACAATCCTTGACTCCACGCCAAACTGTTTTTACCACTAATCAAAGTGAACATGTTTCAAACGCTGACTAACTGGCCAAAGGGTACCTAATTTAGCTGTTTATTTAATAACCAGCTGTGATTCATATCAACTTCAAAAACAAATCTCTACTTCTTCGAAATAGCTTCTCATACTGGTGCATGTCAGACAAATTGTCTTTGATTCAAGTGTAAATCACATCTTATAATAACTTTTTTTTTTTTCTTAAAATTCTGATAACTATCAAATCTATCAGAAAACGCAGATGACCCTACTTTCGGTGTGACAGAAATAGCATCTTTATGGAGGTGGTAGGACGAATGAATGGAAACTTCAAAGATACATCACATAGAGCACAGTAGACTATGATATATATATATATACTTTTTTTCGTTGGAACGGTTGGGTCTCCAACCGTCTCTGATCCGGTGCGCTTGGTTTCCCTCTCTTATCTCTCCTGAAGACGGTTCAAACCGAAAATTAGAGACTGTAAGTGTGTTCTTTTGATTTCTCTATGTTTCTTTGTTTATATTGAACTATATATATATATACGGTACTGTTTTCTTGACCACAAATTACTAACAAACACTTTTTCTTCTTCTCGGAATTTGGTCAGGGTAAATATATGGAATGACCTTTATGCCAACGTTTCGTCTTTATTATTGCACTGAGGATATCTTAAAATAAAGACGAAACGTTGGCATAAAGGTCATTCCATATATTTACCCTGACCAAATTCCGAGAAGAAGAAAAAGTGTTTGTTTTATATATATATACGAGTATATATATTATATATATATATATAATATATATATATATATAACTTGAAACAGTCCAACATGACTACTAACTAGTTCACACAGGAAAGAGAGAAACAGATAAAAACACAAACAAAAAAGAGTCACAACGATATTTCGACATTCGTCGTCATCGGGCAGAAGTAGTCCCTTTGAGTAGCTGAAGCTAACCCAAAGGGACTACTTCTTCCCAATGACGACGAATGTCGAAATATCGTTGTGAGTCTTTTTTGTCTGTGTTTTTATCTGTTTTTCTCATATCATATATATGATTGAATAACTGACCGTATTTCGCTGATGTCATTTTCTTCACCAGTTTTTCAAGGTTTCTGAATACCTTCTTCTTTCCTTCATCCAAACGTTGGAGAATGTTAATTAAATGGGAACCGATATGTTTCGACTTAAGTAACATTCTCCAACGTTTAGATGAAGGAAAGAAGAAGGTATTCAGAAACTTCGAAAAAACTGGTGAAGAAAATGATATCAGTGAAATACGGTCAGTTATTCAATGAAATATGCTTGAATGAAGGAATGCCCCCAAATTTTACAAATACATATATATATTCAAATAAACACCATTTAACAATATTTCCCATCAAACAAGACAAATGTATAAGCTACTTCAAACATTTTGAAATTACTAACTCAGCCTCTGTGTTGTGACAAACAGCACATATAAAGATATATATATATATATCTTTATTTCTAAACATTTTGTTGCACTAATTACGTAATTATTTTTATTATAACTATAACAGAAAAACAGATAATGTAAAAAGTTAGAATAAAATCTCACTAAATAGGGGTATTACTGTGAAGGAAAGCAAAATGAAAACTATTGGCCTGAAAAGTGTCCTGAAACAATGTCCTGAAAAATCACGATTTGTCATCACAGGCATAACACCGGAAATACTGCAAAAAATATGTTGAAAGGATGTTATTCCCCCCCCCCCCCCCCAAGCAATTAAGTTGGCTAAAGAATTGCTAAATTCTGGAGAAAATACGACTGTGCGGATGTCGTATTTGATTTATATACTGTATACCATTTTAACTGAACTATTGGCATGTACTGGTGTATTGATGAATGGTAAAAAAAATTATTTTAAATAGTTTAAAAGGTACTTAAAATAGTTAAAATATGTAAAAAAAATAAATATGTAGATAAAAATATGTTAAAAAAAGGATATAATTTTTCCAAACAATTCTGAGACTTAAAGAATCGTAAATTTTACTGAAACAAGAATGCATATAAATACAGCCTATTGGTTTGCACAGATATATTGATAAATGGCAAACAAATTATTTTAAGCAGTAAAAAAAATACTTAAAAACTATAAAATATTATTTTAAAAGAATAATAGTAGTTTATTATTATACTATGAATAGGTATATAGTAAGAGTATAAAAATATTACTATATACTATTATACTTTTTTTTCGGCATGTTCCAATGTGTATTACATGCGTCAACAACAAATTGAATCCAATATTTCTCTCATTTACAATACAGTAATACTTATTTTAACTTATTTTACAATGAGTGTTAATTCTATGATATAATAATATTTTTTTCTTTCTTATATGTTTACACCTAACAAAAATTTCACAAATTCTTTGTAATATTGTTCTTTAATCAATGAGGAAGGTCTAGCGGGCCACTCCTCTCCACAAACCAAGACCTTACGTATGAGAGCCAGTCTTTGTGGTTCCCTCAAACAGCACTCATACACCAAGTGTCTAGGAGATTGGGGTGTCTCCGCGTTACATGCACATGATGGACTAGGAGCTATTTTCAACCTGTTCAGGTATTCTTTAATTGACCCTGTCATGTATTAGGATATTTTATAATTTATTTTGAAGTGTTTCATTGATGGTCTTTGTTTTACACTAGAAAAATATCTTTTGTAATAAGGCCTTTAGTGGTTTCCTACCAATAATACTCGTATTATACTATATTTCTATCTTAATTTTTAATAAAATATTATTTTATAGTATAGTATAGTTTAAACAAATATGTCTCTGTAGACAAGGCAAACTTGACTGGCGAACAAAGCTACTGGGATGCTAGTAACAGATTTAAGTGAAATAAATATAAATTGGATTCACAGAAAGAACATACATAATAGGCGAGATAAACATTTCCTGCTACATTTTGATTGTATCTTTTTCAAGAGAGATAAAGAAGTAAGTCGCTCCGTTGAGTCATCACATGTCTTCGGCAATCTGTAGCATAATATAAATCTAATTAAAGCCCTTAAAGTTGTCTGAGTGTCATTATTGGAGAGTTGACTCAAAATATATATAATTTTTAACATTTTAAAAAAATAAGTCCAAATTTAAAATCCAAAATAAAATCTGTATAACTTCCTAATAATCTCAGAGCTATGACTTTAAACACGAAAAACGAATAGAAAATAGAGAATGGTTAACAAGTTTCAAGAAATAAAAAAAAATGATTTTATTTATTATAAAAAAACGTTGCAAGTTTTATTAACTTTTTTTGCGGTTTTTTTGGAGCAGATAACATCCTACTGGTTAGTTAGGTAGAGAGTTAGGAAATAAAAATATATATTTGCCATTCACTCCGCCCCGTAAAAATGGTTGTAAAATTTGTTGGACTAGTGTTATTTGTTGATAAAAAAAAACATGTAGTTACAAAAAATAGCAACGAGGATAGGAATAAGAATCGGTATTCATTCCCAAAGAGTTGATTTATGTATTATAGAATAGCAAAGGAAAAGGCATATATTCTTTTTGTAAACAAGTATTGTTTAAGTTTTTATTGTTAGCATAGTAGTCATTATTGAATTGGTATAGAGATGTTAAAATATTATAGCTTTAAATTATTTTGTAGCCCTGATGATGATGTATGAATACATCGAAACGTTGTCATAAGAAGGAAAAGTTAATTCCGAAGGCCTTGCCTTCAAAATAACTTATCAAATACTGAGCTGAATTAAGAGGTAAGGAACAAAATATGAGGTAATTTATAGTTATTTGTAATCTGTTTGTAACATTTTATAAGAGGTGTTTATAATAAATAAAGTAGGAGATGAGTGGGGGATGAAAAGTGAAAGGAATTGGGATTATGAAGAAATCAGGGTAGCGGCGGAGTCGTTTTACGGGGCATTTGTCCGATAGGCACAAAGCAGGCTTGTCCAAATAGAGCCGCTCCTTTTGCTCCGCCAGACAGTTTTATTTTCAACCTGTCAGAATCCCCCCCCCCCCGCCGTCCCCCTGTCAACTCGTCTTCTCTTCAAGGTTGGAAAGAAGAAGAAGAAGAAAGAGGAGAAAAAAAAAGAAACAAGTTACCTTCCCTTCTTCGCTTGGTGACAGGCAGGCATACTCGACAAGCGGCGCTAACTCGACCTGATTTTTTTTTTCCCAAAACCTCTCTCTCTCAAGGTCTTAGCGCTGCTGGCCTCTGTCTGTAATCGGTTGGCCTTTTGAGGGGCGTGAAGATCGCGGGATTGAAAAAAAAAATGAAAAAAAAAAAGATATCCCCCTTCAGCGCTTCTGGTAGGGGAAGGTTGCATACCAAATGGTGCATCATCTATAGTCACTTTACTAGAACTACCGGACTCATATAACAATCATTTCAAACTAGACATATGATACTTTTTATCTTTATGATGGCGAACTGACTTTCAGCAAGAAGTGTTATGTACTCGCATTGAGAAGCAAACTGCAACTCGCCTCCAATGTAACTTGCAGAACCACCGTAATGCTGCACCCCAGCGGAGGAGAGGAAAAATAGAAATCCCTCCAATATTTATTTATAAAAAAGTATATAATACGAAATAATAATGTAGACAACAATAAAAGTCAAGCCAACCTAAAAATCATCACATCGAGTACAATCCAAACGATAAATGGAGTTACAGAAGGTGCAAGATATTTGACAAGGAACAGGGTAGGAGTTGTTACTAAGAGGGGAAGTAAAGTAAGTATGGTATATATATGCCACAATATATACCATAATAAAAAAATAAATAATCAACCCAGATGAATAAAGTTAGCAGCTTTGAAATAGGGTCGAAAAAGTTACAATATACAATTATAAAAAATATATTATTAAATTTTCATAATCAAATATCTTAAACGAAAAACAACTTCTGACGTACAAAAATATTAATTTTATTTAAAACAATTTGTTCATTAATTACTTTCTTACTTTTTTTATTATAAATATTTAGTATTTACCTTTTAAATATATTTTTCTCCTTTTTTATATATTTATTTTTGTCAGTTATTTTTTACTTTTTTCACAATTCTCCATAGGTTGGCAACACTGATTAAGTGCTTTTTAGATGGAAGACTTAAACTGGAAAAGTGTTAGCCTGTATCTACAGAATAATTTACCGATAATTTATTATAAAAAACTAAGTCAACTTCCAATTGATAGGTTTTATAAAAAGTAAGAAAATAATAACCGAAGTAACATTTTTATTAACAATAATAATTTCAATAACACCTTGTGCTGATAGGAATACCAGTAATTTGTTTCATCAATGGTTAATAAACTCCAAATGACGAGTTAACACTTTCATCTGCTATAGAAAATAGAAAAAAAAATACATAAATCGTTTAAGTGTTCTAGGTGTTTGTTAAAAACAAAGAAAAAAAACAGTAGCACTAAACAAAATTATGCAAGATATAATTCTTGGGTTTATGAACTTTACCCAAGAGTAGCATTGAAATATGGGAAATATCCTCTTCCGTTCTTTATTATAAAATGCATACTAACTTTATTATAGTTTTTTGGTGATTTGATGAACCTTCTCATTGTGATATATTTGATGAACCTGAAAAAACCTTACTTTTTTCTTAAAAATATCAACATTTTGAAGCCTTCATGGAATTGCTTTGGCCTAATTCTTCAACAGAGCTCATGCAAGACACTTTCGGGTCAATGAATCAGCTCTTTCGTTTTCGTTGCATTACTACTAATAACTGTGGAATAGACCACAGTATTATGGTATAATAATAATTAATATAAGTATTTCATTTACTACAATTTTGTGGTAACAGACAGATACTATATATGTTACGAAGAAAAATGAAAAAAAGTAAATAAATTAATAAGAGATAATAAATGTAATGAACAAGAGGAAACAGCGGGAAAAAAAAAAAAAAGCAGCGGATGGTCACAGCAATGAGGAATAATATGGAAGTTGATCATTTTTAATTCTTCATGGGAAATGCAAATGAAAGCAAAGCAGTTATCCCTAAGAAGACAGGATAGAAACACCGCATTTATTATTTTAGTCGCACACATTCTTCTGTAAAGCATTACATATTCACGGTTCACAATTCGCGTCCTCGCATACTTGCTGGATTAGCTTTGGTTTGTCTTTTAGAAAAATTCTGAGCCATTTTTAGCAGAAAGACGATCACATTCACAGTGCTTCAATAAATTTAAAATAATTCAAAACAACAATGTTATTTAAAATGAAACAAAAATTTAAAAATGATATAAGGTACAGTAAAACCGAAAAATAAGTTTAAAATAACACGTCAGTTAATTTGAGGAGTTAAAAAAAGAACCGCTGCAAAGACTACGCGCTTAAGCAAAACTTCTTTAGTAATTACTTTAGTAGGGCAGACAAAAACCTATACAAGTATTATTATTATTGTGTATTACTATTGTTATTAGGTTGGTATTAAATTAGATACAAATTGTACAAGAGTAATTCGTCAATCATCACATAGCTGGTGTATTATATATAAAAAGTATTATGAAGTCTCAAACCACAAGAAGAGAGAAAAACGAAATAAATGCTCTAAGATCATTCACTTTATGCCATCAGAGAGCAAGCAAAGCATGAAAAAAAGAAGGGAACAGAAAAGTTAACCATCGTGGAAGGAAAAGTAACTTCAGTTTTCTGTTGCCGTATTTTTTCTTGCTTTGTTTGATCTCTGATAACATAAAGTGAAAGGACTCAGAGCATATTCATTTCTTTTGTTTTTCTTTTTTCTTGTGGTTTTGGACTTAATTGATTGCATCACGTGTTTAATTGTGATTTTTCTGCATAAATATGTATTATATATATATATATATATATATAAAGATTTCACATAAACACGTGGAATAACAATCAATGATCAAACCACAATAAGAAATAGGAAAACAAGACTAAGATCTTTCAACCGTAACAAGCGGTCTTCGTCAGAGTCAAAAACCCAAGATCTTAAGACTGAGAGATTCGATTCTACGAACTAACCTCCTGCTAACAGGGTTCAACTGGAAAAGAAGTTGGCCAAGTACATGTTAAATTAAAATTGACAACTCATGCTCAGTCATTGCTATAAATAGATAAAAAAGGATTAGTACAGGTTAATATAAAGAGAAGGTCAAAGGTCAATAATGAACAAGAAACAAGCGGTTAGAATAAAAGAGTTGAAAGGTCAACGTATAACATGACTAATAAGAATAAATAATAAGAATATTAAAGTAAATAATATATAAAGTAATATTAATATATATATAAGTAAATTACTATATTATAATATATATTTATATATATATATATATTAATATATATATATATATATATATTTTGTTATAGAGTGCGTATATGTAATGAATGTTATCACACTGCAATATTAGCATAATGTATTACTGTATTAATGAGTAAAACTGACTTATAATATGTATTTGGGGAGCATATTTTTGCATATATAATAGCATACATATTATATTTTTAAAACTGCTCCTATATTAACAGTTTTTTACATGGTTGAAGGTCTTCTTTATAAGCTAGGTAACAAATAGAATTTTTTTTTTGTCAACTCATTTTGAGTTAACAATCAATTTGACATAATATTAACGTATTACAAATTCTTTGTATGGATATCTCTTTGCATGCTTTTCCAAATAATTTTGTTGTGGAAGGTAACAAATAAAATAAATATTAACATCGAGTATTTTCTTTTAGTTTTACACATAGTTATATCTTCTGTTATGTTATTCAAAATACTTATCTTTTTAATGATATTTCAGAGTATGTTAAGAATTTATATTAAAATGTTGATATAAATGCATCCAAATAGATTTTTCCTCAGTATTTAAATGATGTACTCTTAATAAACAGTTTCTGAATTATAATAATTATTAATAATAATTAATGTTGTAGATATCAGGACAATAAAACCTCTGGCACAGTTGGCTTAAAAAAGGACTGTATTTTTCTGCTTTCCACATAGCAACTAGGTGACAAGTCGCAAATAACAGGTGAGCAACAATAATGCAACAATCTCCTCGTATTCATTGTTTTTTTTTTCATTTTTATCTTAGCAAGAGATTTATTATCTAAAGATTCCTTGATGACTTTTACTCAAGTTCTGAAATACATAATCTTTACTTGAGGTTTTGAAATTAATCATCTTTACTTGATGTTAATCCTTACTTCAAGTTCTAAAAGTGATCATCTTCTCTTGAGGTTTTGAAATTAATCATCTTTACTTGATGTTAATCCTTACTTGAAGTTCTAAAAGAGATCATCTTCTCTTGAGGTTTTGAAATTAATCATCTTTACTTGATGTTAATCCTTACTTGAAGTTCTAAAAGAGATCATCTTCTCTTGAGGTTTTGAAATTAATCATCTTTACTTGATGTTAATCCTTACTTGAAGTTCTAAAAGTGATCATCTTCTCTTGAGGTTTTGAAATTAATCATCTTTACTTGATGTTAATCCTTACTTGAAGTTCTAAAAGAGATCATCTTCTCTTGAGGTTTTGAAATTAATCATCTTTACTTGATGTTAATCCTTACTTGAAGTTCTAAAAGTGATCATCTTCTCTTGAGGTTTTGAAATTAATCATCTTTACTTGATGTTAATCCTTACTTAAAGTTCTAAAAGAGATCATCTTCTCTTGAGGTTTTGAAATTAATCATCTTTACTTGATGTTAATCCTTACTTGAAGTTCTAAAAGTGATCATCTTCTCTTGAGGTTTGAAATAACCATATATATAATCGTGGTTTTGATGTTTTCATGAGGTTCTAAACAGATTATCTTTAATTTAGGTCAGATCTTTATTAACCGTCGCTTTATAAGTGCGCTTGGTGTCGCTATCTCAACTCTCCTGATGATGGTTCAAGCGAAAATTAGAGACAATAAGTTTGTTTGTTCATGAAGTATTACAAAAACCTGCTTATTTATATTGGTTTCTAGCTCATTAAAGTATCAATATGATGAAGTATTAATATTCATAAATTCAAGATTAAAGATGTCATAAAAATTCTGTTATAAAAACATAAAGATGATCTTAAGATCTGTTCCAAGCTAATAGTTGAAAGTTGTCCCTGTGATTTCAACTATAAAAGGCAATGGAAAAGGTAATAGTTAGCATGCTCAGTCATCTTTGTTGCTGATAGCCGGTCATTTGAAGTGATAAATTTTCATGTTCAAACTCGGTGACAGCCAGTGAAAATATGAGCATGGATGACGTCAGAAAGTCCGTTAATACCTGCTTGGCGTGACGAGAGCCTTTGGAGTGGGGGGGGCTCTTGCGATAAAATTCTGGAATAGCTCCATCAGTCAGGTGTGTCGTTAGCCCATCATTAAGGACTCCTAATCATACATCAATCTTAGTTCTATCCCCCCCCCAACAATATCTATAATTTTAGGTCGCTGTTATCTTCACTGACTCCTGATGTTATTACATATCCCCACCCCAATCATATATTAAACCCCTGTATTTCCATAAACCAGTGCCTTACTTAATAACAAACCTTACTACACACCAACCAACTAACTATAAATTTTTTTTCTTTTTTTTTTCTCCTCCTGACATAACATTTTACACCATAAATACATTATAGAAGAAATTAAACATAATTATACTAAATCAAAACTGTAATTTTTAACATTTTCAGATAAAAATTTCCAAACTGATTCAGTCAAAAAGATTGCATCACTTTCAACATTAATTCAAATTGCTTTGCTTTGCCAGCTTTCACTCTAATCTCTATATTTAAATCAATCAAAATGAGGCTAACCTAACATATTATTAGAACAAACAAATTTCAACAAGAAAAAATAATTTTCTTGTTATTATTATGAAATAGCACTTATTTGACAGATTAGGCTCGAATTGATTACAGTTATATATCCCTAATACAAGTCTCACATTAAACATTATTATACGTCAATAGATTTGCGTAATCGATAATTAACTAATTAACATGGCGTGAAAATGTTAACCACTATTTTGGACATATATAAAAATTTATAGTCAAACTATGATGTTTCGACCTACTTATCGTCATCAGAGTTTCACATAGTATTTTTTTGATTACGACATTATAAAGGACCAGTAATCCAGTACTAATCAGCTCTCTAATTTTAAATATGGATTTTCCCCTCTTTTTTTTTTTGTTCATAATTGTAGTTATTTAGTAAATCAATCGAGACAATATTGATAAAAAAAATGTTACTTAGTATTCATGTTCAAAACTTTGTAGGCAAATCTGGAGTGTCCTACACTCACCATTATTATAAGTAAGCATAATTTAAACTCTTTGACAATCAGTTGAGGTTTGGCAGTTATTGTGTAGTTATTGTTTTGTTTCGTGTTATTACTTGATATTATTATTGTTTTTTTTTTAGTATTATTATTATATATTATTATGATATTATTACTGTCTGGTATTATAACCGTGTTTTTGCGAAAATACAAAGCACCGTCTTACTTTATTTTTAGGTCAAAATCCGTGCTAGGGCTTATTCTCGAAGGGAGGGGTTAAAGTAAATTAAGTAGATTTACATATCTTTGTTATAATTTATTTTTATACAGAAATTTAAATTTATTCTATTACAGTCATGTCATCTTCCGGAACATCGTCATAAATTATCATAATTTTGAATTCCGTTCTGATTTTCCTCCAAATCTGTTTCCTGTAGAATCATTGGCGTCAATCTCTCTTTCTCATTCAGCTGTGACTTCTTCTCTAAGTAACCTCCTTGAAACGAACTTGAGAGGTAAACAAGGAATTTCTTGGAATATTTTTTTCCAAAGTATTCTCTGAAATACTACGACAGCCAGAGATACCTACTACATTCAACAGCAATTTTTAACGAATTATATTTATCACTATCTTAACTAGGCCTATTTTCAAGGGAGGGCTTATAGTCCAAAACGTCCTGAACATCACGCTAGGACTTGTTTTCAGAAAAAGACGGTATTACTTTATACTGTCATGATTATTATTACTGTAAGCTAATCATAATAACTTAATGAGGATTATACTGTACTATTCAAGATTTTAATGTATGTAATGTATTCAGGTGGAGCGTGTTATTCTATAATAGAAAAGAAAATATAATATTTGACGTTTTGTTTCATTTTGATGTGTATCTGGCAAACATGATATCTTACTACGTAGATAGGAACAACTATAACTTGACTTCCTCTTGAAGTTGAGATCGAAAAAGAAAAAAAAAATATATAAAATGGAAACTAGAATCATAAATACTGCTCCAGATTATGGACAATGCTTAAAACTGGTCGAGTGAAGAAACCTACAATTATGTGTGATGATTTACTAACTGTAATAATTCACTAACTCTAACGTAGTGCAATCAGTTATTATGTGGGTATTTACCCATTGTAGGGTAAAGAACTAATGAAATGGTCTCCACATATAAAAATTTAATCGTATAAACAACGTGTTTGGAACACGTAGTGTTCTTCTTCAGGGATTACCTAAGGGTGAGTGTCTGTGGTACAACTATACAGTTGTACCACAGTTGTACAATTGTCCAATGGTACAACTGTACAGTTGTACCATAGACACTCACCCTTAGTTAATTCCTGAAGAAGAACACTACCTGTTTGAAACGCGTTGTTTATACAATTAAATTTCTATATGCGGAGATCATTTCATTAGCTTTTTACCGTACAATGAATTCACTAACTCTTGCGTTATTAACAATGTTGTTGTTGTTGTTCTCGATCAGGTTTTATTTGTTTCTTTTTTTCAAAACATCAACACATATAGTTTTTTACGCTACTTGGTGTTGTTTTATTGGCGAAAGGTGTGGGTTATTTGGAACCTGTACTAATATCAACTTTACGGGAAGGCCTGATAAGTGGGTTTGATTTCACATCGGGTGACCTGGATTTTTTACTTGCTTAAGTCTATTAGAGCGGGGTCTTTAACTGTTTTATCATCCTTACGGATTTTTAATGTTTATCCTTTCTAATGGACAGGATAAACAAGATTTCCTACTTAAATAAATCATATAAAATCAGTCGTGAGATTCAAACTTCAATCGTACATACAAATGACAAGTATTCTACAACAAGACTATACTTTACCTCAGTTTTTGTTTCCTGACTTTATTTCTGTTTAACTATGCAGATCTTTTAGAACAGTTTATAAGTATTTTGAAAATTATTTTGTTTTCATGTAGACTTTAAAATGAAAACAAAGCGCTGATGATTTTCTTTTCGTCTATGCCATCTACAAAACAAATGAGATTTATTTTGTAAGGTAAAAAGCTAATGAAATGGTCTCCACATATAAAATTTTAATCGCTTAAACATCGCGTTTCCAACACGTAGTGTTTTTCTTCAGATATTAACTAAAAAATACAATGTCATCAGGGAGTTATCTATAGTACAAAGTAAATATAGTTCGTTTGAATGAGATTTATTTTTTGTTATCAAAATTATCTTGAGGCTTTTGGGATTAATCGTTTCATAAATCCAGATTCTTCTTGATGTTTTAAAAACGAAATCCATAACTGTGCAAAATAAAGTGAACTATTTATATGTAAATCTAAAATATTAATATAATGTCATACATATTCATTTCCAGTTTTAATTATACAGTCATGCATCGGTTCTACAGATTAAGGGAACACCTGACTTAATTCCCGAATGTCCAAAGCTTCCGATTATATTGTAATGCAAGGCACTCCAGAGTCACCAAATGAATGATAGAGGTCGGAGCCGTTCAGGTAGATCGTGAAATGAGCGTCTATGTAACAGCAAGGCACTGAAGCGTAACAAAATGGATGATAAGGATCAGAGCAGTTCAGGTAGAACATTTATGAGCGTCTATGTAATGACAAGGCACTGCAGGTTGACAAAATGAATGACAGACATTGTAACCGTTCAGGTAGAGCATGCTATGAGTATCTATGTAATGGAAAGGCACTGCAGGTTGATAAAATGAATGACAGACATCGTAGCGTCAGGTAGAGCCTGCCATGAGCGTATATATAATATATATAATGGCAAGGTACTGCAGGTTGACAAAATGAATGACAGACATTGTAAACGTTCAGGTAGAGCATGCTATGAGTATCTATGTAATGGAAAGGCACTGCAGGTTGATAAAATGAATGACAGACATCGTAGCGTCAGGTAGAGCGTGCCATGATCGTCTATATAATGGCCAGGTACTGCAGGGTACCAAAATAAATGTCAGAAATGGAGCCTTTCAGGTATAGCATGCTATTAGCGTCTATGTAATGGGAAGTCAATGAGGTTGACAAAATGAATGACAGAGATCGTAGCCGTTTAGGTAGTGCATGCCATAAGTGTCTATGTAATGGGAAGTCAATGCAGGTTGATAAAATGAATGACAGAGATCGGAGCCGTTCAGGTAGAGCATGCCATGAGCGTTTATGTAATGGCAAGGCACTGCAGGGTGCCAGCAAAGGCAGTTGACCACTGACCATCTGCCTGCTAATCACGCCCTTCATTGTCCCCTTCAGTGATTTATTGAGTCTCTGACCTCTCAACTGTAACCCTCATCCCTTGGTGCTCGGACCCCTGCAGAGGCAAACAACTGTATAATCAATAGATCAACGACTCTTCTCTCTAAATTAATAAGCAAATTGTATATGCGATATGCATAAATAAATATAAATAATATATGCGTAAATACAATATTCAGAAAACTACTAAACAAATTCTGAATATAAATTTATACTATTCGAATAATTAATCTTGATAAAAAATAATTTTCAAGATATATTTATTTCTTTCACGTTTCTTATCTATTTATTTCTTTACGAGTTAAAAAATCGAAGAAGAGTAACCACTGAGTAAGGAAACACACTTAAGAACTCAAATTTTTGTGCAATTGACCTTCAGAAGAAAAGAGGAAGGGAGAAGCCAAGTAAAACCCAAATGATTATGTTGTTTGAGTTACTTGCCGTTGCGTCTACAGCGTAATTGGTCTACCTATCCTTTTTCTCTTGAATCTCTTGATGTTACTCTTCTCGATTTTAAATTCTTATTGTATCCAGTTTGGATGTCTTTCCTATTTTATAGCGAGTATTTATTTCTTTATATATTTTTATTTTAACATTTTTTTGAAAAACTCATAGTTTTTAAGATTATTTCAGTACAGTTTACATTGAATTAAACTTAAAGCTATATACGATAAAAGTTCAACAAACCAATAATGCTGTAAGTGATATGGGAGTTTGAGAAAATGATCCACAACATTTTTTAAATAAATTCTTGATTACCCAGAATATATATAGTTCAATGTACATAAAGAAACATAGAGAAATTAAAAACACAAACTTACAGTCTCTAATTTTCGTTTGAACCGTCTTCAGGAGAGATAAAGGAGGGAAACCAAACGCACTGATATAGAGATGGTTGGAGACCGTCCTTTACCTCTCCTGAAGATGGTTGAACCGAAAATTAGAGATTGTATAGTATAGTATAGTAGCATATTTCCCTTTTCCTGGGCTTTGTTGCGCAGTGTGACACATAATTATACGAATTCTTAAATGAACATGATTTAGCCTTGTTATACATCGTTTAAAAACATTACCCGGGGTGTTGCGCGTGGGCTAAATCACATAACATTCACTGTTAACCATCTGTAATAGTGGACAAAAAATTGTTTCAAATGAGACAGTTACAAGTTATAAGTCAAGTAACAACATCATCGTTAATTCAGTTCATGCCAGCCATGAATATTTATTTAAAATGGGCGGTGGGGGGGGGGGGTGGCGAGGAGGGGCCAGGGGGAAGGAGATAAACAAAAGTTGTTACTCCCTTTGTTTGTAGACAAAAGAGAAGGAGAGCGGTGATGTATATCTTAATATTAGGGGAGACGTGGTCGGTGAAATATAGTTGCAGGCGAGGGGTGTGAGCCAGTACCACAAATCATGTCCTCCCCCTGGCGCATAGGTGCATCTGCTGGCCCCCGCAGAGCTGTTCACACTAAATACACTCTTCTCAACGAATCAAGTTCTTTATCTTGTTTAAATGTCTAATAAATCGCGCCAAATAGGTCGTCATATTCAGCGCTTATTCATATTTACTGTTTTGATTTGCATATTATAGATATTAAGTGTTTATTTTTAGTCAATATTTAAATTTTAGCATGATAATAACATGTTTATGATAAGTTAATCAATCAGGTAATAGCATTACAGCACTGGCCTAGAAAGGATTTTTCCGTCCGGAGTGGTCGTAAGATTTGCCCCCCTCACTGTGGCGGGGGGGGGGCAAATACCCAAAAACAAAATGGAGGGAGGGGGGAAATGGGGTGGCTTTTGGTAATCCAAAAACCTTCAAACATCCAGAATGTCTTCCGAATATTTATTTTCATACAATAATAGTCATGGAACTAATTTTAAACTGTTGTTATTAGTCCCAGACTTCTATTTTATTACAGTACACTTATACATAAATAGTCATCATCAAAGGAAACCAAAGATTTTTCAAAAATAAAAAAAAATTCTTAGGTAGTGCAATCAGTTATTATGTGGTATTTACTCATTGTAGGGTAAAAAGTAATGAAACAGTCTCCACATATAAAAAATTAATAGTATAAACAACGCGTTTCAAACACATAGTATTCTGACTGACTCTCAGTCGTACCACAGACACATACTCTTAGTTAATGCCTGAAGAAGAACACTACGTGTTTGAAACGCGTTGTTTATACACTATTAAATTTATATATGTGGAGACTATTTCATTAGCTTTTTACTCCACAAAAAACAAAAAAGTTCAAATGAAATTATTAAAAAATTGTTAAATTAAATTAACTGGCTACGCAAACAAATATAATGTAATATAGTATAAAATATAGCAAATATAATAAACCTTCAACAACTTTAAAAAAAACGTTTAAAAAATTTAAGATACTTTTTTAATTTTCTAGTATTACAGTTGAAAATCCGTTTAAAACAGTATTACACACATAAAACAAAAATATAAAAACTCATTTTAGCAAAAAATTTCGGATGTCTTGATAGATTTTTATGATTTTAATTTTTTTCTACTTTCTTTTTTTTGCCTCCTTTAAAATGCCGCCCGGGGCTGAGAGCCTGTTGTTGCTATTCTACGGTATCAAAGTAAAGAATAAAATCATTTACAATAGGAAAAAATCAGAGGTTTCTATAGTGTTAATTTATTGTCAGTTAGTGTGCTTATCGAACAGCTAAAGTGAAATGAATTGGTTTGGCCCTCTGAATTGATAAGGGACACAATATTGATAACAGAAATCATAAATTTTATGTTATCTAAGCCCCTTTCTATACGTGTACTTCGATATCTCTGCACTTATGGAAATAGTTATTTTGTGGACATCAGAAGAGTCTTTATATTCAAAACCTTATCAACGATTTCTGTTATTAGAAGATTGTTTTTTTTTTGTTTTTTTAAGATAACTTTGATATTACTACCAGTAGCTCTTTTTAATATACTGATTTAAGAAAGAGGCAACAAAGTTAAAATAAATCAGCACCATGTCAAAAAGCATTTTCCTTACATAGAGTGGCGTGACCATGGTTTGTTTAAATGGATGCCGAATTATTAATGAGTCACTATTTCGCCTGTTGTAAACCTCAAAATTTGTTAACCATTTTTAAGGCTAAGCTATAATACAAATCTATATACCCTCAGGAATAACGATTTAAGAAAATATCACACAATATAAAGGCAATAACAATTAATATGACATCAACAAAAATGAGTTCTTACAAATATTACAAAGAAAAATGAATTTATTTATAATGAGGAATGAATGGTAGTGTTATATGATTAAAGGTGTTATTACGTAACTAATCCAATTGATAGAAGGGTCGCCCAGTGGAAACAATGCACCTTTGAGCTGGTAGAACCAGGTTTCAATATCCACTCTGTCCCTCGATTTATTCACGTAAGAGGTGATAAATATGAACACATCGTTCCAAGGGGAGAACGTTTAGTTGTGAATCCGAAGCCTTTAAGATATCAGGTACTCGTTAAAGGCCCCTAAGATACATTTGAGGTGGAAAACATTTAGGACCTCTAATGTATTAGAGAATTTTCATTGTTTAGTATCACAAAGGGCCAATTTTCGGCCTATGTGTTTTCTATAGTGAATCTGCTACTGAAACCTAAACTAACTAACCTAACCCAGTAGATTAACACTTAAAAAGCTGATTTATGATGTTTTGTAAATGAAATAAGGATCTTTTGCTCATATAACCAGTGTTCATGTAAATATATGCAAATGATTTATTGTCAATTAATCAAGATAAACATAATATGTCATGTAAGTGTAAACATGTACTCCATAATCACAAATATTTTATCATATTGTATTTATAATAAAATAATTTTTTTATTTATATTATTTTTAACTTTATGAATATAAATAAAGTTTGAAAAGGGTAGTGAAAGAAAAAATAAGAATAAAATTGATATTTATCAAAGGTCTCCGCGGGTCTCTTGAAAACCCTTCGAGGGCTGGATTTGCCCCGTGGGCCAAAGGTTGCCTTCCCCATGCATGCTGTAAGCTGTATATTTGTAGATGGTGGAAAAAAAGAGGGGTACTAACTGTAAACCCCTTAAAATACTGGCACAACGTAAGAGCCAAAAGGCTCATTGATGGACAAGATAAACTTGTCCAAAAGGACAAGATAAACTAACAGGTTGTTTACTCTCTTATAAGCTGTATATTTGTAGAGGGTGGAGAAAAAAAGAGGGGTACTAACAGTAAACCCCTTAAAATACTGGCACAACGTAACAGCCAAAAGGCTCATTGATGGCACAAGATAAACTAACATGTTGTTTACTCTCTTATAAGCTGTATATTTGTAGAGGGTGGAAAAAAAAAGGGGTACTAACAGTAAACCCCTTAAAATACTGGCACAACGTAACAGCCAAAAGGCTCATTGATGGCACAACATAAACTAACGGGTTGTTTACTCTCTTATAAGCTGTATATTTGTAGAGGGTGGAAAAAAAGAGGGGTACTAACAGTAAACCCCTTAAAATACTGGCACAACGTAACAGCCAAAAGACTCATTGATGGCACAAGATAAACTAACAGGTTGTTTACTCTCTTATAAGCTGTATATTTGTAGGGGGTGGAAAAAAAGAGGGGTACTAACAGTAAACCCCTTAAAATACTGGCACAACGTAAGAGCCAAAAGGCTCATTGATGGCACAACATAAACTAACGGGTTGTTTACTCTCTTATAAGCCGTATATTTGTAGAGGGTGGAAAAAAATAGGGGTACTAACAGTAAACCCCTTAAAATACTAGAACAACGTAACAGCCAAAAGGCTCATTGATGGCACAAGATAAACTAACGGGTTGTTTACTCTCTTATAAGAAGCTTCTATCAACCTATTGTGAAACTATATAGTTCCTGCAAACTCGAGCTTAAGTCAATATAATATAATAGTTATAAATACTTAATGATGATTAGATATAAAGAAGCGTACAGGTGATTGAAAATTAATCGAAGCTGCAATAAAGGAACGGGAAGGGAAGCATCATGTACTCGATTGAAAACCCATATAGGAAAGCAGTAGATTAGTTATTATTAGAGGCTTTCTTTTGAATGGGACATGAGCTGACTGATGTTTCAGAAGCATGCACGATTTAGCTTTAAAAAGAGAAAATCACCCTTATATAAGTAGAATGGATGCTTTTGAAAGCTGTCGTTAACTGTTTGAAAGTTTCACCATGTTAGTCAGGCTGTTTATCGCTTACTTGATAGTTGTTAAAACTAATTGAAGAGAAGCAAGAAGCAGGTGTGCTATTACTGTTATCTGCTCTCAAAAAGCTTCTAGCCACAATGTTAATAGCTCAGCACTTAAGGTAATTTAATATATACGGCCTTTAAGAATGATGTAGAACCTATTCAAGTTGCCTTTTTGGCTTATTATTAATAATAACTATAATATACTGGGATCGCTTGTTGCTTGTGGAATTACAATTGTGAACGTGTTCGATTGAAATAGTCGGCGGCTGGGAGTTAAATGCGTGCGGCTGAAAGCGATTAAGAACAATGCGGTTTTGTGTAGATGAGATGTGGAACACGATGCCTATTTAGAAAGTGGTTTTCTTTCACTCAAACTGCATCTGTTCATAACGTTCAGACATATAGCTTAATATCCACAAACAATACTAACAAACTCATTCAAAACCAATACGTAACCTATCCACGCCATTCTAATTAAATTGACAACTTAAGGTCAATTAACTGCCTACTCTATTATCTTATCTTTTTAGGAATAAATTTCATGTCTACATTGTGATACATTTTCAAACTGAGAACATAAGGTCAATTTAACTGGCTACTCTATTATCTTATCTATTTATAAATTAATTTCATAGCTACATTGCGATATATTTTCAAACTGATAACTTAACGTCAATTTAACTGGCTACTATATTATCTTATGTATTTATGAATAAATTTCATGGCTACATTATGATGTATTTTCAAACTAAAATATTAGATAAGACTAAATAATGCCCTAAACAATGACTGGAAGGCCCGATGTCTCAGTAATATTTACTTATCTATTGGCCAAATTCGGGTCTCAGTATGAAAACCTGTATCTGATCAGTATGAAATCAGTATGAAATACTGTGTATGAATCAGTATAAAATACTGAGTATGAATCGGTATGAAATACTGAGTATGAATCAGTATAAAATACTGACAAAATATAAAATACTCACAAAATACTGAGTATAAATCAGTATAAAATATTCAGTATGAAATCCTGTATCCGATCAGTAAGAAATCAGTATGAAATACTGAGTATGATTCAGTATGAATTCATGTATCCGATGAGTATGAAATACTGAGTATGAATCAGTATAAAATACTGGGTATGAATCCGTATGAACCCTTTGAGTGCATCTTATGACGTTTACTGCTGATATGGCTATACCATTGGCCAATACGAATCCCTGCCTAGTAGTGTACGTAGAAGTACGCGTAAAAGCCATTAAGATAAACTATTAGTAAAGATTAAAAATCTGAATCAGTTTACACTCAACTTGACCATAAGTAAATGTATTACCAAGCTCAACTAATGTTTACAATTTTGTAAGAAGTGAATACTGATTTTGTTCACCATACATTTGCTATCCAATGAAAAGTAGAAATTAACAAATCAAAAAATCTTAAAAATCTTTTTTCTTTTTTGAAAAAAAAAGAAAATCTTTTTTTTTTGTTGAAAAAAATAAGGTTAAGTTCATGATTTTGTAGAAGTAACTGAAGATTTTGTTCATGACAAAATTACTATTCGTAATTTTTAACTAATTTCGTAGTTTTTTAAGTAGAAACTAACAGAAAATCATTTTTACAGTTAAATAAGAAGATTAAAGTGTGAATGTTAATAATAACCTTTCTCCCAATGTATATAATTCATCTTTTTAATTTTACGTTGTTAAAAATCACTAAATACAAGTTATTAACTACTACCGTACATGGTGTTGGCTTCCCTAGTAGTGTTTCTGAGCCATGTTTAATGGACGTGTCATGGACATTTTGGCACCATCAATAGTGTCCAAAACCATGAATGTTTTATTCTTTACCTTTTGACTAGATCAAGGAATAAAGTTTTTACTTGAGAACGAGTAGAGGGTATTTAGTTTAACGTATTCAACACACTGTGTTTATAATTATAGTTTCTGGTGTTATGACAATATTTTTGATTAATGTTTGTACTTCATCTGTATAATAAGCGGGTAACATTCCTTTTCCAAACACAATGTTTATTGCTACAAGTTAAGCATGTCTGTGATATTTTAATTGACACAAGACAGGGCGAGAATGTTTTCTTAAACAGAAGCTTGATGGGCCTTAAGTGTTGATTGCGGAGTGCGGGCAGGCATCTCCGGTGGCCCGCATACACCACGCTTTTTTTTTGCAGAACGCTGGCTTGACAGGGCTGCTCCCACCTGCTCCCCATCCACTATTATTCCCTTCCGCTCCTAATCGGGAGCTGACACTCCCCTTGTCAGCTGTCGCTTTACTCCTGTCACTTCTTCTTTTCAAACATGTCACTATAAATATTTATCAATTAGCTAACCTTTCCATTTATCATTTAAAAAACTAGTAATTTCTTTCAAAGAGCTTAAAAAGAGATTTCAGTGGCTTAGAAAGGGGAGAGGGGAATTTTGAGGTAATAAAAATAGAAAATAGAAATAATGAAGCTGACAAGAAATCTGAAATTTTGTACTAAAATGAGTTTTTAAGGTCATTGATTGTAATTACATGTAAATAAATATTTTGAGAACTTTGTAGAATTTCGAAGGTTAACAGAAGATCAAACATTTCACTATAAACCTTTATCAATTAGCTAACCATTCCTTTTTATCATTTAAAAAAATCGCAGTTGCTTTCAAAGAGCTTACAAAAAGATTTCAATGGCTTAGCAAAGGGAGGGGGTGGCATTTTGGGGGTGTAAAAATAGTAAATAGAATAGAATGAAGCTGACAAAAAAATATGAAATTTTTTACCACAATGAGTTTTTAAGGTCATTGATTGTAATTACATAGAAATAAATATTTTGAGGACTTTCTTGAATTTTGAAGATTAACAGATTATTAACGGCAAGCGGGATACGACACTGAGAGATTTCCTCCGTATACATGCTGAAATATGTTTAAAAATGGTTATTTGAAAAAAAAAATTAAATATAACCATTTAAGGAGTCATTGGTAAACATTAAAAATCTGGATTGGTCTACACTCAGGAAATGTGTCAAGTATACTTTCAACTTATTATTCTTTGCATTGATTTATTCACCATAGTAGGGGTCTTCTATTACATTCAATTTTTGTAATTAAAAAAATTTCTTCATTTTTTGGGATGAATGAAGTATATCTGATGAATGAATGAATGACAATGAATTCAATAAAACAGCAGAAATAAATGGTCGTTGTAGAAGACGTCCTTTGTTGAAGACATGTTCATCATATTGGCATAAAATTCCGAAAGCCTTTCCTCCTTGGTAATCTGCAGTGAGAATAATCATTCTTTGAATATATTTATTGAAGGTCTTGTAGTGAAATGCATAAGGTGCCAGTGGCTCATGAGCTTGTCTCTGGACAGATAGATCAGGGGTTCAATACTCACTCTAGAACTCGATTTATTCCCGGAGGAGTTGAAAAAAATTCCTAGTACGTCGTCCATCGGAAGTGTGCTAAGCCGTCGGTCCCGAGCCTGTACGGTGTCAGTTATCCGTTAAAGATCCCTATTCTAAATACACATAAGTTACACAAAATTGAAGACTCTCAATATAGAATGGTAATTGTTTTGCATCATAAAAGTTCTGCGTGTGGTCTCTCGTAGAATGGCCATCATAACCTAAACTAACCTTTCCTAGTGAATACCTAGGTAGGTTTCATTATAACAATTACGAACTATAATCATTACAAATAGCAAAAGACGGACACAAGATATCTGGTAGGATGTAATATTTACAAATAAGATGTGCATTTTGTTAGATTGTTCCACTGTATTCCTTTGAACACAGTTTTCGGCCTTTAAATCAAGTCTCCTGATTGTTTCTTTGCAGTCGTCATCTATTCTGTAGCAAAATAACTATACTTTTAAGAGTTTCTCAAACACTATGATTTGTAATCTTTACGTAATTCATTATTTATTCATATTTCTGTATCTTCAGAGATTCATTCAAATGGACCTTTTATTATTTATTTAATCAGCACCAATAGCGAACACCTCACAAGTGTGCATTCGAATAGAAACAAACAACAAACAAACTTTTTCATCATAGATTAAGAAAACAAGTTTTATATCATTATATAATTCCATATTATGTCGTAAATAGTTGCTATTAGTTGACATTCACAAAGTAAGATGGACTTATATAAAAAGGTGATGTTTACTTACTTCTATGGCTTTACATGCACCTTTTATCTTTTTTTCTAAGTTGTGGTACGGGGGGGGGGGGAGTGTGTCTAAACTTATAAATCTTTGTAGATTTAGATGATAAAGCAAGTCAATAAAAATATATGTTATTTAATTTAAATTGCTGATGAAAATGAATTATATACCATATTACATAAATCTGTTTTACCCCGTAAATAGTTACTGTAAACTTACATTTACATGGGAAGACTTGTCAAAAATTATAAGAATCACGAACCATAATCATTACAAATAGTAAAGAAAGGGACACAGGGTGTCTCGTAAGATGTAATATTTACAAATAAGTTGTGCACTTATTTCATTCTACAGTATTATTTTTAAATAGGACGTTTGATTACAATTGAAGAAAAAGTCTACCTTATGGACATCTATATAAATAAAAGAAAGGTGTTGTCTGTATATTGCATAAAACTGACTCATTTTAAGTTATCTTTACGTTTCATACATTACAGAAACCGAATCCATCCTTAGAAAAATATTTGTTTGTCGGTTTATTGATTTGTCAGAGAATCCAATTCTCTGTTTTTCCACGCACCTAAAGAGCAGACGGCAAATGTAGTATATACAGAGGCACATAACAGTAATAAATATATTTATTTCTAGTCTATAATTTTTCAACTGATATTTTGAAATATCATGTATCATCTTTAATTTTTTTTTTAAAGAATAATTACGTCTTCAATGACGTAACAATGATTACGTCTGCTAGTTGATAAATATTTGAAACCTTTGAGGCGTTGATTGTGTAACTCATTTAATTAAAGGAGAGTATAATTAACAGAAGTGTTGTGGTGTGATTTAGTGAGTCTAAGATAACTAAAGACTAACGAGTCCCCCCCCCCCCCCTCAACAGACTCAAGGGAAAAAGGTTTGTTTGTTCGCATTTGTAGTAGTTTAGATATGGAGGAGACAGAAGCTGGTTGTCTGCAATGAGGGGGGGTCGACGAATAAACGAAATATGATATTTTCGCCAGAAAGAGGGTGGGTGGGTGGATGGGGGATTTGTTGAAATTTAATTTAGTTGGCTGTGTTTGCTGAGTTGAGTGTGGCGCCGCCATATTTGTACGTGTCTAGTCCTAAACAAACGGGACGCTACTGAAATTTGTAGCGAGGGTGGACTGGGATGGAAGACAAACTCGAGACATCTGCTATTTGGATACAGAGGTCTTCAAACAGCAAGACCCAGGTGTGAATTACTTAGCATCAATAGAAAATAGGCAAAAATCTTTAAAATTTAAAAAATTACCTGATACTCTATACGACTTTTATTTACATCATTATAAATAACAATTTTTCTATAAATTGCGTTATAATCTTGAAAAAATGAATAAAACCTTCCCTATTATTGTGAACGGAGAATATTAACTGGAATGATTACTAATTAAACAGCTCATTAATCAAAACAACTCAGTGAAGATCACTGACGTTTAGAGTATAACTCTAACCGTAACTCTGACGAAGACCACTTGTTACGGTTGAAAGTTCTTAGTCTTTTTTTCCCCATTTCATATTCTCGTTTGTTCATTTATATATATATATAAAAGTTTTAAATAAAAACCGAAAAAGGCAATGAGAGTTTAATTTGAACCTGAAGAACTGACCGAGTCCCGATAAACTATAGTTTTGTTTCTATTCCACGGTCGATACTTTTATCAATATTTATATATATATATATATATATATATATATAGGTGTATAATGTAATCGGGATTCGGTCAATTTTCCAGGATCAAAATCAAACTCTCAATGCCGACGTTTCGGTTTTATTTAAAACCTTTTTCATAGGCCTACAAACAAAGGATGACAAGAAATCATATATAAACATCAACATATAACTAACATCAAAATGGAATATTACAGTTGTGAAAAAACAAAAATATATATACAAGTAGAAGTAATAGAAAAGCAATAAACATTTTTATGAACTTACAGAAGTCAGAATTTTTGAATTAGAAAAATGATGAAATTTACATTATATAAAATGAAGTAACAATAGATAGTTAGTGAACTAACATCTTAACTGGTCAAAAACTTGGACCAGACTAACTGATTACAATTACATGTAAACCGAAACACTGTTCACTCAAAGAACACAAAAAGGAACTAAGGAAATTAAATTTCACTAAAATCAACTTAACACTCCTGAATAAATAGTGTTCAAATTGGTAATGTCACTTCTATGATTAACTGAACTTAGATCTTTTTTAATATATAGCATTTCGAGGGTCTTTCTTCTTTGCTCATCTTGTTCTTTATCTACTATAATTGCTTCTTCAAAATCGAACATGTGACCTTCGTTTAAGGCATGGAATGCTAAAGCAGTGGCGTTACTTTTATTAGTTCTTATTGAATAAGAATGTTGATAAAGTCTTTCTTTTAAAAAACGACTTGTTTCTCCGTAATAACGCTTGTCGCAGTCTTTACATTTGATCGCATAAATGAGGTTACTTTTATGCGTAACCTCATTTATGCGATCAAATGTAAAGACTGCGACAAGCGTTATTACGGAGAAACAAGTCGTTTTTTAAAAGAAAGACTTTATCAACATTCTTATTCAATAAGAACTAATAAAAGTAACGCCACTGCTTTAGCATTCCATGCCTTAAACGAAGGTCACATGTTCGATTTTGAAGAAGCAATTATAGTAGATAAAGAACAAGATGAGCAAAGAAGAAAGACCCTCGAAATGCTATATATTAAAAAAGATCTAAGTTCAGTTAATCATAGAAGTGACATTACCAATTTGAACACTATTTATTCAGGAGTGTTAAGTTGATTTTAGTGAAATTTAATTTCCTTAGTTCCTTTTTGTGTTCTTTGAGTGAACAGTGTTTCGGTTTACATGTAATTGTAATCAGTTAGTCTGGTCCAAGTTTTTGACCAGTTAAGATGTTAGTTCACTAACTATCTATTGTTACTTCATTTTATATAATGTAAATTTCATCATTTTTCTAATTCAAAAATTCTGACTTCTGTAAGTTCATAAAAATGTTTATTGCTTTTCTATTACTTCTACTTGTATATATATTTTTGTTTTTTCACAACTGTAATATTCCATTTTGATGTTAGTTATATGTTGATGTTTATATATGATTTCTTGTCATCCTTTGTTTGTAGGCCTATGAAAAAGGTTTTAAATAAAACCGAAACGTCGGCATTGAGAGTTTGATTTTGATCCTGGAAAATTGACCGAATCCCGATTACATTATACACCTATTCTATCCAACGGTTGATATATTATGTAATTTTTTATATATATATATATATATATAACATTTACAGCTATATGTTTGTATCAAATTTTTTTTTAGAAGAAATAACTTCAGAGACAATTTGAAAACACAGTCAATTATATACTTCATTCTCTATAACTTTTATTCTCTAAATTTTTCTCTTTGAAGTCATCCAAGATCTCAAAATTACTTTTGGTGTTTAATAACTAAGTACATATTGTTAAATGGAATGATTTTTGTTTAAATGTTCTTATACTGTTTGCAAATAAGCATTTTATGCTCCTCATTAAAGGCTTGGTTAGGTTAGGTTAGGTTAGGTTAGTTGCAGTGGCAGTTCCACAAGGGAACACACTTAGGCCGAGCATTGGCCCTTTGTGATACAACAGAATGAAGATTGATTCTACAGTGGGAGTCCTAAATTTTGCCTAAGTCAAGTGTATTTAGAGTAGGGATGTTTAACGAGTAACTGACATCGTACAGGCTGGGATTTAACGTCCTTCTCCGAGGGACGACGTGCTCAGATTTATTCACCTCACGCGTGAATAAATCGACGGCCAGGTGGGGATCGAACCCCAGTCCTATCAGTTCAGAGTCGTTCATTAGAGGTTAACATCTAAAAAGAAAGAATGAGTTAACTTTGATAAGATATTATACAAAAATCGTATTTTATATATAGTAAAATCATTGATTGTTTTGTCATTTTGCGATAAGTAAAACTTTGGCGCCTTGACTAAATGTTGATTTCAATCAAACAAGAGGTTTTTGTGGCAGAGGTCGGCTGAGCGGTGGGTGGGTGGGTGGGCTCTGTTTGTCGTCCTCTGTAAACAGCTCCCGTCGTATCTCACCTCCTCACTGCCCGCCCACATGTCTTCTTTTCTTTTATTTCTTTCTCCATGCCAGTGCTCCATCATCCTTCTAAAGCCTCTTCACTTTGCTGGTGTGGGCGAGTGGCTATCAGTCTCACACCTTCTAAGTCACATATCTCACACGATTATTATTAAACTAACAGCCCGATTATCAACACACTCCTAAGTACTACTATATCTTTTTTATTTCCCTTCCATTTTGTTACTTCTATAAAATAATAGTAGATTTTAAATGACCTTAATGAGCTTCAAGTTCATCTACAAAAATTCTTTGCAATTCTATTAGTATTAGGTATGATTTGCCAAAAATCTGTAACATTTATAAAAAACATTGACTCCCATGCACACATTATTCTAGGCAAATTTTCAGTTTTCATCTCTTGTTGGAATCAATTTTTTATAAATGATTAATGCTAAGAAATACCATATTCGATATACCACATGAATTTGTGAATATTTCACTTTAATTATTTGTAATATTTTTTTTTACTTTATTATAATTGAACTATAGTGATAATGCAAAAAAAAAATATCGATCTCGCAATTTTGGCGGAATTATATGTCTTGAGATGCCAGACGTCGTTTTATGAACTTTTTTGGATGTTCTGTATGTGTGTGTATGTATAAAAAGATTTCACATAAACTCGTGAAATAATGTTCACGTGAAATAAACACATACAATGAATGTATGTATGTATGTGTGTGTGTGTGTGTATGTGTGTGTGTGTGTGTGTGTGTGTGTGTGTGTGTGTGTGTGTGTGTGTGTGTGGATGGGTGGGTGGGTGAGTGTGTTAGCATTGCTTGTTACCACGCTGCGGTACAGAATCTTTGATGGATCAAGTTGATATTTTACACAAAAATGAGTTTTATAGTGTGGACAAGCCCTACTGTTTGGAAGCAATTAAGGATGACGGGAAAGTCACTTTTTTTCCAAAAACCTTTTGTCAGACTATATTTTTTTTCTCCTAAACTACTAATTCTATAGTTTTCGAAATTTTGATATTATCTTTGAGGTTAGAAATTTAATAAACGAAAAAAATATTCAGATTTTTTTATTTAAACAACATTTATTCTTAGATCCTTTTGATATTTTTTAGACAAAATAGGGACATTTTCAAGTTTTAAGTGAAAGAAATTGTATTGAATTTTAATGTAGAAACAGGTCAGGTAAACTATGTAAGACTTCCACTGGCTATTGGAACAAAAGCCATGTTCTCCTGTAAGAGATTATTTCATAACACGAAATTTTCACTTTCGAATTTTAATGTAAAACAGTTCAGGTAATACTATGTAAGACTTCCACTGGCTGTTGGAACAATACCATGTTCTAACACTGTACAGAGATATTTCATACACACGACACATTTTCACTTTCGCTTTTACACACACACATGTTATTACACTACACACATTTACATGTTGTTACACACACACACACTACACACACACACACACACACCACACCACACACACAACACACACACACAACCTCATCATCATCATCAAAAAAGTTAATAAAACTACTTCTAGCACCTCAAAACATATAATTCCATCAAAATCGCGAGGTTCATTTTTTATTATACTATTAACTTTATTATATGCATATGATATGTATATTTGTGGTGTGATATACAAAAATAAGCATATATATATATATATATTGATAAGTGGATCAATCACTCTATCTGTAATCTGTAATACTCAAGGAATGAGAGACCAATAAACATCTCCTAGCTAGACATTTATATTATGCTTAAATGGGACATTATATGGTATATATACAAGAAGTATGATATTATGTTTAGTTATAGTAAAGTTGAGTGTAAGCCACTCCAGAGTTTTTTAAATAATCTTATCGCTGGCCAATAGAAGCTGTTACAAGCTAATTTTACAGTATATATTTTACAGTACGTCCTTACTTTATAATGGGAAGGTTATTATAGTGTTCTGGAATACAGTTGATATTCCAGTTTTACAATTGATAGAGATATATGTCAACTTTATTTTACATTTCTTCTCTTAATCAGGCTTTTGATACAAAACATTGTCTAGATCAGTGGTCCAGAGTCTCGCTTGGACCCATTCACTCCTATTGCCACTTCCCACAATGCCATTCCCCCCACCCCCTCTCCTTTCCAACGTAGTATATACAGTTTTACAACTTTACATTGACTATGTTTATAACAAAATTTTATAAATTAAATGCTAATTAAAATTATTGATGGATTTATGAAATATCATTTCAAACAAAAATAAAATTTTTAATCTATAATTAAGGGGCGAAAACCTATAATAGCTTATATCACTCTGTAAAATCCTTGTGGTCGACAATTCACCCCCTGAAAACCGATAATTCACCCCCATTGAGAACCCCTTATCTAGATTTGTTGTTATCTTGAAAAAGTTAGTAACAAAGGTACCACATATAAATGATAGCGAAAACAAGGCGTTTCAATTAAACACTATAACTGGGTATGTTGTTTCTTCCTTAATAAAATAAATTCAATAATAAAATAAAATAAATCCTAATTAAAATCAATAAAAGACACTAGCAAAAACAAACAACACTTAATTTTAAGAAAATTTTAATGTTATCTAAAGAAGAGTACCATGTGTTTGAAGAGCTTATATATGAGGAAACTTTTATAAATATTATTCCCAAACATGAGAATAGCACATAATTGCACGGCTTTTCAACGATAGCGTTTTTTTCATTTTACGGAAGTTTTTATCACTCTAATTTGTGCTTAAGCAATGCATATCAGAACTTTTTTCCAATGAACAGATCAGTGATTCATGTCGATGCATTATCCTATAATTTATCACCCGAAAACAGTATTATGGTGTTGATTTTACAACAAGACTTACAACTGTTGTAATAGATCTTCATTGTCTGAAATATCTGTTCTATGATTAACTTGAGAAATTTTATCACTACTGTTATTAACTTTATTAAGTTAGGTATTTACAGTTAGAATATAAATGATAAAATAACGGACTGACACTTTGAGCATCTAAAACACCATGTGTAGATAAACTTCTTTTAGGTTTTAGGCATTAGGGATAAATACATTGATTGAGTTTGCTATTAGAAGAGATTTGCAGCTGATCAATAGAATTGGCATGGACGGTATAATTCAATTAACTACACGCATTTTATACACTCTTCTGCCTGCGCGAGGTTTTCAACACTAGGATATTAATATAATTCCTCAAAGGGAAAAGATTTAGTATCAGTTAATATCTATCATAACGGAGCTTCAAACTACCAATATCTACTCTCCTTCAACTGTACATCAAATTATCTTTTGGGGCCAGAATTCCAATAAGGCAGCATGTTTGTAATCAATAGTTGATTCAAACAGATTGACTTAACTCCAGACCGGCTTAGGCTACACTTACTCAACACTGCATCTTCCAACCCCTTATTAACCTCCCTCTACCAGCTTCTACTTTCCTCAACCACCTCAATTTTATCTACCTACTTTTAAAGTCTGATAATTTACAATAGTCTACCATTTCATTTTTTACTTCCGTACATTTAACTATTGCAATTTTTTTTTGTTATGTTGCTAAACAGCTATTATTGACTACTGTGCTTCAAATTAATTTAAGAGTAATTTTAAAATTATTTGAATCGAGTGAAATGTTACAACTTAGTTATATTTGAGCTTGATTTTTAAATTTCCTGATTATATTTGTTTACTATAATAAAATTAAATAATCGTATTATTATATTGTCAGAAAAACATTATAAAATTATTGTATTATTACACATAAAGTGCAATTAATGAATGTAATACAATATAGATCATACACCAATAAAATAAACAAAAAGTCAAATCAAAGTTTTATAACAATTCATTTGATATTTTATGCCACGTTTTAAGTTCATGAAATTGTAAAATATTATTTAATTGATATACATTTTAAAAAGCTTTCAACGGATCAGGCAAATGTGAAGTTTAGACTATGATCTTTCAACCGTAACAACTGATCTTCGTCAGAGTCAAAAACCCAACTGGTTTTTTGACTCTAGTTGGGTTTTGTGACTCTGACGAAGACCGCTTGTTACGGTTGAAAGATCTTTGTTTTCTTTTCCCATTTCATATTGTGGTTTGATCATAGATTGTTATTTCACGTGTTTATATAAATATTATATATATATATATAATTAGTATTATGCTATATAGTTCTACATATATATATATATATTACTATATATATAAAGTTATGTATATATATTTTAATATAGGGTTACTTGCCGTTGCGCCTACAACGTGCTTGGTCTCCATTCTCTTTTCTCCTGAAGACGGATTACCCGAAAATTTGAGTCTGTAAGTGTGTTTCCCTACTTTGTGTGTTGCTCTTTGTTAATCTCGAACTCGTAATATATATATATATATATATTATATATATAATTATATATACATTATATTATGTATATATACACATATACATAATATATGTATATATATCTATTAGTGAAGGTTGGTAGCAATCCTTCTTGCAAACATGTTTCTAAAAAATGTATGCCAATTTCATGCTTGGTTACCTTTTATGAGAATTTCTCTAATGTCTCACAAGCTCTTCTGAGTTTCTCAGTCTATATTGAACTATATTTGTCCGTTTTGGATCGTATTTCAAATGAAAAAGTGTATATATATATATATATATATATATATCATTTATGCTGATTATATAATACATGAAAGTTTATTGGATAAAATCTGCTTTTTTGATGTGTCCAACGACCAGTGAATATTTCCATCCATAACAGTGCACGTCCAGTACTGCTGAATTCTCATCCTGCTGTTTTTGTTTAGATTAGTAAACATTGTCAAGAATGGGGATGTCAGTCTGTCAGGGTAAGAAGTTGTATTCGTGGCCGTATGGTTTTACGGCTATGCATTGTCTGAAGTATTTCTATGAATGGTAATTTCATTGTAATATGTATAGACGCTGCACATGTTACCTACTTGATGAGGTGACTGAAAGGTCGCGTTTCTCCCTGGATTCACTTCTTATCATTTACTCACCTACTGCATTCCACTAAAGAGTTTCCTGTTATCTCTTCTGTTATCAATGTGAACCTACCATATTGTACCTTCAGTACTGCCCTCCATGGTTCTCTGTATAGCTTCCAGTTTATTAAACAGAACAGTCCATTTGACCACTGACTACTACCCAGTTTGCAGTTTTATATACATTCAGTAAATTTTAAAGTCATACAGGATGATTAAAAACAAATATTAACTTTGTCTATTGAATCAGAACAAACACAAAAGAATGGAGACTTGGCACCGTGATAAAGTTAAACCTAGAGTTTACCACTTTAAAGCAAGACAAATATACTTATATTGGGGAAACTATTGTGTCTCCACACAAAAAAAAACTAACAACGCGCTTCAAACACTTGATGTTCTTCTTCAGGTTACATCTGCTCTGCTGGGATGGTTATTCAGTGAGTGAGACCAAGCAAGGACTTGAAGAACATCAAGTGTTTGAAACGCGTTGTTATTTTTTTATTTTAAACATTTTTGTGTGGATGCACAATACTTTACCCAGTATGAGTAAATACCACACTATAACAGATTGCACAATGAATGAAAGAAAAATATACTTAGTTGCTGAAAACATTGTACACCAATACTGGGGTAAATGGTTAATATAACATAGTACAGTAATATGTTAATGTAGTTAATATGCTTATATCACAGTATATTAAGAAACAGAAGTTTTTTTTTTCTAATTCAAACTACGCGTTTCGAACACTTTGTGTTCATCGTCAGGTAAACATCCAATGGAAGAAGTGGAGGACTTACAACTGTTCAACGTTCACGTTGGATCCAACGTTATATTATCTATTTACCCTAGTATGAGTAAATAACACAGAATTACAGATTGCACAACTAATGATAGTACATAAAATGATAAGAAATAAGTACTGTATGTTTTATGACCTGGGTATGGATGATGTCGAATTCATCAGTGAGAAGCACTGGATTAGCTGATTGCTGTGATTTTTTCTCAAATATATTAAACCAATTTGAAAAATAAGCAAAATTCTTAATATTTACTTATTTTTGGATTTTTATTTAGAGCTTTATTTTTAAATGACTGAAGTGGACAGATGTGTTTGACAGACATGGAGAGAGGTGCAGTAGCTTGACGCTTGTCACGAGCGGGGTAGTTAAGAAGAAACCTTGCCTGCCACGTTGTATAAGTGCTTTTCCATAATGGCTTGTTGGTTTTTTTGCGCTATTTCGAAGGGTTAGAAGGAGGGGTGGTCGTGTAAAGACAGTAATCAAGCCTGTAAAATAAATGGCCCATCCTATAGAGTGGGGGGGGGGTAATCGCTTCATCGTTAGGCTGACGATGGCGTCATGGCGGCGGTGGCGGCGTCAGGCCCCGCAGACGTCCCTCTAATCAGCAGCTCTGCCGCTCTCGTAATGACCGCTGCCCGTCTGGGTCAACTCTATCACCTAGACATCCTCTTAACGTCATCTCTCTTCCTCCTCTGTCATCTTGTCTCCGGCCAATACTTTGTTTAAGCAGTAATCGGTCGAAACTAAATTGGGATTCAACAACTCCCAGCTGTAGCTCTCCTCAACCACTGAGAAGACCCGAAATAAACTTTGTCCTCTTCAGATTCAATATCCCGTCAAATCGTATTCATCACCTTCATTTTCTCTTCCTAAACCCTTTAGACAACGAATCTGCTCCTCAAAATATCGAAGGTAGTCAGTGTTCTATGTAGCTTTTAAATTTTAATACTTGTTGCTGGATCACAATTTGATCAATTGATATATACTAAAATAAATGGAACTCAGAACAGAACAATATACTTGCTAATATTTCAAACCACAGTTAATCGTCAGAAAAAGATCATAAGCGAAATTTCTTTCCACTCCTTTTCTGATATTCTTTTCAGGAATCACGTCTAATCATTTCATCACCTTCAGTTACTCTTCCTGATGTCTTTTATATAACGAACATGTTATTGTTCATTGAAGAATTGATTACAACTATGGGACTGTTTTGAAAGAAGAAAGTCCATTGAGGCATCAGTAAGGGTTGAAGAGAGACAAGAGGAGTTTGGTTTTGAGACAATCAGAGCCGACAAGGGATTTACTTGCCTTCCCCTCAACACACTAATCACCACCCGCAGCTGCCTGGGGTAACTAAATAATCCTCACCACCTCTCTTCCAATCAACCCTTAACTGACATAAACTCACCCCTTCACAACTACAGTCACTTAAAATGCAATCACCACGTCACTCCTTACACCCGTCTGTCTTTTTATTTTAATTAAACTTTTTTTTCCCCTTTTGATCAATATTCCAGTCCGAAACCGTTAATGAAAACAGGTAGTTACTAATTTAAATTAGTGGTTTTTTTTGCCCACCAAACTAATAAATTAAAGAGAAACCTTTCATATTTTACGTTTTTTTTTTGGTGTGATTATATTTAACAATGTCAATTTGTGTTTTATGAAATGTTTTGGCATAATTTTACTGCTAAGTCCCAAAATAAACATTAAATACTTATAAATTAAAAAAAAAATTAAATTAATTATAAATTAAAAAATAGAAGATTTCATAATGACGGGATTTTAATTTGAGAGTACCACAAAGTCTTTTGAATGCATTGCCTACACTAGTGGTTTCAACGTTTTTTCCAAAGTACACCTAAAGAAACTTTACTTGACCGTCACACCTCCTGAAATTTATATTATGCTCAAGGATGATGACAACTCAAAAAAAAAATGAAACAAGGAATATATAACAAAGATACTTTACAAAAAAATATTAATTATCCTTGAAATATGTGCAAGGTAATAATATAGAGAATCATTGTTCCAAAAGATGGCTAATAACTTTTAATTTAATTATATGTTTGTTATGTTCGTTGCCTACAAGTTTTTCAGTAGGTGAAAGAATTCTAGTTATAGCAGCACGCAAGTGTTTCTGGGCATTCAAGCAATTTTTAGATATTGTTTTAATTGACTAGGGATTACTGAATCCTAACTTAGGGATTCAAAATATTTTGATTATAATATTTTTTTATTTACCTTATCTGATCTCACACTTTTAGGTTAGGAACCCTTGGTTTTCCCAACTAAACTTAATTCATCATCCGGTGACTTGAAATAGTGTCGTACATTTATAAAAATCTGTCATACCTCTTGAGTCGGGTGCTGTACTCACCCGACTAGTTTTTCATGTTTTCAATGTTGGGACTGATAATTTTCCAAAACCCTACTAAACAAATACTGTCAATATATGCCAATGTTTCCTTTTATTAATGTTAGTTTTATTTATTACCTCTTTTTATTCTTTTAGCCATTAAAATTGTCATTACCCAGTCCGTTCAGTCAACTTTTTAATTTCAGTATGGATGAAAATAGTATAGCCTCTCCATACACTGCGCAGTGACTGTTAACTTTGCTGGCATACTGTGAAGTCATACTGTATTTCTGTCTCTCTATATGTACTTATTATAATGCTTAAACACTTTTACTATTTTAACTAAATTTGCAATGTACAGTGTTTTTTTTTTGTTAGCAATGGTATGTGTGTTGGTACTTTTTTGTGCTGAGCGATCAAAAAAAAAATTGCGAAGTGTCACTAAGTGAGGCATGCAGTTCTCCTAGCTTATGGTAAGGAGCCTCTGGGACTATAGTGTTTAAATCTGACTGTGATGAAGTCAGTGCCTCAGTGACTTCTTCTTCTTTTGACATCGGGACAGCAGTATTTCCTTGAGTTGCTACCATCTTTTAAAGGCATTGTTGGAGGTATTACAAATTACCTATTGTCAACAGATCAGCTCAGGACATCAATCGCATGATGAAAGAGTTCTACAAAAATAGAAAAATAGACTGGCAAGGAATCTGAAAGAAAAAAAGATTAGGATGCAAAAGGAAAATCCTTTACAAGTATGTAATTGCATTGATCAGCAAGGCTGAATAGGATACTCCATTGAGTAATTACGATTTGGCGAGAGAGAAGGAAGCAGGTGTTGTTAGGCTTTTGGTCGAATAGAAGTAACTCTGATACGTTTTCATCTAACAGACAAAGCTTCTGCTGACAATGCCTTCTGAATAATGGTGTTTTCTGAACGCTTTGACGCCTTTACACGCCACCGGCCTCGCGTTCTTTGTTAAGACAGTCCCCCCCCCCCCCCTCCTCTAAACCACCGTCTTCGTCACGCCTTGTCAAGTGACCTTGTCACAAATACCACCACCCTCTGTCGACCTCTTTCTTTTATGTAACACCTGGCTGTCATATCATACGAGTATGCTCAGTGGTGGTCCCTGATAAGGTGGAGATTATAAACTACGGCCAGCGTTGGGAGTTTTCAAAAGTTGACACTAATACCTAGAAAAAAAGCATCAAATCCTAACCATACTATAGAACTCCCATTCAAGGATTTTCACCACAAAGAAATTTTAATATACTCAAATATTGGAATTTGAAAGATCGTTTGACGTACTAAACTAGTCAAACTTTACTAGCCTTATTTTATTTTATATTAATTTTTGTACTTATATACTTTGTATTATAGATAACTCTCTGGTGTCATTGTATTTTTTAAATAATGCCTGAGGAAGAACACTACGTGTTCGAAACGCGTTGTTTATATCATTAAATTTTTATATGTGGAGAACATTTCATTAAATTTTTACCCTACAATGTACTAAACTAGGCTAAGAAGTTGTGCCACAGACTCTGAAGCCTAGTTTTATTGATTGAAGAAGAACACTATGTGTACAAAACGCGTTGTTAAGGCTATTAAACTTACATAATTGAAAATGATACCAAACTTAGTTGATACCTGTTTCTTAACAAGCTTCTCAGTTTCATATATTCTTGAAAATGACACGAAACTTAGCTGATACCGGCTTAGTATTATACCAGCTAATTAGTATTAGCAATACCAATTTAAAAAAAAGGTATTAGCTATGTTAAGTGTCATTTTCAATAATGTACGTGTTAAGGAAGGACTGCTACCAAAATTTACTATTAAACTTGTATATATGGAGACTATTTTGTAGCTTTTTACCCCACAATGAGTAAATTCTGTATTATAACGCATTCCACTGACTTAAAATTAGAATGCAGTCATATACTTTTTTAATAATATAAAAATAAAGTTACACTCGGTAGAAAGTAGTAGTAAGAACACCTACTGTCCTGGGGTTGAAACATAAACAAAAATGTGCAAAGCTCATAAGACCTCGACTTTAAATATAAATCACTACTACTACTGCTACTACTACTTACGGTTGTTTTTGTTATCTAAACAGTCTGTAAATGGTTGTGATTTTTATAGTAATTCAACATTTGGATGTAATTTATTATATTTTGAAGCAGTGCTTGTTCTGTTCGACCGGTCATTCCCCACTTGGCAACTCTACCATTCCCAACAGTGGGGAATTACCCACAGGTTAAGAACCACTGCACTACATGGTGACAGGGTTTAGAAATAAGAAACATCTAATTCAGTTTCATAAACATAAATATATATAATCTTAAAGTTTTATTAAAATTAGACCATTATTATTAGCCTTTAACTCGTAAATAGCTTATAAATATTGTTAATATTTTTTTTTTCTAAAACTGACAATTGTAACTTCACTTCTGTTCTAGGGCTAGGAAGTATGGCATAACTGACACCAGTTTTGTATACGGCTTGAAACATGGTTGATTGTACATGGTGATCCTAAATTAAGAAGAATCTTGATGTTGAAGCACCAGATGTTCTGCGCCAAGATGTGAAACGCTATACTTCTCATCTAAGTCATGACGTGTTCAATTTTTCCACCAACATCCAAAAAAAAATATTGACATCATCAAGTTTTAAAGTTTTGTTTCAATCTTCAGTGCACACGGTAAGAATTATACCACCTGTTACATTATTATTGCTTAAATATTGTAATTTCATAATAATAAAGCTACACCAATGTAATTTACTAATTTAATTAATTTAATAGAATTTCAAGCACCACATTATAACAGAAATGTATCACTTTGAAGCTTTTCAGATTCAATGTTGTAACGCAAGCCTTAATTAATGTTGCAACACTATCTTAATAGTACTATCTCAAAGTTACTGCTCATCTAGATAGCTAACACTACCTTAATAACCCAAAGATAAGCTCTATCAGGTAAGTAACACTCGGGCTTCGAACTAATTAACAATGACATATCATTACAAATTCACCAAATATCTCAGCGTTTTTTAACCAAAAATCAAAGTAAAGTTATTGTTATTCATCAACTAAATTGATGTATTTATCTTTCAAAAAAAAAATCTGTATATTAAAATTTTTATATAACAATTATTGACTAAGTAAATTTATCGTGAGATTACAATTTTCCTATCAAGATGTATAAGAAAATTGGCTATGTCAACCTACTCCAAAATACGAAATATAAAAGTAGAAACCTTTTTTTTAATTTTTTTCAAACATTTTTTATCGGGTGGTCTGTTTCATCCTTTCTACTGATCATAGGTTAGGTTAGGATGAAGTAGCAGTTTCACAAAAGAACATACATAAGCCGAGGTTGGCCCTTTGTGACACCACACTCTCAGTATGGTATAGTTAGCACTACATTGGTAGTCATAAATTTAGCAATTTTTTTTTATCAGGTGAACTTCTGACTACCTAACAGTCAGTGACTGTGGATTACCTCTAAATAAAATTTATTTAGTAGCTGACCTGACAGACGCTGTATTACTTTATCTATAAATATTTGATTCGAACCGGAATAGAAACCAATATAAAAACTCTGGCGTGACATAAACTCAACTATACTGTATATTTGTTTTATTTTTTGAAAATTTTTGATCCACTAACGGGTGATAACATCAGCCGTGATTCAACATTGGGAGTCATAAATTTTGTCTAACTTCAATGTATTTAGAGCAGAGGTCTTTAACGAGTAGCTGGAATCGTACAGGCTCGAGAATGACGGCATGAACGTCCTCTCGGAGGGATGACGTCCTTAGATTTACCTATGATCTCTATTGAATAAATAGAGGGGTCAGAGTGGGTATTGAACCCCGGATGCAGCGTTCCCGAGACGAGCACAGTGTCACTAAGTTGACCTAAGCCAAACCTAGACTGACTACATTTCACGTCTTAAGAAGACCAGACGACCACGAAATAATGTATAATGAATACCAAACAAAAGACTACAGACAGTTACTTACTGACTCCATAAACATAGCAGTACAAAAATTCAGCAGTAGTAGGTCCGTGACCTGGAACTGCTAATTACAACGCGCACTGCAGTGGGCGGAAAGAATCGTTGGTCGTTGGTCAAGTTGACCTAACCCTCCTACTGAATGTATGAAATGTTTTATATTTAATCAAGCGGTTATCTGTTTGGACATTTCAATCAAAATAATCATACGTCATTCTTCTCGAAGCTTTGAAAATTAAAATATAAATTTTTGAAACATCTGATTAAAGTGTTAAGTTTCTGATCAGGTAACCCACAAAAACTTCAGCAACATCTTCTGTAGATAAAATAATATAATAAAAGGAATATAATTAATTTTATATTACTTTTTAATACTGGTATACTTGTTCTGTCAAATTTTTGCAGTACGGTATCTATGCTAAATTTCAATTTGTTAGTATTTTAAGAAGGTAATATGTATTGGTTTACAATATATTTTTGCTCGTAACTACAGTCTAAACTATACATACATATTATATACTGATTAATCATTATAGTATTAATCAGTTGAGTTTTTGACTCTGACGAAGATTTGTTAGATGCGAAATCAAAATTTGTTAGAATTTGAGTATAAAATAAGATGAACATATTTATTGTAATATATAAAACACTATGAATGACTTTACGTTTCCATGGTTACGAATTCTATAATAATTCTTAAAATATTTGAACATTAATATATTGTTTTAATAATTTTTAACAATGTCATTTAATCCGATAAAGGAACTAAAATATAACTGAAATGGATGCCAGTAAGCTAAGCTTACTGACTTTACAAGAAATTAAATTGTAGTTCTTTATTTTACCCATGAAAACAAGTGCAAACAAATGAAACGGAATATCATAAAGTAAAAAGAAATCTGGAGTGGCCTACATTCAACTTTACTAAAAGTAAACGTGTTATTAAACTTGTTTACAGTAGGGCCATTTTGTGACCATCTTTTTTGTAAATTCATTTTTTATAATGTGGCTATTGTATAGCCTTATTGTTAATATCTATGGTAAAACTATTACCAAATTCATAGACAATCAATCTAATGACGTAGGTTATTTTAATATAGCTCTGTTCTTTTAGTCTGTTTCAAGAAAAATTGAATTATTGTTCTAGATCAAATTAATGTAGATAAAAATTAATAATTACTAACAAAAGTAGTACGTGTGTGTATTTTAAGAAGGTAATATGTATTGGTTTACAATTTTACGTAACTACATTATACTATTATACTATATAGTATATCCTATATTATACTCGTATAATATACTATTAATCATTATAGTATTAATCAGTTGTTTTTTTGACTCTGACGAAGACCGATTGTTACGGTTAAAAGGTCTTAGTCTTCTTTTCCCCATTTCATTTTGTTGTTTGATCATTGACTATTATTGATATATATCATTAGTAATCATTTATATATATATATATAGAGAGAGAGAGATGTGTTCTATAATCGGAATTCGGTCAATTTTCTAGGATAAAAAATCAAACTCTCATTGCCGACGTTTCGGTTTTATTTAAAACCTTTTTCATAAGCAGAAGTAAGAATTTTTTAAGTCAGAAAATGAAATTAAATTTCTTAAAGGAACAACAATCTAACCAACAACCCTCAATAAAATTACATCATATATATATATACCTCATTAAATATCTATATATTTATATACCTCAAATCTAAATATCTATATACCTCATTTAATATCTAGTTTAGTATGTTTCCTACATTTTAAACATACCTCATTAAATATCTTGCCAACATTAAGTTTAGGAAACATACTAAACTTAATGTTTGCAAGATATTTAATGAGGTATGTTTAAAAGAAGGTCTGCTCCCAAAGTATACCAATATATATTATATATATATATATATATATATATGTGTGTGTGTGTGTGTGTGTGTGTGTATATAATAATAGTTGATAATAATAAATATTTTAACAATAACCTTTATGATAATTTAGTTAAGAAAGGTTTTCAACTTTTAGTTTTGTTGTAGAGTCGAAAGCATGGCTCATATACTATTTGTCACCCAGTTTATTAATAGACATGTCACGATATAGGGTTCATTCCGCATTGAGAGTACTAACTAAAGTGTATTTAGTGTAGGGATCTTTAAGGACTATCTGACATCGTACAGACTTAGAACTTAACCCCAATCAATGAGGGAGGATATATGCTACGTTTGTTTACCTTCCACGTGAAGAATTGACACGAGAGTGAGAATCAAACCCAGGATGTACTAGTCCTGAGGAGAGCATGCAAATCATTGGGCTACCCTAGACCTTGAATATGTATGGTTATAGTATATACCTGTAAAACACTATAATCAGGTTGACAAGAAACATACAGACATACTTTTTTATATTAGATTAACAGAAATATGAAATATTTTTTCAAATAATTTGAAATTGTTCTTTGAAAAGATAAATGCATTGACGGAAGTTTTAAAGGTAAAAGCGGAAAACTGTTGTTACTTGTGCGTTTTATAGAAGAGCACGAACTGTTTTTTAAACAGTATATTTATAAAGAGTAAATGGGTGGAATTACTTTTTTCGAAATGATTAACCGCTTCTTGCCTAGTAGTTTGAAGTTAATAAAGAGATAGAAAATATGAATGTTACAAGTCAAAAAGAGTTAAGTGTATGATTGCGGAATGTGGAAGAGACACGCAAGTGGTCATGAAGATATGTGTTTGTTTGGCCACTCTCCAATTGACCGTTAGTGTGACACAGCGATCATGTGACTGAATACTGTTTCCGGTCTCAATTAGTGGTTTTTATCCGGTATTTTTTTAAAGCAAGCTAAAAGACTCACAGCGGCATATGATTTGGGTAGACTTTCATCAAAGTAAATATGGGGTTGTTCTTTAAAAGCAAGCTATAGGCCCTTTTTGGTGGGGCATTTGCAGCCAAATGGTAGACAATTTTCAAAGAAATAGGTCTTAATGGTGGCTTGCTTAGAAGGGGGTAATTTCCTCTTTTTAAAATAGGGGTGAGAGGATAATTTGGTGTTGTAAAGATAACTAAAGGGAGCGAGGTAGAGTGATTGTTAACGGCGCCTTCCCCCCACCCAATCCTGTCCGGCCCAACACAACAAAACGACCCTACTCAACTCAGAGCAGTGTATTTCAGTAGGTATCCAACCTGACCACTTCGGCCAACATTTAAGACACAACAAGTTCTAAAACCGAATTCGTCTACACTCAACACTATTATCATGGATAAACAGTTTTAATTTGTTGATTTTTGTTTTTAACTAGATTGCGTCACATTGCAAATTCTGATGAAAATTCCACAGTAAGTTGTACCGTTGTCAATTACGTGGTTTAGTAATTATTCTAAAAGATTGCAGAGAGTAGTTTAAGAAACAAACGTGAATAAGTTTCGTCAATATTATTACAGAAACAATCTATTACAGAGTATACTCGTATACTGTATGTTTATTGGGGGATTTAAAAAATACTCGTACGTCTCCACATGCACACACAACACACACACACACACACACACACACATACATACACACATACACACACACACACACACACACACACACACACACACACACACACACACACACACACACACAACACACACACACACACACACACACACAATATGGAAACTACAAGGTGTTTCGAACACTTAGTGTTTTTATTCAGGTTTACATCTAAAAATATATATATATATAATAATAAAAATATATTGTATGTGTTATGTATAACAATTAAGAATGTTGGTTTATTTTGTCGTGATGCTACAGTAGTGAGTCGTTTTAGAGATCAGTCAGTCATGCAAGGCTGACACACGGGTGCCTCACGGTTACCCAATGTTGTCTAAACTGTGTGGAGTGGTGTAAACACCCCCTTTACATTATAAGACTCCTCTACTTTATGTTAGCAGGTAACTTCTTAGGACGACTTACCACACTTGTCCTAATTCTAAAGCAGGCATCATAACACTTTTGGTGTGCTAGTTCCCTTATCAACACTATTATTTTCAAATATATACGATACAACTGATAGAATTGATAAAAAGAGGAAAATTCCATAAATATAACTAGTAATTAATACACAAAGAGAATGTGTTAATTTCTCAAGCTGGGAACACGCTTTGAAAAAGATAATATCAGTAATTATATTAATAGACACATTATATTAACTAATTATTCTAATATTATAATACCAGAGAATTATTATGATAATCATTCTTAGTAATAATTTATTGTATTATATTGTTAACGCAGTTCCTCTGAGAGGGATGAATCCACGATTGGGAGCCTAAGCCATATCAGTCAAATCTCGAATAATCTTGAAGGGAAAAATTGAAAACCAAAGACCAATGGAATAGAGTCAACCAGGATATGTCGTACACTATAACTCAAGTAAGTCTCAATCAGGAAATAAACACTTTCCGGTAATGAATAGGTCTGGAGGAGAAAGCGTGCGATTGTAGCTAGTGGAAACAAAAAAAAACACATTTCAAGCAAAGCAAAAGTGCATGTGATTCGAGTTAAACATGTTCTTAGAGTATGATGCGTGAAATTTAATTTATAAATATTTCCAGTAAGAAATAATTTAATTAAAATGAATTAATGAAATTCGGAGTCATTAAATGATTGAATTCCATTGGGTTATTATTGCTTGACTCTGTTTGCATGACTCGTCGTTTCGAGTCAGTGGTCGACTTAATTTCATTATCACTTCCACACTATATTTCTGTCTCAAATTACAGCCAACTACTTTTCAACCCTGCGGTTTCTTTTTTTTGAATAATATATTTTGTCGAGTAGCAGATGCTGGAGAAATCACTAGTAATATTATACATAATAGAATAGTTATTACTATTAATACTCTAGTACAGCTATCAATTAGTATGTAGTATTCAGTATGCTCGTCAATATTATGCTTTACCACTAGTGTGCTCGTATGCATTATTCAGAAATCACTGGTATATTATGCATTATAGATTAGTAATTACTATCACAGGAATGATTGTACATTGGGTGTCTTAAGGTCTACCTGATTGGAGGTCAATGTACAGGTCTGGTTCATCAGCTGTACGTCTTCGAGTTATGACGTTCGCTAAATCTCCCGTATGAAAAATGTAGCGTCATGGTGATGATCTGATAATTAGTAGAGACCGCACACGGCTACATTGCATAATAACAGAAAATAATTTACTTCTATTATGCAATCGATCCAATATCTGTATACATACATGTATATCAACGTTCAAATCACAATAACTAATGAGAAAAGAGACTAAGATCTTTCAACTGTAAGGTTAAGTTGGAGTAACTGTCCCAGAACAGAACCCTCATAGGCCAGAAGCTGGCCCCTTTTGATACCACAAAGAAGAAAAGGGTTATTGTGCTGCGTCATTGGTCTACTTGAAACATCCCGAGAGAATAATGAAATTAATTAGATCGCTGATACCAGTGGATGCTAAGTTATTAAGATTGTCAAAGAAGTACTCTTGAAATGTTGCTTTTCATCTTTGAGCCACACTAGAACATTGGCAAAGAAAGTAAGAAACATTCCTCCTCTTCGTCGCTTTGACATGTTCTGGAGATGTCTCTTGCCTCCGGGGCCAACCTGGTGGCATGCTTTCCTATTAGCCAGGGTCCAGTACAAACCTTTGTATCTGTTACCTTCCACCAGAGCTCCTTGAAATATGATTGACAAGAATCAAAGAAACACATATTTAAGAAGTCATATTGTTTGATGTCGTGAGTTCATCAAAATATAGTAGAGTTATGGCAACACTGAATTATTTTAACTCGCTTTTTCAAGGACTAAATTGAAATGCATGCCTGTTCATTCACACGTAGGTAATAATTCAAAGAATAAATTACCAGGCAATCTAAAGGATATGAATGTCATTTTAACAGTTGTTTTTTTATTGTTTCCTTTCAAAAGAATAATAATTATGTAAAAGTGAGTTACTAAATGGTAGAATTATTGTGTGGAGACAAACAGTCGCTCTAGAAATGTGCGATTATAGCCGGTTTCCACGTGTGTAATTATCACATTGATCAAACTCTAACCATGAGCCAAACAGAAGGAGCAGCGTCTTTGTATAAATTAGAATCTAAAGACGAATAATTAGGAAGTAATAAACCTGTTCCATGACACAAAAAAAAAAACTTGAATAATGTTAAAATTCCGATTTGCATTTCAATCTAACTTATCATGGATATGTGCGAGGTAGTGTCTTTCTTATTAATTAATTTATAAATGTATAACAAAAATGATGTCCTCAAAAATAAACAAAATCTAGACTTGTCAGTCTTTTAAGAAAAAATATTCGCTTATTTCATGCAGAATGAAATAGTTCTTTGAAAAATGAGCAAAAATTAAAATTAATATTTTTAACTGCAAAACTGAGTCATCTACAATGACTTTATTCTATTTTTTTTTAACAATTTCATAACACGCTTACATATTAAATAGTTTTGTTATCGAGATTAAAACACACAGCTTGAACAAGTAGTTTTTCTTGTTTACGATTTATTTGCTTACAGTAAGAAGACAGAAACAGGAATACAATTGTTCAGTCTCACTATTCTCATGTCTTGATCATTTTGTTTTCATTTTTTGGAGATCGTTTCGTTTCTGGGATTAAGAACTTCAACTTTACGCCTCAAAATTATTTTCACTTTGAGGTTTTCATGTGTGTAATTCAAACATTACTTAGTCTAGTTTTATGTTAATTTTGTTTACTACACAATATTGTACCGTAATACAGCTCTATGCATATTCAAGCTTCAATATTTTTATATAATAATGAAACAACATTATTTGAAGACTGTTACAACATTTTAAATAATTAGTAGAGACCGCACACGGCTACATTTCATAATAAAAGAAAATAATTTACTTTTATTATGCAATCGATCGATCCAAAAATTTGAGTTTGTAAGTGTGTTTCTTTACTTTGTGTGCTACCTTCTTCAATTTTGAACTGTTATATATACATATATTTTGGCATAAAATTTTCAGAAACATGTTTGAAAGAAGGATTGCTACCAACCTTCACTAATATATATGTATATATACCAGATTCAATAATAGGTGTGTTATCTAATCGGGATTCGGTCAAATGTTCTAGATTCAAAAATCTAACTCTCATTGTCGACGTTTCGGTTTTATTTTAAAACCTTTTTCATAGGCTGAAGTAATTTTTTGACTGAGAAAATGAAATTTACCTTATTTAAAGGAACAACAATCTTAACCGGACAAAACATACGACTGGACCGTAAACTAGACATATATATATATTATTATATATATATATATATATATATATATATATATATTATAACAAATAAAAGAAACGGTCCGGCGGACTTTTTTAAATAAAATAAATTCAAAACGAAGGAAACACACAGAAAGACACAGACATAACTCACATCGATATTTCAACCATCGTCGTCATCAGGAGGTGTGAAGAGCGAGGTGTCCCGCAGGAAGGTAGGGCGGTGACGATGCGCTTCCGGTCGCTTTAGGTCGCCGCCCTACCTTCCATCGGGACTCTTCGTTCTTCGCTCTTCACACCTCCTGATGACGACGATGGTCGAATTATCGATGTGAGTTATGTCTGTGTCTTTCTGTGTGTTTCCTTCGTTTTGAATTTATTTTATATATATATATATTAATATATATATATTATATTATATATATATATATATATATGAACGTATAAGCCACAAGGAAAAGTAAAAAACACAGAAAATATGCTCTAAGGCCTTTCAATTATATGTCATCAGAGAGCAACTGAGTTGCTGAGCATATTTTCTGTGTTTTTTACTTTTCCTTGTGGCTTATACGTTCATTAATTTTCATCACGTGTTTATTGTGATTATTTAGTATATATAATATATATATATATATATGAAACCACAATTTGAAATGGGGAAACAAGACTAAGGTCTTTCAACGGTAACAAGCGGTCTTCATTAGAGTCAAAAAAACAACTGATATATACATATATACATGTATATATATGTATATAAGCGTGACGCTTTTAATAAAGTTGTGTTACAGGAAGTAATAAAGCTGATTAATATGTGATAATGAGGCAGAAGGAGGAGGCGTTCATATCAGTGGGGCTGGCTATAAACAACGATGAGGAATTGCCTTAGGATGATAAAGAAGTCAGCAAACCTGTTGGCATTTTATAGAGGAGAGCTTTAATTGAGGCCAGTCCCTTTCGTAATAATGTGTGCCTTTTATGCACTACTTTCTTAATAAAAGCAGATAATCGGTAAAAACCTAATGCAAACTAATAGCAATATTGAGGGAAATAAGTCTAAATTAGCCAGTAGAATAAAACCAAATTACGAAGTGTGATAAAAAAGTAAAGGCAATATTTGATTTTCACGCACTCTTTAATCTCAAATTTAAAAAAATTGTTGTTCCGTTTGTTACATTCCTCATGATTATATTCTCACAGTTTTGACTATAAAGCATATTTTTCACTCTGACGTTGGGTTTTTGACTCTAACGAAGACCGCTTGTTACGGTTGAAAGATCTTAGTCTTGTTTTCCCATTTCTTTTTGTGGTTTGATCATTGATTGTTGTTTCACGTGTTTATGTGAAATCTTTTTATATAGCATGTCTTGTTTTTATGAGAAGGTTAAAGGCTAATATTCTTGTTTCCATGCTCAAAGATTTTTTGTGGTTAAAAATAATTACCTGTGGAATAACTTATATAATTATATATTTTCTTTTTTGCTCAAGTTGACTTAGCGTACTCCATTGTTAACATTTCAAGAGTTTTTGAGCATACAATACCATTTTATTTACAAAATTATTACAAATTCTCTGCTTCAATATTTGTAACTGGAAAAAATCTTCGAGCACGCAAACACTAATCTAACCTCGTTACCCTGATCTAGCCTCTCGCATAAAAACAACACTTTTTTTTAGTTGTTTAAACCGATCCCCTAGCGGGTGATAACGTCAGCTTTTTGTTTGATCGGTTGATTCTACACTGAGAGCTCTAAATTTTCCCAAACTCGAGAGCATTTCGAGTAGGGATCTTTTAACGAGTACCTGACATCGTACAGGCTCGGGACCGACAGCTTCACATCCTCTCCGAGGGAAGAAATACTCAGTTTTATTCACCTCCCACGTGAATAAATCGAAAGCCAGGTGGGGTTCGAAAAAACAACACTTGCTATATAGTCAAAACTGAGAACTCATGACGAGTGTCCCAGAAGAACAAAAACATTTTTCAAAATTAGAGTGAACAACGCACGCAAAATTAAAAACGTGTCCTTATTTTGTTATCACACTCCATGCTGGCTCACAACACAAACACACGCTCTTAGAAATAGTACCACTCAAGTTTGTAGGAACTGTACTTTATAATACAGTGTCTGAAGTTTTGATAAACTGTCCATTCATTTTAGCGTTAGTGTTGAAACCTAAATTCAGGTTAGGGTATACTGGGTACTTTTCCCGAGCGTTGGAAGATTTAAAGAACTAGTTATAATACAATTAACTAGTTATTTAAAACTCAAATAATGAAATATTTGTTATAAAAACAAATATTTATTAGAATATTATTAGTAAAATAAATCATGTTATATTAACTTCCTCCATAATTAACTTTTCTAAAATTGATACAAAGAAGAAAATTATTGAAATCTCTTACAACTCATGAGTATGCAAGCAGGTATTGTGTGGTATTTACTCACGAATAGTGAAGAAAAATACATTAAGTCTTCATCACAAGGATTTAATTATACCAGGCATGCCGAGCACTTAATGTTAATCATCAGGTATATCCGCACACAAATATTGTAGTACTGCGTTTATATTGTAGATGTATCTGATGATAAACACTAAGAGTTCGAAACGTGATGTAACAAATATTGTAGTATTGCGTGTATATTGTAGGTGTATCTGACGATGAACACTAAGAGTTCGAAACGTTATGTAAAAAATATATTAGTAGTGTGTTTACATTGTAGATGTACCTGATGATGAACACTAGGAGTTCGAAACGTGATGTAACAAATATATTATTAGTGTGTTTACATTGTAGATGTATCTGATGATGAACACAAGAGTTCGAAATGTGATGTAACAAATATTGTAGTATTGTGTTTATATTGTAGATGTATCTGTCGATGAACATTAAGAGTTCGAAACGTGATGTAACAAATATTGTAGTATTGCGTTTATATTGTAGATGTACCTGATGATGAACACTATGTGTTCGAAACGCGTTGAATAATTGAATCCTTGTCGTACAGATTTATGTATTTTTTCCTCACTAATAATGAAATATCTTTCTATTTCTTATTTATTCGGTTGTTTAAACGTTATTTTGTATTTCTAACGTAGTGCAATCACTTATTATGTGATATTTACTCATTACTCTCTTCTTTATTTTATTTTATTTTTAGTTTCTACTATATTTACTGTATACTATAGATAACTCTCTAGTGTCATTGTATTTTTTAGTTAATGCCTGAGGAAGAACATTACGTGTTCTAAACGCGTAGTTTATACCATTAAATTTTTATATGTGGAGACCATTTCATTAGCTTTTTACCCTACAATAAGTTATTTTGTATTTGACATGATAGTCATTTACATATAAGAAAGTTCTTCGAAAGTAACAATGGTTATAAAAACCTATCAAACGATTTTTACAATATTAACGACCATTTTTTTTTTATATAAAAGGCCTAGGAAAAAAGAAGACGTAAAAGTTGGCTGGATGTAGCCTCAGTTCGTTACCACAAATGGACCACGGTACACGTGCCTCGCCGACTAACTACCAAATTAAGGTCCTTAACTTTGTTGCCCTTCGCTCTTTGCATTTCTTTCATTAAACTGCGAAAAATTGTAAAAATCTTTCCCAAGCTTATCGAATAAACTTTTTGTTTCTGTTTCGTATTCAAGTGCTACTGTTTTACATTAAACCGTGTTTCCACCAGCCATCCGACGTGATTTTGCCAGATGGTGTCTGTTAATATTTATCTTATTATTTGTTAAAAAAAAAAACAAAAAAATTAAACTTAACATTAAATTTTTATTAAAATTGTACATTTTGACTAAGAAATTTTGAATCAATCATAAAAAGCAGGTGTTTTTCTGTTTAAAATACTTAAATGATGCTCTATTTTGAAAATGAGGATCATTTTCACCGTCATGTTTTTGTGTAAGAAATCTCAAAATTAGTTTATACATAATCAAAAAAAAAATGTTATCATAAATCTTGTTCTGGGTACCATTTTCAATATAGTTGTATATGTGTCAGTATTCAATTGCTTACCCTGCGTGTGAACCAAACCGGTACTGTGCGTATCAAAAGGAGCTCTGTAACTTTATAGTTCTGCCCACCTCTAAATATTTATTATTTATTAAAATAACCTAAAGGAATACAATAAAAAATAGTTATATTTTAAAAACACAAATGACTTAAGGAGAAATTTAAAAAATATATAGTTTGTTAGAAGTTTGATTTATGACAACATATATAGCAAAAATTAGTATTTTTTTTGCGGCATGTTAGCTTTAAAAAACTACAAAAATAATTGTGTGTAGATTTTTACCTGTAAGTAATTCAGACATTCTTACTGAACATTTTATGCTGCTGTTGTTCAATATACAATTGTTATTGTTTCCTTTTTTAGGACATCGTTGTATTGCTGAAATGAACAACTTGAAGTTTACGTTTGATAAAGGTATACCAAAATTACAGGAAGTATACCTGTAAGGAATACAGTCATTCTTAGAGAACAGTTTTATGGTAATTTTTTTTTGCTCTACAATTTTGATTATTTTCTTTCAATTGTTGGGAGATCTGTCCGTCAGTTAGACTAAGAAATTAAATTTTACGTCTGGAAATTATTATCCTTTTGTTGAAGATCACTTCTTTTCTAGAATTAAGACATTATTTTCCTTTTGTTGTATACTTATCTAATTTTTATCGCTATACAATTTTGAACATTTTTTTCATTTTTGGGAGATCGTTTTGTTTCTGGAATTAAGAACTTAAACTTCACGTCTGGAAATTATTTTCCTTTTGTTGTATACTTGTTTAATTTTTTCACTATACAATTTTCAACATTGTTTTCATTTCTTGGGAGATCGTTTCTTTTCTGGAATTAAGAACTTCAACATTACGTCTGGAAATTATTATCACTTTGAGGTTTCCTTCCACACAGTTTTTTGGTAGTGTTGTTATTACACAATGTTGACAAACTTAACAACTGTAAGTTTATACTAAATATTTCTTTTATTATTATTTTTAAAAAGTTTTTCAAGTCCACAGTCGAGCTAGGGTAATTGTAATGTGTATTGTTTAATTATTAAAGCAATACTTTTGTGAATATATACTTTTGTGAATAAATCAGGAAGTTTATTATACGTTTCAATTTGAGTCCCTGATCAGACACGTGTATACAGCTATGTTGAAAAGCACGGCTTTATTTGAAGCATATTTCCATTAGTATTGATTGGATACCATTAAACGATGCTGGCTAACATCTCTAATTGACAAACGAGTATAAATCGATTCGCAAATAAAACTCACCTCTTTATATTTCATGTAATTTAAACAGCTGATTACAATTTATTAAGTAGAATAGATTGATAGTAGAAAAGAAACGTTCTTTTGCTTAAAAGTTTTTCATAAGATGGCCTTTGGAGTAGTACTTTTTCAGTTGTCTTTGCAACATCGTAAAGTGTTTAGAAGAAAAAATCACGTTCTTAAAAATTTAATAATAGAACTTATTTAGAAAACATTAAATGGATCTCGTAATGAGTACGAGATCAAATATTTCATTTCATGATGACGTAATATTACATATTTATTCGCAACTGATTACCATTTATTAAAATACGATGTATAAGGAGAATATATTTAAAAACTATATGCATTTATGCAACGTCTTTTTATATTACATCCTTTAAATTTACATAACTGTTGAAAAAATAACTCCTATCCATGCTATATCAAATAAAAATTTTTATAAACTGGTAATCAATTGAAAATAAATATATAATTTATGAAACACTAATTTAGTTATTGAGGATTATATCTAGATTAATAACTTCTAATTTCAAGCCAACTTTACGTCCAAATCAAATTTATTATTTTGGACTTAATAATAATAAATTAAATTATTATTTTGAACAATCAGTGGTCGAAAAGTTCTATGAAGGTATAATTTACGTATTATATTCCACATTAAATTTAAATTCAATAAAGACCATATTATAAGTCCACGTACTGAGGGCTAGGAACGCTTGCATAGTGTATGATGACTTTCTATTATCACTGTCGATAAGCTATTTTTTATCATTGTTTCTGAAGTTAAACTCAGCAAAGAATTATAAGATATAAAGATATAAACAATGTATTTTTATATAAAATTCCCCCTGAAAAGACGCAAAACTGGCCCCACAATCCACTAAACGCCCTCCTTAGGGAGCCATAGTGGAAGAACCCTCTTTAAAACTTCATCATATTATGGGTCTTAGATTAATTCCAACCATAGGGATAAATCAGTAAATTATATAACAAAAACCTTTTGCGGGAAACAATTTAAGTGCTGTTGAATATCTAAAAGGTCCCTTTAGAGAGTTTTGGAAGGGCGTTGAGGGGTGTGGCTGTTACCCTCTTTTAAACTTCATATTTATTCGTTGTTAATCTTATTTGCATAGGACACTAAGACAATTTTAATATTCTCCAAGGTAAGCAACAACGCTCTCTCAGTCTCTGTGTAAGTATACTGTGGTAAATACCACACAATTACGGATTACAAAACTAACGACTCTGTGTAACTAACGTCTGAGAACTTATCTATCACTTACAGAAAGTAGATTTGAAATTAGGGTAATAGAGAATAATTATATGTAAACGATGAAAACAAACATACTTCCGTATTAACCCCCAAAAAAATATTATGTACTTTATTTCTTTCGCTTTTAGAAATATCAAGTTGTTTATTAATTTTGTGTTTTTTTTTTTCTATATCTTCTCATGTTTGCTTACTGCAAAATAATTTTTTTTTTTTTGGTGAAACATTTTAAAATAAATCTTTCCTATCTGCCAAGAGAATTTACAAGAAATCTCCATTATACTGCATACTTCTGTACGGCATCCAACCACAATGACAGTATGTCAACAAGCAGTGTCAATAGTTATTTATTTTGCGAAATATTTCTAAGTTTAAAATGAAATGTCTAAGAATATCGGAGATAATCTAAATTGAAAAGTGGTACCGAGTTAACAGTTTCTTATCTTGATAAAAGATAAACACGTTTAGAACAAAAGTTTAAAGAAATGAATTTAGCTAGACATAATTTTTTCAATAACATAGTATCTAAGGAATTGTGTGAGATACAAACATTATTTATTTTCTTTAAATAAATTATTTTTTATTCTGTTATACTTTATTCTTTTTCAAATATTTTTTTACCAGAGACGATTAGTTAAGATTTATATAAATTATTATTTTTAGGTCTGGATTTTTTGAATCTCAGGAAGACAAAATGGAAGATAAATATTTTTTGAAAATCATACAACAGTGCCGAAGAAAACTGCTAGAGACAGCAAGAAATTCGGATCCGAAACAGACGAGTTTTTTAGAACGAGAAATCACAAGGATAGTAAATGAAATGAAGGTAATATACAAGATTTTTTTACAAGAGTTGATTATTGAAAAAGAAAAAAAAACTCGATGATACCGGGGAAAGAAAAATTCAATTTAGCAAATTGAATTAAATTAGTGGTCGGTAATGGTTTTCTTCTCTCTAAACAAACCACCTCTATAATGAATTTTTTAACGATTTATATTCTGTATAAATTATTTTTATATTACTTTATAGCAATTAAAACGTTTTATTAGATATTAATATATTTTCAAACAGCTATTGAAGTATGATACCCAATCGTCCGAATTCGGGTGTCTTGACCTGATAACAGTTTTTACCGTGATCTGAATAAAGGAAAGGTGATACCCAACGTGTTTAAATCAGGTCTAGGGAGCTGGTCTATTTATTTATTTGTTGAGGATGATTATAGTACTGCATCCTAAGAAATATTGTACTTCCCCCCCATTCTGTACTACAGTACCCCAGTTAGCTTCAGCGCTTCCAAGAAGCTCAGCACTTTTGCTGGGTCCAATGGTAAAAGTTCTTCTCTATAGTTTTGTTGAGTGTCCCAAAGCACCTGCCTTTGCACTGTCACCTACAAAGTTGACAGTCAGCCAGTAGGTGCAACAGTATCTCTTCCTCTTCTTTGCAGAATCTGCACAAACCATCATTGATAAAGCACATTCTTTGCAAAAGTTAACAAGAGGCTGTCAGTCAACCAGACCGAATATAAGTTCACTAAAACTAGTCAATAATACAGCATTTCGATTTAATGGTTTATATATAAATGTATATATATATTAGTGTACTTCGGTAGCAGTTCTCCTTTTATATATGATTGGTTATATACGACCGACAATATTCAGTGGTGTATAACCAATCATATATATATATATATATATATATATATATATATATATATATATAAACATACACAAGTTCAAAATTCAACAAGAGTAACACACAGAGTAAGGAAACACACATACAGACTCAAATGTTTGGGTAATCCGAAATTCTTCAGGTAATCGTGTTTCCTTTAATTAAGTGATATATATATACAATTAAAAGAAACGGTCCAGCGGACTTTTTTACAATAAAATAAAAAACTGTGATTTAAAAGTAAAAAAATGTGAGTTATGTCTGTGTCTTTCTGTGTGTTTCCTTCGTTTTTTATTTTATTATATATATATATATATATATATATATATAAAATATGATTCGTTATAATGGTGACCAATAGGTGTGTAGAGTTTGTAGGTCCATGCGGGCGTTTCCAGTTACCTGCTGCCTAGCGAAGTTCCGTTATTCTGCTAATGGGTACAGAGGTTTCACAGTCCCTCTGTAATATAAGATTATTGACAGAAAACATGATACCCACTTTGCAGTGAACTCCTGTTCCCTTTCTATTTCTGATTTTTGTGGTAGTTGGGTGTTGGTACAAAATCAGAAATAGAAAGGGAACAGGAGTTCACTGCAATAATCTTATATGCATATGTTCTTTGCTGAGGTTGACTGTTAATGCAATCGTAGTATTGAAAGTTTAAGATTAATTCGTGATTTATTATACTTACTAAGTTATAACAAGGCGTAAGGATTGTGTTAAAGTTTATGAAACGAACTTTGTAAATGAAACTTTGAATAGTCAATTGTGAAAAGTAAAAGGGTTTTTACTTATGGGATATTCTAGAAAACAGGATGTGAGTCAATAGAGGTTAAGAACTGCTATTCTATTCTACTGCTGCTTAAATTGTGAGCTTTTGTCAGAACATGTTGGTTTACTCTTCTCTTCCTGGAAGTAATTAATTTTGTTTGAAGCGTCAGTTGATCTTTTGCGCTTGTTGGTCAATGGCGGGCTAATTGGTTGTTTTAGTTAGGGAGTAGAATTATTTAACGGTTTCCTCTGATGGCTGCGAAGCGAAAGGATAATTCAATATGATTAAGAAGAGACTTAAAGTATAATTGATAGGCTTTATGGGCATTAATCACAGGACACGACCTCCACTGTCCACTAATTACCGTAATGGTGTTCGTCTCGTCGTATATTACCTGAGAAAGGGTGGGGTTCAATTGTGAAACGTCGTGGAGTCATTAATTGCTGGCTCTAGGTGTAGTTGAGAGAGCCTTGTCCGTCATCGGTACGTGGAAGTACGAGGCTCGTAATCAGTCTGGCTCGTAACTCTGAGCCCACGCATCTCTTATTAAGTCAGCCATACCGCCCTTCTCTAGAGCTCTTAGCGATCCGTCTCTATCATTAAATCTACGAGATGACTAACCTATAACAAATACTTATTAGTTAGTTGGTGGGGACTGGCTAGCTCAGTGGTTAACATACTCGTCTCTGAACTGGTAGGTCCCAGGTTCGATACCCACCTGACCTTCGATTTATTTACGTAAGAGGTGAATAAATCTGAGCACGTCGTCCCACGGATAGGACGTTAAACCGTCGGTCCCGAGACTGTACGATGTCAGGCACTCCTTAAAGATGCCTACTCAAAATACACTTGGCTTAGGTAAAATTTTGGACTCCCAATGTAGAATCAACAGGTAATGTGGTTCGCCATTACTAAAATGGGTGCCAAATAATAAATAACCAAAACTATGCCTAGTAAGCCTAAATGTGAAACTTATAAGTATGGTAATGGAAAAAAAAAAAAATTATTAGTGTTAAGGAAGTATTTTTATTTATGTAGTTAATATACTGTACTGTAGTGGGGGGGGGATAAATGTATGACTTTTATACCATGGTTCCTGTTTCTCAAATTTCATGGTTGAAAATGATGTCGATCGTACAGTGCTGGGATAATTATGTAAAATGTTGTCAAAAGACAGTTGGTATGTATCCAAAATTCATGTACAGTATGAATACTACGTACGTACATGCTACACTGGGAAATTATGTAAAATTGTCAGATGTATATATCTTTGACAACTTGAACAGCCACGAATGAAAAAAGATACTAGGACTCACATTAAATATTTCAACCCTTTTAAGGGTTGTCCTGGGAAAGGAAAGACGAAAGCCAACTGGACAGCTTTATGTGCAGGTTGGCCACAAAGGAAACGAAAAAACATACTTTTTTAAAAAAAGATATTAACAAGAATTAATTAACTTCATTAAAGATTCTTACTCCAAAAACACTTGAAATAACGAAAATTTAGGACTCCTAATGTAGAAAAAGTTCATTTTGTGGTATCACAAAGGCACAATCTTTGGCCTATATGTGTTCTCTGCGGGATGGTCACTGCAACCTAACCTGGCCTTCTAAAGGTTCTTTTTGCTAAAGATATAAAAATGAAGTATAATATAATAGCTGAGTCTAGGAAAAAGAAAAATCAAAGGTTTTGCCTCTAATGTATGTTATAATACTGATAAGGGGGCTATTAAAACTTGGATGTTCAAAAGTACGCAAAAACTTTGATATTTAACCAGATTCTCAATATTTTTAAGGCTTGTTAGGAAACCTTCCATGGAAAACAAAACAGACGACTAAGTATAAAAACTATTTAATCTAAGTAAAAATGAGATCATCGTAACAGTTAGACATTTATTACTTTAAAAGAAACGTTTACATAGAAGGGAGATTTTTTGAAGGCAATATGATGGAGAAAATAGAAAATCATATCTGTTGTGGCGGATTTCTATTGTGAAGCTCTCTCGATCACAGTAAAAGGACAAATTAAGCCCCATGATTTGAAATTGAAAAGACACAAAGAACTTGTAAAATCAATCCTGTGCTTATTGAAGGGACTAGGAGACTTGACTCACAGGTAATTTGAAGCAAATAGGAAGGTGCAATATTCCCTGGAGGAATTGCCATCAGAGGTGATGCATTTTCCCTTGCAGACCCTTAGTCCTACCCTTAAAACAAAAAAAAATCACAGTCAATCTAAACTCTTTTTCTAAATCAATTTTACACGATTGCAAATCAAATTCACTATTTCTTAAAAAAAAATTATCATTTTTTTTTCAATGAATGTAAAACTTAAACAAATCAAATTCACCATTTTATCTGTCAGATTAACTTTCTTGGAAGTAAAATTCAACCGTTTAGATATTTTAGAAAGTGAGTACATCTAATTTATTTTATTAATAAAAATATGAAATGAAAGTTAATTAGTACGATGATACCAAATTTTATTAGTGCACCATATTTATTTAAAATTAATTTACAAATACAAATAAAATTTACTTGAATAGTGTGTGGACAAGTTTTCCTTTAATTTTGTAAAAACACATAAATTAAATAAAACACTTTTATTTTACATTTTTTTTAAAAAAAACAATAATTTTGCTCTCCCAGATCATAAAATGATATATTTGATTAAATCTTTAAAATTTCTCTAAGACACTATTTGATTAAAACAAAATGATGTAAAAGTTTGCCAAATATTTAGATGAAATTGGTTTTCCAAATATCTAGATGGGTGAATTTATTTGCAAATAGTTTGACAGTTTATATTAAGAGAGAGGAAGGGAATGTATAAGTTTTCGTTTTATATCATAACAAACTATGAATTTGTTATGATTAACTATAAACTAGATAACACAAAGATTATAGATTATGAAAATAATAAAAACAAGAGGCTTATAAAAATAATGATTCACATTTAGAAAACTAAAAATCTATGTAACAAAAAAACGGATACTGATAACCTATATATTATATAATATATATATATATAATAATATATAATATATATATATATATATATATATATATATATATATATATATATATATATATATTATATATATATATATATATAGTCAAAATATATACTTAGTAATTAAAAGATATGTTTTGTAGTTCTGACGTGTGTTCGAAACGCGTTGTTTATACGATTAAATTTTTATATGTAGACGCAATTTCGTTAGCTTTTTACCCTGCAATATGTTTTCCAGTTTCATTTTTGATGTAGTTTTCATGTGTTTTTAATAAAAAAAAAAGCTGTTTTGTGTTATCAAGTGTGATATCGAATGTTTGTTAAACTGTCGCTAGGAGCAGCACTATTGGCTGATTTGAATACAACGGTTATGTAGTTATTTCTTTGCAATCGGAAAGTACTTAGGAATATTAATGTAATAATGTAACATATAAAGTTTTTTTTATGTAACTGTAATTAAATATGTATTGATTTAGCTCTCTAGGTGTCTACAAAGATAGACGAAACGTTGGCTTCAAAATTGTTTAAAGCTAGACTAAACCAGGATAAAAAAAATATAGCCATAAAGCTATTTATACCTTTAATATTAGCATGATAATTCACCAGGTATTGATGAAATGCCATTTTGTTTGATAGATAACATACAAGTCGAAAATGGAATATGCGTTAGTATCCCCTTATTATTAACGAGTCGTAGTCAGTGTTGGAGGTTCAGACTCCTAACTCATCAGACCTTAAAAAAACAAACAAACCCTTATATAGTTCTAAGGAACGTTAATCATTTTTACTTTACTGTAAGTATAATATACTGTACTGTAGTGGGGGGGGGGATTATGTTCATAATTATGGCACTTTTACTACCATGGTTCCGTTCTTCTTTCGATGAGTTGCCAAATAATAAATAACCAAATATGCGAGTAGGCCTGTGAATGTATGTATGTATGTATGTATGTATGTATGTATGTGTGTGTGTGTGTCTGTGTGAAAAAGTGAGACAGTTGGTATGTATCCAAAATTCATACGTACAGTGGTATGAATACGTACGATACGTACGATGCTACACTGGGAAAATTATGTAAAAATTTGTCAGATGTATATATACTTTGACAACTTGAACAGCCACGAATGAAAAACAGATACTAGGACTCACATTGAATATTTCAACCCTTTTAAGGGTTGTCCTGAGGAAAGGAAAGACGAAAGCCAACTGGACAGCTTTATGTGCAGGTTGGCCACAAAGGAAACGAAAAAACATACTTTTTTAAAAAAAGATATTAACAAGAATTAATTAACTTCATTAAAGATTCTTACTCTAAAAACACTTGAAATAACGAAAATTTAGGACTCCTAATGTAGAAAAAGTTCATTTTGTGGTATCACAAAGGCACAATCTTTGACCTATGTGTGTTCTCTGCGGGATGGTCACTGCAACCTAACCTGGCCTTCTAAAGGTTCTTTTTGCTAAAGATATATTAATTAAGTATAATATAATAGCTGAGTCTAGGAAAAAGAAAAATCAAAGGTTTTGCCTCTAATGTATGTTATAATACTGATAAGGGGGCTATTAAAACTTGGATGTTCAAAAGTACGCAAAAACTTTGATATTTAACCAGATTCTCAATATTTTTAAGGCTTGTTAGGAAACCTTCCATGGAAAACAAAACAGACGACTAAGTATAACAACTAATTAATCTAAGTAAAAATGAGATCATCGTAACAGATAGACATTTATTACTTTAAAAGAAACGTTTGCATAGAAGGGAGATTTTTTGAAGGCAATAAGATGGAGGTAACAGAAAATCATATCTGCTGAGGCGGATTTCTATTGTGAAGCTCTCTCGATCACAGTAAAAGGACAAATTAAGCCCCATGATTTGAAATTGAAAAGACACAAAGAACCTGTAAAATCAATCCTGTGCTTATAGAAGGGACTAGGAGACTTGACTCACAGGTAATTTGAAGCAAATAGGAAGGTGCAATATTCCCTGGAGGAATTGCCATCAGAGGTGATGCATTTTCCCTTGCAGACCCTTAGTCCTACCCTAAAACAAAAAAAAATCACAGTCAATCTAAACTCTTTTTCTAAATCAATTTTACACGATTGCAAATCAAATTCACTATTTCTTAAAAAAAATTATCATTTTTTTTTCAATGAATGTGGGACTTAAACAAATCAAATTCACCATTTTATCAGTCAGATTAAGTTTCTTGAAAGTAAAATTCAACCGTTTAGAAATTTTAGAAAGTGAGTACATCTAATTAATTTTATTAATAAAAATATGAAATGAAAGTTAATTAGTACGATGATACCAAATTTTATTAGTGCACCATATTTATTTAAAATTAATTTACAAATACAAATAAAATTTACTTGAATAGTGTGTGGACAAGTTTTCCTTTAATTTTGTAAAAACACATAAATTAAATAAAACACTTTTATTTTACATTTTTTTTTTAAAAAAAAAAATTAATTTGCTCTCTCAGATCATAAAAATGAATTATTTGATTAAATCTTTAATATTTCTATAAGACACTATTTGATTAAAACAAAATGATGTAAAAGTTTGCCAAATATTTAGATGAAATTGGTTTTCCAAATATCTAGATGGGTGAATTTATTTGCAAATAGTTTGAAGTTTAAATTAGAGAGAGGAAGGGAATGTATAAGTTTTCGCTTTATATCATAACAAACTATGAATTTGTTATAATTAACTATAAACTAGATAACACAAAGATTATAGATTATGAAAATAATAAAAACAAGAGGCTTATAAAAATAATGATTCACATTTAGAAAACTAAAAATGTATGTAACAAAAAACGGATACAGATAACCTATATGATATATATATATATATATATATAATATATATATATATATATATATATATTATATATATATATATAGATATATACTATAATATATATATTAATATATTATATATATATATAGTCAAAATATATACTTAGTAATTAAAAGATATGTTTTGTAGTTCTGACGTGTGTTCGAAACGCGTTGTTTATACGATTAAATTGTTATATGTAGACGCCATTTCATTAGCTTTTTACCCTGCAATATGTTTTCCAGTTTCATTTTTGATGTAGTTTTCATGTGTTTTTAATAAAAAAAAAAGCTGTTTTGTGTTATAAAGTGTGATATCGAAGGTTTGTTAAACTGTCGCTAGGAGCAGCACTATTGGCTGATTTGAATACAACGGTTATGTAGTTATTTCCTTGCAATAGGAAAATACCAAGGTATATTAATGTAATAATGTAACTTATAAAGTTTTTGTATGTAACTGTAATTAATATGTAACTGTAATTAAATCTCTAGGTGTCTACAAAGATTTAGACGAAACTGTTGGCTGTCCACAAATTGTTTAAAGCTAGACTAAACCAGATAAAAAAAATATAGCCATCAAAGCTATTTATACCTTTAATTTAGCTATGACTAATTCACCAGGTATTGATGAAATGCCATTTTTGATAGGCAAATACAAGTCGAAAGAATATGCGTTAGTATCCCTTATTATTAATCGATCGTAGTCAGTGTTGGAGGTTCAGACTCCAAGGTCATCAGACCTAGATATTCTCAGTCTTAGAGTTCATTCTATTATTTTCGGATAACATACATAATTGTCGAAGTAAATTCTTTAAATAATGTTGGTACTAGTATCCCCTGATATTATGTAACGAGTATTTCGTAGTCGGAATCAGTGTTGGAGGTTCAGACTCCTAACTCATCAGACCTTAGTTCATTTTCTCAGTCTTAGAGTTCATTTCCTTTTTTTTTCGGATAAGTATCATTAATTGTCGAAGTTTAAATTTCTTTAAATAAATGTTGGTACTATTTCATGATTTTTGTAAGATTATTTCATAGTCGGAATCAGTTTTGGAGGTTCAGACTCCCAACTCATCAGTCCTTAGTTCTTTTTCTCAGTCCTAGAGTTCTTTGCCTTTTTTTTTTCGGATAAGTATCATTAATTGTCGAAGTTTAAATTTCTTTAAATAAATGTTGGTACTATTTCATGATTTTTGTAAGATTGTTTTTACGAGCGTGGTCAGTGTTGGAGGTTCAGACTCCCAACTCATCAGACCTTAGTTCATTTACTCAGTCTTAGAGTTCATTTCCTTTTTTTTTTTCGGATAAGTATCATTACTTGTCGAAGTTTACAATTTCTTTAAGTAAATGTTCAAACTCTTTCATTAATTTTATTAGATTGTTTTTGATCAAAACACAGTGATATCTGTGCTGTTCTTAGTAGGGACACATCTCTTCCTCTAATTGATATTTACAGCTGACTTTTATTACAGAAGGAATGCTTGTTAGTAATACAGATGTTTTTATAATTAACTATTACATTTGAATAACCCGTCATACCTCGTATTCTGATATTTGAGTAGTCATATGAATTAGTTTGACCCAAACACGTACTGTTTAAGACGGTTAATTCAAATCCAAATATAAATGTTATTACTGGAAACACTTTATTGCTATTAAATTAATCTCTCATCAATTTGTGAAATGAAACATAGATTCTTCTTTCAGACACTTATTCTCGCAGTAATTATTGATAACTTTGCTTAAAAAGAAGAATAAAACCGAGAGAAAACTGTATAGCTGTAATTAGTTTGATAGTTGGACATGAAAGATGAAAGAGGTGAATTATACTTGTTTATCACTTAGAGGAAGAACATGACTCATGGATATGCCATGATTAGTAGTCTGCTATCCGATCACCACCTACCATGGTGCTATCATCCTCTGATTACCTCATCCACTCATGTTTGCATAAAACTGATTACGAAAATCAATTAGAAAAAAAAATTGCAAAAAAAAACCCTCTCATCCGCAGAATAATAGGGAGTAGACGCGCTTTGCCTAAGTTATTGGTTCGATAAATCAAAGTTTTTATGGTTTTCACAACTGTCTATAAATACGATATATCAATTGAAAAATAGCCGAGAAGGGATTGTGAGTGGGGGGGGGGGGGGTTGGAAGGCCGCGCCAAGTGTTGATAATTACAGCGCTTGTCTGACAGTAACAAACGACTTATAAACCATGACGAATGGCTCCGTCCGACAGAGTCATTTATAAAAATTATTTACGATCCTCGCGGCTGCCCTGTCCCCTCTCCGCCACTGCCACCACTACTACCACCGCCAAGCAGCACTGTCGCCGTGACGAGTTTAGGGAACCAGCCTGACAGCCTGTCAAGCCTTGGAGCTTTCCGACTGTCAGAGGGCCAAGGATTTTCGGTCGCATAACATCAGATTAGGATATATATGCTGTAACGAAAACAACGCAAAAATAGACACAGGCATAACTCGATCAACGTCATCATCAGGAAGCGAACCCTATAGGAATGCAGGGTGGTGACTTTATATATATATATATATAAAGATTTCACATAAACACGTGAAATAACAATCAATGATCAAACCACAAAATTGGAAAACAAGACTAAGATCTTTCAACCGTAACAAGTGGTTTTCACCAGAGTCACTAGATGCACTGACACTGAAACACTAGATGCAGAAAACATCTAGGAGAGGGCTTGAGAAGGTTGTTTCCTCAAACATCCCTTTCTGGACATTAGTCCTTTCCTGCGTTTTCACCCTTTTAAAATACCACTCTTCCCTTCCACTCTTCTCAACCCCTCACCGGATATTTTTCTGCATCTGGTGTTTCAGTTGGGTTTTTCACTCTGACGATGACCGCTTGTTACGGTTGAAAGATCTTAGTCTTGTTTTCCCATTTTCATATTGTGGTTTGATCATATACGAGTATATATATATAAAGATTTCACATAAACACGTGAAATAACAATCAATGATCAAACCACAATAAGAAAATGGGAAAACAAAACTAAGATCTTTCAACCATAACAAGTGGTCTTCATCAGAGTCAAAAACCCAACTCAGTTGGGTTACGGTTGAAAGATCTTAGTTTTGTTTTCCCATTTTCTTATATATATATTGAGAGAGAGAGAGAGAGTCGTCCCTCCGTCAATTCACTTCTTCTCCTGAGGACGACCGCCATTACGGTCAAAATATTGAAAAGTGAGTCTTTGTTGTGTTTCAGTTTATGTGTAACTGCTTATTTAATTGTTATCTGTCCTGCCGGACCTTTTTTCGTTTATCATAGTATATATATATATAAAACAAAGATTTTACATGTTATGAAATAACAATCTATGATCAAACCACAATATGAAATGCAAAAAATACTAAGTTCCGTCAACGACAACAAGCAGTCTTTGTCAAAGTCAAAGACACAACTGTCAAAAAATCAATCGAGTTTTGGACTCTGATATAGACTGCTTGTTTTGATTGAAAGATCTTAGTCTTTTTTTCTCTATCTCACATTGTAGTTTCATCAGACAACCGAAATGATCAAAAATAGTGAATGATAGTCTCTTTCTTGTGTTCTCTAATTGTAACTTTAATAATATATTTATAAATTCAAATTCGATGTAGAATAACAACGGCAGGTAACCTTTCAGGGCTACGTCAGGGTACCTAACGTTTGTTGCTTTTACGGCGTACTTTGTCTTCCTCTATATTTTCTCCTGAGAATGGATTATACAAGAATTTATGTTAGTAAGTGTGTTTCTTTACTCTGTGTATTACTCTTCTTCGATTTTGAACTTGTGTATCACTACGTCAAGAAAACAATACTAACTGTGAATGCCAATGTTTCGGTATTACTTTATAAATTATAAAAATTAACAAATTAGTTGTGCAGTCCGCACTTGTATGGTATTTACTCATACTGGGGGTAAAATGATAAGTCAAAGTCTCCAAACAAATGAACTTTTTTTTTATTTAAAAAAACACTTCATGTTAATCGTGACATCACCATAAAAGTTATACAACTTTTAATTATTAATATGTATTGTAGATGTTTACCTGATGATGAACAATAAGTGTTTGAAATACGTAGTGTAAATAACAAAACTTCTTTTGTGAGGAGACTTTGAATTATTGTTTTACTCCCAGTAGAAGTTGTCAATTGTGTTGAATATAAAGACTCAGGTTTGAAGTCATTAAAGTTGGTCATTTAGGGACTCTAGATTCAGCTAATTCAAAGAGATGGTTTTTACAATCTCATATTATCTCATATAAACAATCTTATATTATGTATATATTAGTTACATTTTATATATTGGTAAAATTTGTAAAATAACACAATGTTAGATATATTAATTTTATTAGATTGTTTTTGATCAAAACACAGTGATATCTGTGCTGTTCTTAGTAGGGACACATCTCTTCCTCTAATTGATATTTACAGCTGACTTTTATTACAGAAGGAATGCTTGTTAGTAATACAGATGTTTTTATAATTAACTATATACGTCATACCTCGTATTCTGATATTTGAGTAGTCATATGAATTAGGTTGACCCAACCACGTACTGTTTAAGACGGTTAATTCAAATCCAAATACAAATGTTATTACTGGAAACACTTTATTGCTATTAAATTAATCTCTCATCAATTTGTGAAATGAAACATAGATTCTTCTTTCAGACACTTATTCTTGCAGTAATTATTGATAACTTTGCTTAAAAAGAAGAATAAAAACCGAGAGAAAACTGTATAGCTGTAATTAGTTTGATAGTTGGACATGAAAGATGAAAGAGGTGAATTATACTTGTTTATCACTTAGAGGAAGAACATGACTCATGGATATGCCATGATTAGTAGTCTGCTATCCGATCACCACCTACCATGGTGCTATCATCCTCTGATTACCTCATCCACTCATGTTTGCATAAAACTGATTACGAAAATCAATTAGAAAAAAAAAATTGCAAAAAAAAACCCCTCTCATCCGCAGAATAATAGGGAGTAGACGCGCTTTGCCTAAGTTATTGGTTCGATAAATCAAAGTTTTTATGGTTTTCACAACTGTCTATAAATACGATATATCAATTGAAAAATAGCCGAGAAGGGATTGTGAGTGGGGGGATGGGGGGGGGGGGGTTGGAAGGCCGCGCCAAGTGTTGATAATTACAGCGCTTGTCTGACAGTAACAAACGACTTATAAACCATGACGAATGGCTCCGTCCGACAGAGTCATTTATAAAAATTATTTACGATCCTCGCGGCTGCCCTGTCCCCTCTCCGCCACTGCCACCACTACTACCACCGCCAAGCAGCACTGTCGCCGTGACGAGTTTAGGGAACCAGCCTGACAGCCTGTCAAGCCTTGGAGCTTTCCGACTGTCAGAGGGCCAAGGATTTTCGGCCGCTTACATCAGATTAGGATATATATGCTGTAACAAAAACAACGCAAAAATAGACACAGGCATAACTCGATCAACGTCATCATCAGGAAGCGAACCCTATAGGAATGCAGGGTGGTGACTTTATATATATATATATATATATATAAAGATTTCACATAAACACGTGAAATAACAATCAATGATCAAACCACAAAATTGGAAAACAAGACTAAGATCTTTCAACCGTAACAAGTGGTTTTCACCAGAGTCACTAGATGCACTGACACTGAAACACTAGATGCAGAAAACATCTAGGAGAGGGCTTGAGAAGGTTGTTTCCTCAAACATCCCTTTCTGGACATTAGTCCTTTCCTGCGTTTTCACCCTTTTAAAATACCACTCTTCCCTTCCACTCTTCTCAACCCCTCACCGGATATTTTTCTGCATCTGGTGTTTCAGTTGGGTTTTTCACTCTGACGATGACCGCTTGTTACGGTTGAAAGATCTTAGTCTTGTTTTCCCATTTTCATATTGTGGGTTTTGATATATATAATATATATATATATAAAGATTTCACATAAACACGTGAAATAACAATCAATGATCAAACCACAATAAGAAAATGGGAAAACAAAACTAAGATCTTTCAACCATAACAAGTGGTCTTCATCAGAGTCAAAAACCCAACTCAGTTGGGTTACGGTTGAAAGATCTTAGTCTTGTTTTCCCATTTTCTTATATATATATATTAAGAGAGAGAGAGAGAGAGAGAGAGAGAGAGAGTGGAGAGAGAGAGAGAGTGACTGTCGTCCCTCCGTCAATTTACTTCTTCTCCTGAGGACGACCGCCGTTACGGTCAAAATATTGAAAAGTGAGTCTTTGTTGTGTTTCAGTTTATGTGTAACTGCTTATTTAATTGTTATCTGTCCTACCGGACCTTTTTTCGTTTATCATAGTATATATATATAAAACAAGATTTTACATAAACAAATGAAATAACAATCTATGATCAAACCACAATATGAAATGAAAAAAAATACTAAGTTCCTTCAACGACAACAAGCAGTCTTTGTCAAAGTCAAAAAATCAATCGAGTTTTGGACTCTGATATAGACTGCTTGTTTTGATTGAAAGATCTTAGTCTTTTTTTCTCTATCTCACATTGTAGTTTCATCAGACAACCGAAATGATCAAAAATAGTGAATGATAGTCTCTTTCTTGTGTTCTCTAATTGTAACTTTAATAATATATTTATAAATTCAAATTCGATGTAGAATAACAACGGCAGGTAACCTTTCAGGGCTACGTCAGGGTACCTAACGTTTGTTGCTTTTACGGCGTGCTTTGTCTTCCTCTATATTTTCTCCTGAGAATGGATTATACAAGAATTTATGTTAGTAAGTGTGTTTCTTTACTCTGTGTATTACTCTTCTTCGATTTTGAACTTGTGTATCACTACGTCAAGAAAACAATACTAACTGTGAATGCCAATGTTTCGGTATTACTTTATAAATTATAAAATTAACAAATTAGTTGTGCAGTCCGCACTTGTGTGGTATTTACTCATACTGGGGGTAAAATGATAAGTCAAAGTCTCCAAACAAATGAACTTTTTTTTTATTTAAAAAAACACTTCATGTTAATCGTGACATCACCATAAAAGTTATACAACTTTTAATTATTAATATGTATTGTAGATGTTTACCTGATGATGAACAATAAGTGTTTGAAATACGTAGTGTAAATAACAAAACTTCTTTTGTGAGGAGACTTTGAATTATTGTTTTACTCCCAGTAGAAGTTGTCAATTGTGTTGAATATAAAGACTCAGGTTTGAAGTCATTAAAGTTGGTCATTTAGGGACTCTAGATTCAGCTAATTCAAAGAGATGGTTTTTACAATCTCATATTATCTCATATAAACAATCTTATATTATGTATATATTAGTTACATTTTATATATTGGTAAAATTTGTAAAATAACACAATGTTAGATATATTAAATATTAAAGCGAGTTTTTATATGACTATAGTTGTTGATATTCGCGTTTCTTTAAGGAGTAAGCGGAAAAATATTCCAAGGAGCTGTTTTTCTTTCTTAGAAAAAAAAAGAAAATATGTTTTAGTGGTGCAGGATGGTTTAAATATGGGTTAAAGAAACACCTCTGCTACAAGGTAGTTGACAAAATGGTTAAGTTGAGGATATAGCAGGAATGATATTATCATTTCGAAGTGTGCGGCTTATGCGCTTCATAATTCAAGGAGACAAGTGAGTGACGTCACGTTGAGTGGAAGAGGTTGGGGAGGTGGGGGTGGGTTAAAGAGAAGAAGGGTGGTATTGTGAGCAGTAAACTGGAAGGCTTTTATCGTTGTTGTTAGAAATGGAGACATAAACCTCTATGAGGGAGTAACATGACTGTCATGCAATTCGGCTCTAAACGACAATGCCTTTCATTCTGCCCCCCCCCCCCCCCCCCCCCATTCTTCGTAGGCTCCATATTATTTTACAGTCGCTGGGCTATCATCTCTGGTGTGTGTGTGTGTGTGTGTGTGGGAGAGCCATTTAGCGCTTCTCACAGCTCGGATCGTAAAGCTTCAAACCAACTTTAGGTACCAGACGAGATCCTCTACCTCTACTTTACCAACAGGTAATTCAAGAATTAATTAACACTTCAACGTAAACACACAAGAATGTTTACAGAGAAAAATGGTAGTAATTGCTATTTGAAAAGAAATTTCATCATAGATAAAAATTGAAATATTTATCAAGCTTTTTCCCGTCTAAAAAAAAAATCATTGTCATAAAAGTATTCTTTGAGTGAAATCTTTTCCGCAGAAGTTCAACATGAAGTGCCGAACGTTAAATATATATATTTATATATATCAATAAGATTAACACAATAAGACATGGTGAAAACAAGACTCAAGATCTTTCAACCGTAACAAGCGGTCTTCGTCAGAGTCAAAAACCCAACTCACAATAAGAAATGGGAAAACAAGACTAAAAAGACCCAACGTGGTTTGACTCTGACGAAGACCGCTTGTTACGGTTGAAAGATCTTAGTCTTGTTTTCCCATTTCTTATTGTGGTTATCATTGATTGTTGTTTCACGTGTTTATGTGAAATCTTTATATATATATATATATATATGTATTTGTAAATTTGAGGAGCAATCCTTCTTTTGTTTTGTTGAACAACCTTTGTACTGTGGCATGAACAACCACAACATTCAACAGGACGTTAAAACTATATTCTAGAACAACGCAGGAACACGAACCAAGATTGAAGACCCAACAGATAGAACCTAGAGACATTTTATGAACTTAAGTGGTACACCTGATTATGACAGGTGGCTAAAACTGGTTCAAACGAAATGTATATTTAGGTGATGTTATCGAAGATTATAGTGTTAATTTAAGAAATGTACACTGTAATATAGTGGTAGTTAGTAGGAATAAGTTTTCTTATAAAGATGATTAACTCTGAAGATTGTCAAGGAGACCTAAACATGTTAGTTATAAATAATAAATCATTTGGAGAACTAGTGATTGTAGTACCACAAAGATTAAAAACAAAGGTGAGAAAACTTCAA
>JAPFBL010000552.1:72500-209491 GCA_026182355.1 Hermatobates lingyangjiaoensis | reverse complement strand
TATGCTCGCCTGAGATGTAGTGTATATGAAATTGAGAAATTATTAAAAAAAATCATTTCTCATAGCATTTCATTTACAAAGCTCTGAGAAAAGAGGTAAATGTCTGAATATTTAGAGAATTACTACAAAAATTCCATTTTCACAATATTAATCTAACACTATGCTCGCCTGAGATGTAGTGTATATGAAATTGAGAAATTATTAAAAAAAATCATTTTTCATAGCATTTCATTTACAAAGCTGTGAGAAAAGAGGTTGATAAAAAAAATAATTTGTAATATTCACCTATTTGATGATGCCATTCAGGCATGAAATAGTATGCACAAGTATAAATGGAAGAGTGACGAGAGAAGGGTTTTACTTGCTATCTGTCTTAAAGGAAAATGGAAGAGTGGGAGTTATTGATAAAGACATGCTTGGCACTGGACCACACATCTGGTTGTCCAGTACTTCTAAGAATCCAACCCAGCTCAACAAACTAACGTTTTGAACTCAACGAATTTAGAAAAAAAAACCATTGTTCTGGCTTAACTTCAGAACCACTCCCATTCTAATTTGTTTACATGGATAATGAAGCAGTTGAGATATAATAGTGTTTGTTATCTTTTTTCTGATGCCTGTTTTTTTTTCTACGATTTTTCTTTATTTAGATCAGTGGTTCCCAACCTTATCAACTTCAACATACTTTTTTTTCACCCTTCACGAAATTAAGAACAAATTTTAATCATATTATTTCATGATAAAGAAATTTTAAACTTAATTGATTAAGGTTATATACATCAATAATACAATATAGCTACAGGAAATGTTGCTTTATAACAGCAAACAATTAAGTAATTTGCTCAAAAAAACAACCAATCCTTTATCAGATCCTAACCACTTATGTGGATATCAATATATATGTATATTTCCGAGTTCAAAATTCAAGAAGAGTAACACACAGAGTAAATAAACATTTGAGTCTGTAAGTGTGTTTCCTTACTCTGAGGGTTACTTTTCTTGAATTTTGAACTCATATTGTGTTCAGTTTATATATTGTTTCGTTTTATTAAGTGAAATATATATATTATATATATATATATATAAACAGTTCAAAATTGAAGATAGGTAGCACACAAAGTAAAGAAACACAGTTAAAAACTCAAATTTTCTCCCTTTCTCTTTTCTCCTGAAGACGGATTGCCCGAAAATTGAAGTTTGTTAGTGTGTTTCTTTACTTTGTGTGCTACCTATCTTCAATTTATTGAACTGTTATTCAAGGATAAATTTATTATCCTTCATTTACTTTAATATTCTTAATCTATTTATTACCTATTAGTCCAGTTATACTGTTGACCTTTCAACTCTTTTATTCTAACCGCTTGTTTCTTGTTCTTTATTGACCTTTGACCTTCTCTTTATATTAACCTGTACTAATCCTTTTAATCAATTAATAGCAATGACTAAGCATGAGTCATCGAGTTTAATTTAACATGTCACTTGGCCAACTCCTTTTCCAGTTGATCCCTGTTAGCAGGAGGTTAGTTCGTAGGATCGAATCTCTCAGTCTTAAGATCGTGAATGCCGAGACTGCGGTTAATTTTAATGATATATATATATATATATATCACCTTTTTGCCAACGTTTCGTCTTTATTTTAAGACATCCTCAGGGCTATAAACTAACAAAAAACAATAAACAATGGACATTTGTCATTTCTACTTTAGAAAACATCATAAACAAATTGAAGAAAACTTACTCAAGGCTGGTTTCTGTTACATTACAACAACTGTTAACTGTCATTACATGTGCTGCTCCAAGCGACATATTATTGAAACACTGTTTTTTTAGTACAATCATATATATTTATACATATATACTTATACACATATTATAATATATATCTATTATAATATGTATCCACCATAATATATATCTATAATACATTATTATTTTAAAAGTCCATAAAAATATAAACTAGATAACATTACATCTTTAACTATTTATGATGGAACTATAAATCCTACTTTTGTTTATTTTGTTTATTTGTTTGTCAATTAAATTGACAAACTTACAAACTCAAATTTTCGGATGATCCGTCTTCAGGAGAAAATAGAATGGGCGACCAAGCACGCCGGAAATATAACGGCAGGAAAGGTGGGTTTCCAACTGGGTTTTTGGCTCTGACGAGGACCGCTTGTTTTGGTTGGGGGATCTTGGTCTTGTTTTCCTATTTCTTATTGTGGTTTGATCATTGATTGATATTTCTCGTGTTTATGTGAAATCGTTATATATATATATATATATATATATATATAATATATATATATAATATATAATATACAATTAAAAGAAACGGTCCAGCGGACTTTTTTAAATAAAATAAATTCAAAACGAAGGAAACACACAGAAAGACACAGACATAACTCACATCAATATTTCGACCATCGTCGTCATCATATATATATATAGTTCAATATAGACAAAGAAACATAGAGAAATCAAAAGAACACACTTTCAGTCTCTAATTTTCGGTTTGAACCGTCTTCAAACGAGAGATAAGAGAGGGAAACCAAGTGCACCGGTTCAGAGACGGTTGGAGACCCTCCAACTCTGAACCAGTGCGCTTGGTTTCCCTCTCTTATCTCTCCTGAAGACGGTTCAAACCAAAAATTAGAGACTTTAAGTGTTCTCTTTTGATTTCTCTATGTTTCTTTGTCAATATATTAACTATATTTGTCCGTTTTGGAACGTATTTCCAACGAAAAAGTATATATTTATATATAGTTGACATAGGAAAGAGAAAAACAAAAAAAACACACACAAAAAAGACTCACAACGATATTTCGACATTCGTCTTCATCAGGGGGAAGTAGTCCCTTTGAGTAGCTGAAGCTAACTCAAAGCTACAGTATATATATATTTCACTCAAAATTCGGAAAAAATTATCCAAACTGGACGTAAATCAGCTCAGCTTATATATATTAATGATCAAACCACAATACGAAATGGGAAAACAAGATTAAGATCTTTCAACCGTAACAAGCGGTCTTCGTCAGTTTGTTTTTGACTCTGACCTTAGACCGCTTGTTACAGTTGAAAGATCTTAGTCTTGTTTTCCCATTTCATATTGTGGTTTGATCATTCATATATATATATATATAACAATTGAAATAATCAGTACACATAAACAGAAACACAACAAAGACTCACTTTTCAATATTTCGACCGTAATGGCGGTCGTCCTCAGGAGAAGAAGTGAATTGACGGAGGGACGACAGTCAACTAAAGAACTCACTGGGTGAGGGCTAAAGCAGTGCTGCCGCAAAGGATACAAATAAAAAAGGAACTAGGAAGTTGAGAGAAAAAAAAATGTTCTTGAAAGGTAGAAAAAGGTTAAGAAAAGAAAAAATATATAGAACAATTTAAAAAAAAAGATAAATAAAAAATATTTAAAAAAAATAAATAAAAAATATTTTAAAAAAATAATAAATAAATAAAAAACTAACGATTTAAATTCAAGCCAGGTTTCGAGCGTGCCCCCAGGAGCCAAATGTGGGCTTCCTCAGAAGCTTTTAGAGTAATTTGTCTGTTATCACTGGGGACTTGTTTAAGAACTTGGACTGTGAAACAATCATTGAAGCTGAGGTGGTGGGAATTAGCGTGAGTGGCGACAGGGAGACTGCTGCGTTTACCAACCGAAAGCTTATGATTATTCATCCGAAGGTTCAGCATCGTAGATGCTAAACCAACGTAAAAAGCATCACATTAGGTGCATTTCAAGAGGTAAACACAGTCAGTGGAGATACAGGAGGAAGGACTGGGAATAGGGTAAGAATTAAGATTAGTTAGAGACTCAAATGAAGACCCAGAATCAACAATGGGACAGGTAAGACATCTCCGACGTCCACAGCGTTGTAGGCCACCGCTGCTTTGGGGATTCTGAATAAGTTTGCCGGCCCGGTGGGAAAAAATATTTGAGAGATTGGGGACTCTTCTAAAGGAAATGCGGGGCAACTGGTTAAAAACTGAAACGGTAGAGGGGGAAGAGGAAAGGATAGGGTAAAGTTCTTTAATAAAATTTCTTAATTTATGGACACCAGGGAAATAATTGGTAAGAAGCGAAGCAGTAGTAGTGGGGTCTCTTCTGTTATTAGTGGAAAAGTTGACATTGGCAGGGATGATTCGGCTATTGATTAAATTGGGGGGATAACCACGCTGAGTGAATTTGCATTTAAGTTTTTGAAGATTGGTTTCCCGATCTTGGATATTATTACAGAGGCGATGAAGACCAGACAATGAAGGATTGAAAGAGACCGCGGGATAGATTTTTTAATATGATATAATATATATATATATTATATATATATATATATATATATATATATATACTTAGGAAAACAAGACTAAGATCTTTCAACCGTAACAAGCGGTCTTCGTTAGAGTCTAAAACCCAACTCAGTATAATATACTTGATCATATATATATATATATATATATATATATATATATATATATATATATATTAGTATAATTTTGGCAGCAGACCTTCATTTAGACATGTTTTATTAAAGAGTATTCCGATCTTCATTTTCGTTCGTTTTTTATTTAATTTCTCCAGTTTTCTAAGCTTTAGTTTACCTGAAGAGTTAAAAACCAAGCTTAGAAAACTGGAGAAGTTAAATAAAAAACGAACGAAAATGAAGATCGGCATACTCTTTAATAATATATATATATAATAAATTTAACCAGTCACATTTGTAAACTTACTTATGTTTATAAGTTGATATTAATGTTTTTATAACAAACTAGCAAACGTACCCGTCTTTGACGGAATCAAAAATTCTATTATACTTGGTATTCCAAAATATAAATTATAGTATTATACTAATACTACAATTAGAAGTTATAGAATAGTAGAAAATACCATTATTAGTACAGTGCTAAACAAATGCCTCTGTATACAAAGATTAGATTTCAAGTTAGACATACACAAATCTACAATCAATGTTTCAGCTTTATATGTCTTATGGTAGCAATATTTTGTGGACAAACCGACAGACAGAAATTATTCTAAGGGTACATGTGGCTACTCTGAACTATGAAACGTAAAGAAAACTTGAAATGAGTTAGTTCTAATTAACGTGCTCCCAGTCAAAAGCTAGCACGCAAGCCACTGGGCTACTCTGGTTCCATACCTTACTTTATTACCAGTGTTTATATTACGCAAATATTAAATTAAAAAAAAATATTTTTGTTGTATTTATTTATAATACATTTGCACTACTCTCATCGGCGAGCAAGCAAGCTACTGGCTACCCTGGCTAGATCCCTTTACTTTATTACCATCTTTTATATTATCCACATTTTAAATTCAAAAAAATATTTGTTTGTTACATTTATTTATAATACATTTGCACTACTGTCATCGGCGATCACGCAAGCCACTGGGCTACTCTGGTCCCATACCTTACATTATTACCAGTGTATTTATTAAGCAAATATTAAATTAAAAAAAAGTTGACAGTCATATATAATGCATAGCAAACGTACCCGTCTTTGACGGAATCAGAAGTTCCTGTTTTGTTTTATTGCCGTGTGCCTATGCCTTTTGGCTATACCACTGAGGAATCAGAAGTTCCGTCATTTTTGGTATTTCAAAATGTCATTAGAAATTATAGAATAGTAGAAAATACCATTATTACTACAGTGTTAAACAAATGCCTCCAGCTAATACACTACATTAGCTGTCTATCCTTCAGGTTCATGGTAGAAGAAAGAGTTGAAACCTCTGACCGTTGAGCATGTAAACTACATTTGACCATGTGAGAAAAACTTGGTTTTGCTACCTTGTATTCCTGCGTTAGATGAAGTCTCCCTTTGCGACTTAGTTAACGTCATTGCGAAATAGACTCTGACCGGACTTTGCAATCATTTCAACGTAAACAAACAGTGGCTCGGAATCAATGGTATGTGAAGTATACACACAGACTCCCCAATACCACATCCAGTCATTATGTCCGCCTCTATGGCATATCTGTGTAGAGCACGAACTCAGAGTCGTGTCCCGTTGCACAGTTTTGGGGCACTCATGTTTCGTAACATGAAATTTGTTACTGCTACTAAATTGCAGCATGATTGGTGCTCTACTTTAAGTTTTTACTCATGAGCAGGCAGTCCAGGAGAAATAAATTCAGAGTCAAGAAATTCAATTAGATAATGAACTGCTTCTTCATCACCAATCCAATCTCTTTACTGACTTGTAAGTTCTTTCCTCGGCTTCATATAGCGTAAGAACTTGTTTGTTGATTTCTCATGCCAGTTCATATTAAGGGCTGAGAATTGCTCGTTTACAAAACATTTATTCTCAATAGATAGTACATCCTTAACTCTGTGAAACACCATTTCAATGATGTCAAATACGCAATATAATCATATGCTCAATTGAAATTAAAATCAACTAACAATACCTACTTGCCACACCTGTGTATTTTCAAAACAAACTTGTCTGTGAAGTTAGGAAAATACAGCTAAAAGCCCCATAACTTCGCTTCTGTACTGAATTAATAATCTATTTAGAGCCCATATTTTAAGTTAGGCACACACAAATCCAGTGTCAATGTTTCAGCTCGCTATGTCTTATGGTGGCTGAGTTTACTTGTGACAAACATTTTTGCGTTAAACGTCCATAACTTCACTTCTACGTTGAATTTCCAATCAATTCATAGCCTATATTTTAAGTTAGACCTACACAAATCTACTGTAAAAGTTTCAGCTTTATATGTCTTATGGTAGCTGAGTTTACCTGTGACAAAGTTTTGCGGACAAACCGATAAACCGACAAACCGACAAACCGACAAACCGACAAACCGACAAACCGACAGAAATTTTTCTAAGGGTGGATTCGGTTTCTCCAATGTATGAAACGTAAAGAAAACTTGAAATGAGTCAGTTCTAAGCAATGTACAGACAAAATCATTATTTTATTTATAAAGATAATTGGTAGTTATATATTGGTATATATTAAAAATATTAAACTAATATATTAAACTAATATTTTATTTATAATGTAGTGCAATCAGTTATTATGTGGTATTTACTCATTGTAGGGTAAAAATCTAATGAAATGGTCTCCACATATAAAAATTGTTAATGATATAAACAACGCGTTTCGAACATATAGTGTTCTTCCTCATGTTCTTGAGGAAGAACACTACGTGTTCGAAACGCGTTGTTTATATCATTAAAATTTTTTATATTTGGAGACCATTTCATTAGATTTTTACCCTACAATAATATTTTATTATTATTAAACAAAATATTAAAATAATTAAAAATGATTGGTAATAATTTTCCAAGGTTGATAGTTCCAAGTAAAAAGGAAATTATTAGAATTATACTTGTGAATAATAATGCATATTTTAATGATATAATGACATGTTATATATAAATGTCAAGCAGTCAATGTCTTATACGCATATAAATCCATGCGTATAATGCCATTATACGCATGGATATAGAAAAAATAATTGGTGGTGATTAATATTAATTTGCTACAGTTAAAAAATTTTATCCAAGTTTTTTATTTTGTTTATCAAACAAAAAACATGATGTGAATTGTGTTAATACGAGTTACGAGTTAATACTCGTAACTATTAAATTCACCAATGGAGTGAAGTTCAAAGGAATGAAACAGTATCAGGAATTTAAGAAATAAAAATGAATATTAATGCTACGAAAGAATAGCGCATCAGTTAAAAGTGGAAAAGAACAGAAATATTCAAAAAATGAATATAAATGCTACGAAAGAATAGCGCATCAGTTAAAAGTGGAAAAGAACAGAAGTATTCAAAAAATGAATATAAATGCTACGAAAGAATAGCGCATCAGTTAAAAGTGGAAAAGAACAGAAGTATTCAAAAAATGAATATAAATGCTACGAAAGAATAGCGCATCAGTTAAAAGTGGAAAAGAACAGAAGTATTCAAAAAATGAATATAAATGCTACGAAAGAATAGCGCATCAGTTAAAAGTGGAAAAGAACAGAAGTATTCAATAAATGAATATACATGCTACGAAAGAATAGCGCATCAGTTAAAAGTGGAAAAGAACAGAAGTATTCAATAAATGAATATACATGCTACGAAAGAATAGCGCATCAGTTAAAAGTGGAAAAGAACAGAAGTATTCAAAAAATGAAACAATAAAAGTAATTAAAATGGAAAGCAAGCATTGCTTTATCATTCCTAAATTCCACTTTTGAAAATTTTATAATAAATAACCATATTTATTAAAATTTTGACTTAAATTAAAAAAAAAATTTGATCTAAGCTTTTTATTTTGTTTATTATGCAAAACTTGATGTAAGTTTGTTTATGTAGGGCTAGAAACAGAGACAACCTTTGAGGAATGTGTGGATGATAAATTCAAAGTTGATGCAATGAAATATTTTATTATTTCTTCATTTAGAGAAGAGGTTCACAAAGTGGGTTCCGTAGAACCCAGGGGTTATTTAACGGACTTGTCTGGGGTTCCATGAAAAATATTTATTAACAACAATTTTCTAAAAAATTTTTTTTGTGAATATGGATTTATTCTATATTTCTTGTGAATCATGAAACCGAATAATGTTTATATCTATATATTCCTATAAATGATCAAACCACAATAAGAAATGGGAAAACAAGACTAAGATCTTTCAACCGTAACAAGCGGTCTTCGTCAGAGTCAAAAACCCAACTGAACACTGAGTTCAGTGTTGAAAAACCCAACTCAGTGTTCAGTTGGGTTTTTGACTCTGATGAAGACCGCTTGTTACGGTTGAAAGATCTTAGTCTTGTTTTCCCATTTCTTATTGTGGTTTAATCATTGATTGTTATTTCACGTGTTTATGTGAAAGCTTTTTATATACCTATAAGTATAAGTGGTCAAAATTTTATTCATATTTAGGATGAATCACTAATAAGTTTTTGGAACTATCTGATTCCCGAATTTCCTGCTATTGCAAAAGTAGCACTTCACATATTGCTGCCATTGTCCACTATCTACTTATGTGAAACTGGATTTCCCCTTTAAACAACCATAGAAACGAAATACCGAAGTAGACTTAAGGCTGGGGCTAACTTGAGAATCAAACTCTCAACTATAAAGCCTAAAAATGATTACAAAACAAACTCTGTGTTAAAATTGCTAGTAATTCTGTTTTATGTGTTATGGACTTGTGAAAAATATAGAAATTAAAATCTTTTAGTTTTGAATTTTATTCGAAAAATACACATTGCAATAATATTACTTTTTTAATTGTTTTTAAACATCCATACTATTTAAAAAGGCATATGAAAATATTTATATTATGATTGTATAAAATCATTGGAATCTGGGGGTTCACGGGAAAGTAACGGGAACCAAAACGGGTTTGAAAAACTCTGATTCAGAGTAAAAAGTTAATAAAATAGATTCATATACAGATTATTCATCACTTTTAATAACGTGTTTCAAGGATGTAGTGCTTCTCTTCAGGTATTAATCTAAAAATATAATAACGCCTGAGAGTTTTTAGTTCAGCGGTATAGTATAAAGGTAAGGTTCTAAAGCCCCAGCTTAGAAAGAAGACAAGTTTGCCCTCCAATCTACATTAACAACTTTCCCCTCTCAATTGCTAACGTAGTGCGATATCTGGGGATGTACATCGACAAACGACTGACATTACATCCATATACAAGACTGAAACGACAAGATTTAATGAGACAGTATAAGAATCTATCTAGACTTCTCGATAAAAGATTTCGAGAATTTCACATAGGAATTTTCCTACTTGTTGATTTCACTGGACCATCAGCACCACATCCTTCGTGTCTTCCTGATGATGAACACAAAGCGTTCGAAACGCGTTGTTGCTGTTGAATAAAACTTCATTTGTGTGGAGACTTTTGTTTGTTTATCCATTTGACCTCAGAATAATAAACACTAGCTAAACTTTTGATTAATCTATTCTATTATAATTGTAATTTATAACAAATTCTATAATAAACAGAATTGCAAAGGGATTAATTGAAAATCGATTCAAGTTATTTGATCATGGATCTTTTACTATCAGCTAACATTGGTAATGCATGTGAGATTGCTTTGCATTGTCTCCGATAGATAGCGTGCGGAACATCAGTTTCTTTCTATTTATTTCTAAATTCTACTACATCATGCTCTACAATATATTACATGCATTTATTACACATTTTGCAATTTCACAATAATTCTTAATTTTACATTATAATACAATCTTTTTTTATTTACGTACGTTTGGGGTGTTCCAAATGTCTTGACCCCATTTGAAGTTCTCATATCTTCTTAACTATGAATGGAATTAAGATAAAAGTTTTGCTAGTCTTCTGGCTCAGTTTGGACGGATCTCCGAAGAGTCCTAGTTAGCGGGAGGTAGAGCATAAGATAAAGCAATTAATTAATTAAAAATATATATATATATATATAATAGAAAAATAAAGTGTCAATTAAAAACAAAACAAAGGTAGTAGTAAGATAAATGTAAATTTAAAATGTATGTATGAAATATATAAAAGTAATATATAAAATTTGAGTAGAAGTAATATATAAATGTAGAATTAGGACAACTGTATAATTAAAACACATAAATGAAATTATTATATTTATATTAGGTAGTGTTATATTTTATTGTACTATAAGTTAGAATAATATATTGTATACACATCTTAATTTTAGTTCATACTTAATTTTAATACTGAACTTATTAGTCTATTTATTGTAATTTCACCATACCAGCTATTGCAGGGCGGTGAGATCGAATCGGGTACACCAAGGTGTATGCCTAGGCACAACCGGTTTCGATCGTAGTTCCATGTAGTATGTACTCTTGTCAATAAAGTTATACTCATTCATTCATTCATTCTTGAATTTGCAAAAACTGAGTCATGCACCGTTGTTCAACGTGCATTTCGCTGAAAATTCGGAAAGGAGCCACCATACAGGAAGTCCATAGTGAGATGGGATAGTAAATTCACAACGGATGGGTGCTTATGTCCAGCTAAAAGAACGGGCCCCTCAACTCAAAGTACGAATAACAGAAGTTGTTTCAACCATTGACAATGTAATGCTGGGAGGCGTTTGGCAAGAATTTGACTATCGGCTTAATGTGTGTCGTGTAACATTGATGCTCACATTGAATATCTTTCAACATTACATGTAAAACTTGAAAAATAACAAGCTTTTTTATTTTACCAGATGCGTTTTTATATCTTTAATAGTTTCCGAGATATTTAATGTCAAAATGTGGGCAAGACTTTTGGAACACCCCGTATTATAATGTAAAATTAATACAAGTATTTTTTATAATTTTTAAAAATACACATTTTGTACTGTTAAGTTAATGTAATATTATATATATAATTAGTATACGGTACTGTTTTCTTGACCACAAATTACTAACAAACACTTTTTCTTCTTCTTGGAATTTGGTCAGGGTTAATATACGGCAGCGCTTCTTAAACTTTTTTACTTCAGGGCGCACCTATGAAACCAAACTAAAACTTTGGGGCGCACCTATGAAACCAAACCAAAACTTTGGGGCGCACCTATGAAACCAAACCAAAACTTTGGGGCGCACCTATGAAACCAAACCAAAACTTTGGAGCGCACCTATGAAACCAAACCAAAACGTTGGGGCGCATCACTGATTTTAATATAGAAAATTTAGTCCTGTGATTTGATAACAGGAAAATGATTGGAAATTAAAATGTATAGTTTTTTTTTAAGAAAAAGAAAGAAAGAGAGAGAGAGAGAGACAGAGAGAGTGAGAGAGAGGGAGGGCTAGTAAAAATGATTTAAATCCCCGAGTAAAGGCACAGATGAAGTATTATCCATTCATGCTTAAAGATTAAAGAAATTTACCTTCCAGTTCAAAACATGAAGTAGCCGAGACTTGACTCAGACTTGAAAACCCCATACTTGGTGTTTTCTCAAATAAATTAAAATGGTGCAAAAACTAAAATATAAATCTGTTATATAAACTTAATCTTCCATTATCTTGGGGCGCACCTGGCTATCTTCCAGGGCGCACCGTTTGAGAAGCACTGATATACGGAATCACCTTTTTGCCAACGTTCCGTCTTTATTTTAAGACATCCTCAGGGCTATAAACTAACAAAAAAATAATAAACAATGGACATTTGTCATTTCTACTTTAGAAACATCATAAACAAATTCAAAAAACTTACTCAAGGCTAGCTTGTAATGACATAACGGTTATGTTGTAAGGTAACAGAAGCTAGCCTTGAGTAAGTTTTTTTGAATTTGTTATGATGTTTCTAAAGTAGAAATGACAAATGTCCATTGTTTATTGTTTTTTTGTTAGTTTATAGCCCTGAGGATGTCTTAAAATAAAGATGAAACGTTGGCAAAAAGGTGATTCCGTATATTAACCCTGACCAAATTCCAAGAAGAAGATAAAGTGTTTGTTTATAATTAGTATATACAATTTTTAATATGAACATAATATATAATAATAATAACCTTTATCATATAACATATATAAAATGTCTTTCGATTAAAGTATTTTTTAATTTGAAAACTGTACATAAATTAAACAAATTGTTTTACCTACGAATATAAAGACGTATTAACTCCTCTCCATAAAGTAAACCTTTCTGAATGAAAGACAGTTTTTGTGGTTCCCTCACACAACAGTCATGTACCAAATGTCCAGGATATTGGGGTGTCTCCGCATTACATATATATGATGGGCTAAGAGCTACCGTCTTTTTCTGAAAATAAGACACTGTCTTAGTTTATTTTTAGGTCAAAATCCTTGCTAGGGCTTATTCTCGGCGTAAGTCTTCAAGTACATTAAGTAGATTTACATATTTTTGTTTAATATTTATTTTTATACAGAAATTTAAATTTATTCGATTACAGTCATGTCATCTTCTGGAACATCATCATAAATTATCAAAATTTTGAATTCCGTTCTGATTTTCCTCCAAATCTACTTCCTCTGGAATCATTGGTCTGAATCTTTCATGTCTTGCAATATAGCTGAGGTTAAATTAATACTTCTTGTCTAAGTAGCCTCCTTGAAGGAAACTTAAGAGGTAAACAAGGAATTTCTTGAAATTTTTTTTCCCAAAAATTTTCCGAAATATTACGACAGCTAGAGATACCTACTACATTCAACAGCAATTTTTTAACAAATTATATTTTTCGCATTATCTTAACTAGGGCATGTTTCCAGGGGAGGCCTTATCATCTAAAACGTTTCGAAAATCACACTAGGACTTATTTTCGGAAAAATACGGTACTTTTAACTTGTTTAGGATTCTTTAAAAGTCTCAGTAAAGTTATGCATTGTGATAATAACCACAGAGTATTCTATACTCTGATCAAAAAAGAGCCTTAATTATGATTATGTGACTATTATTTTCTCTTTTTCTGTACTAACGACAAACACGTAATCTAGTAAACCACATCTGACTCCTTCATCTATAAAACTATTGATATAACTATGAAAAACATGGATAGTTTCATTAATTATCAAATCTAAATAAACCATACATGAATTATATTATTAATTATTCGATTTATACCTTCTGTCAATGTTTGTTGTGTAGATGAATATGTATCAAAAAAAATTGATTATTTCGATATCAAAACTCAAAAATATACTTAAGTGTAATATTACCCTATTGGAAAGGTTCACTTTTTATCCACCTTGTAAATCTGGAAAGAGAAAAATATATTAATTCTTTACTTACAAAATTATTTTTTTTTTTTGAGAAAAATTCAAAAAACTTTGTTTTTGAAAAATATTTTAAATAATTGTATTATTGTTAAAGCTTTATTTATCAGTTGAGTTATTAAGTTACAAGCAAAACTTGCAATAACACTAATGAAAGGAATGTGTTTTTATAATATTGCCTTAGAACATTCGTATTTTATCTGACAGTTGAGTTCAAGTTTATTTCTAAAATTACTCATTTTTAACCACTAATGTAATAGTTTAATATATATTATAGGCTGTCCTGACCATTTAATGAGAAATATTATTAAATAATATTGTAGAAAGTCGAGGCGAGTATGCAAACCACTGGGCTACTCTGGCTCTTTACTTCATTACCAGTGTTTATATTTCGGAAATTTTAAATTAAAATTTAGTTAGAATATGTTTTCCCTTTTTTTGTTACATTTATATATAATACATTTGCACTACTGTCATCGGCGAGCACGCAAGCCACTGGCTACCCTGGCTGCAATTTTTGGAAATTAATAATAATTTTCTATTATTTAACATTATTTTGTTAATAAATAATATATATATATATATATTATAATTTCAGTTTTCTATCACCACGGAAAATGGGTGAACAAACAAAAAAACAAACAAACTCACGAACTTTGTATATAAAGATTATATAATGACATGAGTAAGTCTATAATTCCGATGTTAAGGATTTTAGTAAACTTCAAGTTTTAAGTTTGTTCATGGCCTAATAATTTTAATTGATTTGAATCATAATTCAATTTTTCTGTTTGAATGTATTCCATAAAAAGTTATATAGTTTGGGAAACTTCTTCAAGTAGTTGCAATTATTTCTTTAGATTACACTTATAGTGTTAATTTACGCCAGTATATCAACATTATGTTTTCCTTGATGTATATGGTTAGTATACTAACAAACAAAAACAAACAGTCTCCCAACTTTTCTTTTAATTAATTGATTAAGAAAGATTTTGGAATTAATTGATACAGAAAAATTAAATTATAACGCAATCAATATTAAATATTTGGCTATGTACATTCCTTAAACATGAATTTTATTAAAATTACATCAACATCGGAGTTATGGGCATATCGCTGCCATACAATAATAATTTAATAATTCAACTAAATAATTAAACAGAGGTTTTTTTTGTAAGACAAAGGTTATTCGAGAAGGAAGTTTTTAAAATTTTTTCAAAATAAATTCTTTTTTTAACTTTTTTGAGTATTAAAAAAAATTATAACTTACAATGAAACTAATAAAATCCATAGCAAAAATGAAATTGATTTTAAAGCCAAAAATTACATACTGTTTAAACTTTTTTTTGTTTTTAATTTAAATTTAAGTTAAATATTGCAATTTTATTTATTTCTATAAAAACAATCCAAAAACTGATCAAATGCTAAGATAAGCATTTGCCAAAAAGGAAGTTTTTTTAGAATTTTTGTTAAAAGAAATTAATTATCTAAATGATTACTAAAAAAAAACTGATATCATACAATAAAATTGTATTTTAAAGACACAAGTGTTTGGGCCCATGCACTTCTCTCGCCATTTAACGCAATGTCATTCCCCCCCCCTCTCTTCGTTCCAAGATTGTTTTTTCAAAAAGTCCATTCTAAATATTATGCAAATATTACTAAAAATAATTTATTTCTTTCTTAGTGTGTGTATATATAACATATATACATACGTTTTCGAAAAAAAATTGATACTCAGTTATTTTTAGTAGTAGTGGTAAATTATTAAACAGACTTGTCAGTAATTGTGAAAGAAAAGAAAAGGAAGGTTGTGTTTATAGGATTCCTTGTGGAGGTCGTGAGTCTTCATATGTTGGACAAACAGCAAAAGTTTACTTGCTAGAATGAAACAGCATAAATATTCTATTAGGAGGCAAGAAGAGTTAAGTGCTTTGTTTCAGATATTAATTTAAACAATCATTCAATAAAATGGGAAGGTTCCAAGCAATTGATATTTCTGTCGTCTAATGTTGAAAGAAACTTAGTAGAAAGTGCCCTAATTAAGTATCATTTTGAAAAACTAATCAATATAAGTCAGGGTCTATTTAAATTAGATGAATTCTTATTTCAAGGGATAGTTAAGTAAACTCGACCTGGGGGTGATCTTGGAAATGTACGAGTATCTTTTGACATGAACTCTCACCAGATTGTTGATTCAAATAATATGGCTAATCATGTTTTTTATTTTTTTTCCATTCTTCTCTTTTAATTATTATTGAATTATAATTCTATTTCTTACTGTTTGACCTGATTGTTTCATTTTATTGGGTATTTCTTCTTATCAAGCTCTATTGTCATATTGAGTTTCCAGCTGTTTTGATACCTTCCTTCTCCATTACTTTTATGTTAGCTTCTCAGTTTTTACTTTCTTTGCTCCCTGATGACATAAATTTAAAGGTCTTAGAGCATTTATTACTATTGTTTTCATTTTTCCATTATTGTTTAAACTTCATTGATTGCATCCCGTGTTTATTTATTTTGATTTTTCTGCATACACATATATCAAATTATATATATATATATATATAAATGATCAAACCACAAATAGGAAAACAATACTAAGATCAATTGGGTTTTTGACTCTGACGAAGACCGCTTGTTACGATTGAAAGATCTTAGTCTTGTTTTCCCACTTCGTATTATGGTTTGATCATTGATTGTTATTTCACGTGTTTATGTGCAATCTTTTTATATATATATAAAGATTTCACATAAACACGTGAAATAACAATCAATAATCAAACCACAATAAGAAAATGGGAAAACAAAGTCAGTTGGGTTTTTGACCCTGACGAAGACCGCTTGTTATGGTTGAAAGTTCTTAGTCTTGTTTTCCCATTTTCTTATTTTGGTTTGATCATTGATATATACGAGTATGTAAGAAACTGTCCACAAGAACTATAAAACTTTAAATTACACAAAGCACGACACAGAAAAAAGAATAAAATGAACATTTACAGAATTCAATATTTCGAACTGTTGTTCGTAATCAGGAGTAGACCAGAAGAGAGGACGAAGTGAGAGAGATCTCCCCGCGTCGAATAACGGAGCTCGACTACACTATTTCTTATTGAGACTTTTTCTGTTTCAATATTTTATACTTCTGCAAGTTCTTTCACTAACCTATTATCAAAATTTTTATTGTTTTATTCTTATTTGTAACATTTTGCGCTTTTTATGTATGTTTGAGTTTTTAATGTTTGTATTATTTCTAATTTTTCCTCTGTTTTTAAGTCTATGAATCGTGATTGAAATAAAAACCGAAACGTTAGCAATGAGGGTTTAATTTGGACCTGAAGAGCTGACAGACTCATGATAAACTTTAGTTTTGTTTCTATTCCACAGTAGATACTTTTATCAATATATATATAGAGTTGACTGTCGTCCCTCCGTCAATTCACTTCTTCTCCTGAGGACGACCGCCATTACGGTCGAAATATTGAAAAGTGAGTCTTTGTTGTGTTTCTGTTTATGTGTCACTGCTTATTTTAATTGTTATATATATATATATATATATATATATATATATATATATATATATATATGAGTTGCAGGGAAGGTTTCCTGCTGTTGTTTTTTCGGCATGCTTGGTCGACCATTCTCTTTTCTCCTGAAGAAGGATCATCCGAAAATTTGAGTTTGTAAGTGTGTTTCTTTCTCTGTTGTGTTGCTTTTCTTCGTTTTTGAACTGGTTTGCGTCCAGTTTGGATATTTTTCGAATTTTAAGCGAAATATATGTATACATGATCAAACCACAAAATGAAATGGGAAAACAAGACTAAGATCTTTCAACCGTAACAAGCGGTCTTCGTCAGAGTCAGAAACCCAACAGTTGGGAAAACAAGACAACCGTAACAAGCGGTCTTCGTCATAGTCAAAAACCCAACAGTTGGGAAAACAAGACAACCGTAACAAGCGGTCTTCGTCAGAGTTGAAAATCCAACTGTTGGGTTTTGATATTGTGGTTTAATCATTGATTGTTGTTTCGCATGTTTATGTGGAAAGTAAATTAGTATAATTTTTCCATTCATCTTTTGTATGATTCGCTGATTACCTTCTTAACTGTAAAGTGAGATATGCACAATCAATTTCAACTGTTTAGGTCACCATTATATGTTAATAATGTTTGAAATGTAGGATGTCATTACAACTTCGACTCCTGTCTGTCAGAAGTTTCTCACCACAGTCTCGATTCTGCTAAAGATCAAGGCTGCTAATTATGAATTATTGATGCCTTTGGGGGTAATCAACACCGCAAAGTTTCTCAGCTTTGCATTCTCTACCTTGAACTTTCATCAAAGTTTTAGTTTTTTTTTTACTTTAGGCTTTTGTTAATTCCATGAAAAAAGAAAAGAATCTAATATGAGTTTTTTGTATTTGGTGAGCGTTAACAAGAAATGAAAATGTTTTGATTGATTGTTTAGTTTATTGAAACATTGCAGGATCATTTTCAAATGATTGATGTTTGATGTTACTTTGATGTTAGAACATGAAAGTATTTCACCATCATCATCATCATCGTCGTCGTCGTCGTCGTCGTCGTTGTCGCCACCAAATCATCACCAACATCACCGAAACAGCATCATCATCATCTTCATCATCTCATCATCATCATCAGCAGCAGCAGCATCATCCCAATAACATCTTTATCATCACCAACGCACCTTCATCATAACAACTACCGCATCATCATCATCATCATCATCATCATCATCATCATCATCATCATCATCATCATCATCATCATCATCATCATCATCATCATCACCACCACCACCACCACCACTACATCATCATCACCACACCATCATCATTTTCATCATCTTCATCCGTACTACATCATCTGTGAGGTACACTACACCATCAGTAGTGAGACACTACTGATGGCTCTGTTTACTTGGCGATGTGTCACGCCTGTAATTGTAAAAGCCTTCTGGCACTGTTCCGTTCAATTAAGAGTACATATATGTGGGAAGTTATCAGAATTTGTTACCTTGTGGGACCAGTTAACTTGAAACAAGTCAGCCCAGGTCCTTTATCCATTGTCATAGATGGACATTCCCCAATCATGTGTCGGTAGACTGAGGTCAAATTATACTGCAGATAAACAAATAGAGAGATATGTTTTATGAACAAGTACTGTGAGTTCAAATTATATTGATGATAGAAAAACAACAAGAAACAAGAAACAAGAAACAACAAGAAACAAGAAACGAACATTAGTGACATATTATAGAGTCGGTCAGTAATAAAATTATACTGAAGATAGACAAACTGCAGGATAACTATTCTATTGAAGTAGACTACGGGTTTAAATTATACTGAAGATAGACACACAACAAGACACCTTTTGTATGGAGGTAGACTGTGGGTTTAAATTATACTGAAGATAGACAAACAACAAGAAACCCTTATATAGAGGTGGACTGTGGATTTAAATTATACTGAAGATAGACACACAACAAGACACCTTTTGTATGGAGGTATACTGTGGGTTTAAATTGTACTGAAGACAAAACGAACATTAAGTGACTTATATTATGGAGTCGGTCAGTAATTAAAATTATACTGAAGATAGACAAACTGCAGGATAACTATTCTATTGAAGAAGACTACGGGTTTAAATTATACTGAAGATAGACAAACAGCATGAAGCTTATTCCATGGAGGTTATCTTTAGTGAAATATTTTTGAATATTGGCAAACAAAACTTTTTTAAATATCTAGCTTGTTATAAAAAATTATGAACTAAATATGACGATGGTTTATAAATTATACAGTATCAGTTAATGCAAAGCAGGAAGACCATACGACCACGAAGACGACACAATTCCCTGACAGACTGACTCCCCCAATCTTGTTTACTGACCCAACAAAAACAGCAGGATAAGAATTTAGCAGTAGTGGACCACTGGTCCGAAACTGCTAATTACGACGTGCCCTGTTGTGCATGGAAATATTCGTTTTTCATCGGTTGGTTAAACCTTATCTATAATTAAGTCAAAGCCCGAAGCAAACACAATTAAGTTGTTACGAAAAGTATTTCCAAGCTTTGTGGACACTTGATCTGGCCCACATGACGTGTGAGTTTATTGTTTCGGATGAATAGGCCTTCAAAGTTGGCCAGCCTGGGAAAGATTTGACAGTCCCTGGGTTGCGCAGCCCGTCTCTATTCTAATACTATAATGATTAATTATTCAGTTCCCATGATTTAGTTAACGGCTCTTTATTTATACTAACAGTGGGGTTTAATTCAATGTATCAATCAACCGTTAGTATAAGTGGCTTTTAAAGCAAACAGTCCCCTCCTTGTTTGATTAAATATAATTGAATATATAAATTCATTACTTGTGCAATCTGTTATATTATGGTATTTACTAATATTATGTATTTATTACATATTATGTATTGAATATTATGTATTATGTAATATTATGGTATTTCAAAAATTATGTTTCCACAAAAAAAAGTTTAATATGAAATGACAACACGTTTCGAGCACTTACTGTTCTTCTTCAGGTATTTACTCATATTGGGGATTCCAAGAATTACGTCTCCAACACAAAAAAAAGTTTAATTTGAAACTAACAACGCGTTTCGAACGCTTAGTGTTCTTCTTCAGGTATTTACTCATATTGGGGATTCCAAGAATTACGTCTCCACCAAAAAAAAAAATTTTAATATGAAATAACACGTTTCGAACACTTAGTGTTCTTCTTCAGGTATTTACTAATATTGGGGATTTCAAAAATTACGTCTCCACCAAAAAAATTTTAATATGAAATAACAACACGTTTCGAACACTTAGTGTTCTTCTTCAGATTAACATCTAAAAGAAAAATAAATATCTGTGAGCTTTAAGAATATCGGAGTGATTATTTTAAATTGAATACAATATATGTATTATGTATTGAACGTGAATACGCATATTGTTTTAAGTCTAAAATAATTCATTCTGATGTTCTTAAAGGTCACAGATGTGTATTTTTTTTTAGAAGTTAACCTGAAGAAGGACACTAAGTGTTCGAAACGCGTTGCTCATTTCATATTAAGCTTTTTTTTTCTGTGGAGACGAAATTTGTTGAAATCATTCAATATGTGTATATTGAATGAATAAGACGATTTTATAATAAACAGGTGAAGTAACAATCAATGATCAAACCACAATATAAAATGGGAAAACAAGACTAAGATAATTAAAATCAATATAATATATTCTATTCTCTGCAATAATTGTAATAATGTATACATAGGTAAAACCAAACAATATCTAAAGCAGGGGTTCTCAACCTTTGTTTGCTTGTGGACCCCCTAAAAGCAACTTGTGAACCCCCTAAAAGCTACTTTTGGACCCCCTAAGAGCTACTTGTGGACCCCTAAAAGCTACTTGTAGACCCCACTCCCCCCGGATACTTAAAAAAACATAATTATACGAATTTATAAATAAATATTTGTTTTTAGGTAAATGAAAATCGTTAATTATGAAATAATTTCATTACATCTACAACGCATGCGAAAATACAAAAATGTTTTTAAAACAATAACAAAAATTTCTTCATTTATCTTTTATAAAGAACCCTGAAATAAATTGTAACAGAATCAATTTTGAATGTACCATAAAGAGATGTGCAATAGAAAATTTTAAAACATTGGAACATTTTAACAAAACTGACGAGGTTAAATATTTACTCAATATTTAATTTTGAGATTAATTTTGACGAAAAATATTTTTCGTCCTCAAGTAAAAATATTTACTTGACGAAATAGACATTTTGACATACATATATATATATATCAATGATCAAACCACAATAAGAAATGGGAAAACAAGACTAATATATTTCAACCGTAACAAGCGGTCTTCGTCAGAGTCAAAAACCCAACTCAGTTGTGTTTTTGACCCTGACGAAGACCGCTTGTTACGGTTGAAAGATCTTAGTCTTGTTTTCCCATTCTTATTGTGGTTTGATCATTGATTGTTATTTCACGTGTTAATGTGAAAAAATTATATATATATATATATATATATTTATTGTATATGAATACAAAATACCACAGAAATTACCATGCGTTCCACTGTCATTTGGAATTTATATATTACCGCCACTAGTTCACAAAAGGTTACTCATGCCTGCCCTAAACTCTCTTTTCAAATAGTTAAACCAATTGAGAAGATCATTAGTTAGTCATTTTATAATTATAAATTGAAATATCATTAGTGGTGTTTCTGTAATTGATGCGGAATATACTATAGAAAAATAATGACTGCAAATTTAATTTTGAGTTTTTGATAGGAACTAACTTGAGGCAAAAATGGAACTGGAATTAAAAACTGTTGAGTTATGTAAAACACATAAGAGATGGGATTTGAGAGAGAGAGAGGGGGAAGCCCATCTTTAAGAGAGAAGGTGGAAGCAGATTAATGAGTTTCCGGTAAAAGCTGTGTTAGTGGGAAAATAAATAATTAATCGAGGTGGGCTAGAGAAATGAGGTAACTTCCGTCGTGTTTGAGTAACTACAGTGTGGGGTGGGGTGATGGGGGGGGGGAGTTGGGGAAAGTGACCTTGACCTCTGCCCATGGGCACTTTCACTTTGTGCCTAACCAGCAAAACATTCGCCCGCCACTGCTTTTAAACCAGTGTTTCCCAAACTTTTAGGAGTGACCGCCCTCCTTGGGTCCATAAAACTATAACTCAACACCCTTGAATAATAATCAGATGCCTAGACTAAATAACCAAATGAGTAACATTTTAATAATTAAATTAAAATAATTACTAATCGAATATTTATTTAGAATCCAATAGATTTATTGATTCATAGCATATTTATGCAAAAGTATTTAACCAATATTGTAATTAGTAAAATAAAAACTTTTTCAAAAAGAGAATATTGAGAGGCAAGAACTTAACTTATATATATATATAATTTATATTGGTAGAGTATCTAGAAACTTAGATGATAATAAATTTTTAACATAAAAATGAATTATCAAAACAAATAATTTTAAGAAACCGTTTCCTAGAAGTTTACCTGTCGTGTTTTCACTTAATTTTAGAAATTATATTGCATGAACATTTTCAATTTATGGAAGTAGAATCTATGCTCCTTTTTGCATTACCGCCCCCCGATATCATTGATGATATCGCCCAGGAGGGCGGTACCGCCCACTTTGGGAAACACTGTTTTAAACAGACTGTTGACAGTAGAATGTAAACAATCAATCTGCCTGGCTATTAAGCGCAGGGCTGCCAATGGAATTTTGCTGCGTCACCCAGCTGTCCGGGATAAATTCCCCCTAAATTCAACTATTTATCCCTATAAAAATTAAAAATCAATTATATTTGAATTAGTGAAATAAAACAAAGCTTTAATTACTTATTAATAATATAATAAGGTAAAATAAAAAAAAAACAAAGAGAATATTTTATTGATGAATGAAGCTGAGTCATCTGACATTACATCAGCCTCAAGGTTTACAGATTGTTGGTTTTCTTTCATACGGTTTAGATACAATGCACTAGTTTTTCCATTTCGTAGATCTTCCACTAACTCTTTGCTGGACTTCCAATTAGTACAATTGGAATATTTTTTTTTATAGCTTGTTTGGCTAATATGCGTGCAGTCACAGTTTGTGATTTTAGTGAATTCGTATTTTTTTGTTTTTTATATTATTAACTTGAGAAAATATGCGTTCAACACAGAGCTCCCGTGCCAAGTTATAAGTTATAACTCACGAGTTTAAAGAAATAGTTTGATAGGTAAGTGATTGTTTATATATCTATTTTATGCAACTATTTGCATTTTAAAATGCATTCAAATATACACAAAGTATATATAGTGTATCTAGTTTAACCCAGATTATTGAAAAATCCCCTATTCCCCTAGCGCATTCCCATTTCCTCCAAATCTAGGGGAAATCCCCCAGCTTTGGCAGACCTGATTAAGCGTCCCAGGCAGTAGGCTAACGCAGAGTTTTTCAAACGTTTTTCGACGCGGAACCCTTTTTTAGTTCCAGTAACTTTCCCGTGAACCCCAGATTCTAATGATTTCATACAACTATAATATAAATATTTTCATATGCCTTTTCAAATAGTATGAATGTTTAAAAACAATTAAAAAAGTAATATTATTGCAATGTGTATTTTTTTAAATAAAAATTCCAAACTAAAAGATTTTAATTTACGTATTTTCCACAAGTGCATAAAACACATAAAACAGAATTATCAGCAATTTTAACACAGAGTTTGTTTTGTAATCATTTTTAGGCTTTATAGTTGAGAGTTTGATTCTCAAGTTAGCCCCAGCATTAAGTCTACTTCGGTATTTGGTTTCTATGGCAGTTTAAAGGGGAAATCCAGTTTCACATAAGTAGGTAGTGAGAAATGGAAGCAATGTGTAAAGTGCTACTTTTGCAATAGCAGGAAATTCAGGAATCAGTTCCAAAAACTGACTCGTGATTCATCCTAAATATCAATAAAATTTTGACCACTTCTACTTATGGGTATACGTAGATATAAACATTATTCGGTTTCATGATTCACAAGAAGTATAGAATAAATGCATACCCATAAAAAAAAATTTTGTGAAAAATGTTTTTCACCACTGAACCCCAGACAGTCTGTTAAGGAACCCCTGGGTTCCGCGGAACCCACTTTGGGAAGCTCTGGTCTAACGGAAATGTCAATGCCTCCAATTTACTTTCAATACAGATAACTTTACCAACAATCTTCATTCATTACTTTCAAGTTCTCGTCTCTTATTCTCGTAAACCTGTCTCAAATTATATTTTTTCTTCTTAGTATCTTTAAGTATATTTATTATTCATTAATTAATTATACTATAGATTGTACATTATAGAATGCATTGTTACATTCCTGGTTCTACCTTTTCTGAGTATAAAACTAGACAACAACAACAAAAAATTTTTTCATTGTGCCGTTTTAACGATTTTCACCTAATTAAAGGGCGCTGATTTCAGAAATGCTGTCGTTTTTCCTCTATCACGTCTAATTTTTCTGCTATAGTATACCTGTCTATAGGAATGCGATAGCAACAATAAAGACAATTATACTTGGTTATTTATACTTTGTTGTCAACTTGATGGGGAATACTTTGTTTTTTTGGTTCTGTTTACACATCGTACCTAGTAGTATTTACTTGCAACAGTCATGACAAGTTCAACGCGATATCATATATACGATGATCGTATATCGTAGCATCGTCATCCATGACTTATTCTGTTTTAATATTTCCTAGTAAAGTCCGTTTCGACTGCCCTATTAAATGATTTTTCGGCACATCAAACATCTTTCAAGTTTAAAATATTCCGAATTAAAGGACAAAGGGTCATTTCTAGAATAGTTCGCTTTGAAAGAATAAATTATGTATTTGTTGTGAATGCTGATAGATTTAACTTGATATTTTTTTTTTTATTTTTATATGGATATTGTAAAGAATTTAAAATACATATATACACAGATCAAACAATACTTCAAAATAATATACTCGTATCTTTGTTATGGTTCCTGGAGATGTATTATAGCAATTCTATGACTATAAGTTATCGATTTTACTACAGTGGAGATGTTAGTCCTTAGCAGCAGTAATAAGAGTGTTATTAATTGACTTTTGGATTTATTTATTGTAACCTTTGACTCTAACAGATGAATTTATTATTTCCATTCGATTCCCCTAGCTGTGCTTTGATTAGTCTCTCTTCATTCGTTTTCTCTCTCTCTCACATTTGACTTCCCTCTTGTTTTCTCTGTCACTATACTTCAGTGTTTCCCAAAGCAGGCGGTGCTTTGATATCGGGGGGCAGTAATGCGAAAAGGAGCGGGGATTCTATTTCCATAAATTGAAAATGTTCATGCAATATAATTTCTAAATTTAAGTGAAAACACGACATGTAAACTTCTAGGAAACGATTTCTCAAAATTATTTGTTTTGATAATTCATTTTTATGTTAAAAGTATATTATCACCTAAGTTTCTTTTATTGTGTATTAATTCTTTTGCATAAATATGCTATGAAACAATACATCTATTGGATTCTAAATAAATATTCGATTAGTAATTATTTTAATTTAATTATTAAAATGTTACTCATTTGGTTATTTAGTCTGAGAACCTGATTATTATTCAAGGGTGTTGAGTTATAGGTTTATAACTTATCCCAAAGTTTGGGAAACACTGCTATACTTCTAACTCACTTCATCTCGTATTCATGAGAATACTTCTTCCCTCCCACTTCTTCGCACTCATGGGGACCAGGTTAGCTCAGTGGTTAACGTACACACCTCTGAACTGTTAGGTCTGGGGTTCGATTCCCACTTGGCCCTTGATTCATTCACGTGAAAAGTGAATAAATCTGAGTACGACGTCTCTCGGAGAAGACGTTAAACCTGTTTTGATTTTTAGTCATAATTTTAGACTTTTTAGCCCATTCCATGAATAAAACATAAAACAGATCGACGCTTCTTTTTTACGTGAGACCCTTTGGTTACATGTGAAGGTATACCACAAACCTCATCTAGGAGGTTTTCCCATGGAACAGGCGTCTGTATAGTTGTTCGTCAAAAACTTCAACCTGGATCTCCAGCCAAAACCTCTATAAGGTTAAAGAAGGGGCCACTCCAGGAAGTACCCCACTGTCTGCAAGCCACATAGGATCATCAATTATACTGAGCCTATGGAGATAGGACTTAAAGTCGCCATAGTCCGTGAGAAGCTGCCACATCCAGTGATACACCAACACTCGCCTGAGAGGACATTAAACCGTTGGTCCCGAGCCTGTACCATGTCATGTACTCGTTAAAGATCCCTACACTAAATATACTTGATTTAGGCAGAATTTACCACTCAAAATGTAAAATAATATTTAATCTTTAATACTCATCACTAGTAACAACGCCATCTCTAATATTAGGCCTCAATGACATTAGCTGCAATCAAATGAAGGTTGTATTGAATTCTTTTGAATTTACTTATTTTTTGATACTCTTTTGTCATGTCACTCTTTTGATAATAACCCGTTTATTCTACATTGGGAGTCCTAAATTTTGTCTAACACAAATGTATTTGGAGTAGGCGATCTTGAACGAGTACTTGACATCGTACAGGCTCGGGACCTACGGCTTAACGTCCTCCCCGAGAGACGACATGATCAGATTTATTCATATTTCTTATCATAACATCTCTCTTTCTCTCCCTCCTTCCCTCCCCCCCCTCTCTCTCTCTTTCTCTCTCTTCTCTCCCACTTCAATCTTGAACGAGTACTTGACATCGTACAGGCTCGGGACCTACGGCTTAACGTCCTCCCCGAGAGACGACATGATCAGATTTATTCATATTTCTTATCATAACATCTCTCTTTCTCTCCCTCCTTCCCTCTCTCTCTCTCTCTCTCTCTCTCTCTCTCTCTCTCTCTCTCTCTCTCTCTCTCTCTCTCTCTCTCTCTCTCTCTCTCTCTCTCTCTCTCTCTCTTTCTCTCTCTTCTCTCCCACTTCAATCTTGAACGAGTACTTGACATCGTACAGGCTCGGGACCTACGGCTTAACGTCCTCCCCGAGAGACGACATGATCAGATTTATTCATATTTCTTATCATAACATCTCTCTTTCTCTCCCTCCTTCCCTCCCCCCCCCCTCTCTCTCTCTTTCTCTCTCTTCTCTCCCACTTCAATCTTGAACGAGTACTTGACATCGTACAGGCTCGGGACCTACGGCTTAACGTCCTCCCCGAGAGACGACATGATCAGATTTATTCATATTTCTTATCATAACATCTCTCTTTCTCTCCCTCCTTCCCTCCCCCCCCCCCTCTCTCTCTTTCTCTCTCTTCTCTCCCACTTCAATCTTGAACGAGTACTTGACATCGTACAGGCTCGGGACCTACGGCTTAACGTCCTCCCCGAGAGACGACATGATCAGATTTATTCATATTTCTTATCATAACATCTCTCTTTCTCTCCCTCCTTCCCTCTCCCTCCCTCTCTCTCTCTCTCTCTCTCTCTCTCTCTCTCTCTCTCTCTCTCTCTCTCTCTCTCTCTCTCTCTTCTCTCTCTCTCTCTCTCCCACTTCAATCTTGAACGAGTACTTGACATCGTACAGGCTCGGGACCTACGGCTTAACGTCCTCCCCGAGAGACGACATGATCAGATTTATTCATATTTCTTATCACAACATCTCTCTTTCTCTCTCTTCTCTCCCTCCATCCCTCCCTCTCTCTCTCTCTCTCTCTCCCTCCATCTCTCTCTTTCTTTCTCTCTGTTCTCTCCCTCTTCCTCGCACTCTTCATATTTCACACTTATTTTCCCTTTTATCCGACTATTAATTCATTCATCTCATTTTTATTCTTGTTTTTTGTTATCAATACGCTTCTGGTTTTCTCTTTCTATTATTCTTTATTCTCTGTACTCCTTATTAATCAACGTCATTTTTTAATAATGTCTCTCTCTGTCCCTTTCCCTCCCTCACTCTCTCTCTCTCTCTCTTTCATTTTAACGCGGAAGAAAATAAATATAGCTATGAATTAAAACAAAACCTAATAAATTCCTATATAAATAAAGGAGTGAAAGTGTTTGTATGTTAAAACGTTATAATTCTCACGACTCGTTTGAGTTTTTGTCGAGAAGCTGTTTGATAGGCGATAAGGCCATCCCTGTCTGTGATGATGACCAAGGAGAGTCTCACATTGTTAGCATTCTAGAGATTACTTAAGAGATGGTAATACGGGAGGGGGGGGGGGTGCCCGCTCTCAGAGAACAGAAGTAACAAAGACCTTTAGGTCAAGCAGAACCTTTCCCTAGCGGCAACACCCCCGACTTCCTGCCTTATCAATCTCATTTGCAAACACAGACTTCTCCTTCTTCAATCAAAACTGCATTGTTATACATCACTGGGCTTCCTCATAGCCGTGTAATAACAAGTAGAATTCTAATCAAAGCCATTAAAACAAACAGGAAACTTTTTTCCCATCATTTGTATCGCCGTTTAATTGTTTCACGTTTTTTTTTTAATTATATTTATATAAACGAATCCTAACTTGTCTTTGGAGTGCACAAATCTTATAACTGATGATGCCACAGCCAGAATATAGCAAAAAATCTTTCTCTAAATTTAGCTGGGTTCGCTTTAATAACGATATTAAATTGGTCAGAAACATTTACTATAGGTACACAGTAAACAGATTTACAGTCTTTAATTTTCGGTTTAACCGAAAATTTTTATCTGGAGAGAAAAAATATAAGATATATATATATACCTATGAAAAGAATAGAATTTCGGGATGGAGTCAGTTACTCCAAATTCAAATTACACTTTAATTGTCGACGTTTCGATCCCTATTTAAAACCTTTGTCACAGGCAAAAGTAAGAGATCATGAAAATGTAACAATTTATTCGAGTAAAATTTAATGTTCAATTTTAATTCAGTTATGTAATTCCAATAGTTTTTTTTTTGATTTCATAAATACCTACTTTTGCCTCTGGAAATTATTTTAAATACAGATAAGTTACGTATTTTTAAGTAAAGTTAGACGCCACTGGACTTTGAGAATGTTAGTGGGTGAGTTTTACTAGTTGACGCAGTTTCAACTAGAGTAGATGTGTCATTGTTTTCTGTCTTGTAAAATATTAATATTTTAGTTTGATCATATTTGGGGTAAATAGAATACAAGGTATCCACAGAAAACAGATTTTAATTCATACTATTCGTTTCGAACACTTCGTGTTCTTCGTCAGGTAAACATCCAATGGAAGGAGTGGAGTACCAACAACTGTCCAAGGTTCACTCAACGTTCAAGTTATTTATTGGTGACGATGAACATAAAGAGTTCGAAACAAGAAGTTTAATAAAAAAAAATGCGTTTTGTGTAGAGACTTTGTATTTTGATTTACCCCAATATGAATAAATACGCACAATTACGGATTGCACAACTATTGGCAAAGAGTTTCGGTCGAGTAGTGAGAGAGCATAGTTCTGGGAATCTATTGTGCGGCTGTTTGCCTGTCCTCGATTTTCGACGGTGGGTCGTTTTGGGTGTGTGTTGTTTTCGGTCAACTTGAGTTACTCCTGAAGTGTACCTGCTGAGAAAATATCACCAAGAGGTCATAGGAGGTGGATGTGTTGAAGTGTTTGTCAGCTCTGTAATACAAAGGGTAACACGACCCCTGTCCCTGCTCAGCAAGTGGTACCTGAGAGAGTAAGTACATCTCTACTAGCCATGTTATAAACATTAAGCCCAACAATAGTGATAGTGTGCTCCCTATAACTAAACACGAGAAAAGATTTAACCTTTACCAGGAGACGTGTGATTTAAAAATGGAGGCGAAGGCCAACTCAAATATTGAAACAGTACTCTCGTTAATAGATCAAGTTGTAAATACAAGTTGATAAACAATAAATATAAACGAATAAATTATAATATAATATAAATATAATATATAATATGAATAAATTTGAACAATATTGAAATGAATTATTTTAATTTAGACTTGGAATATTTTCCATTAAACTTGGATTATTTTAAATTAGTTATGTTGCAGTGGCAGTCTCACAAGAGAACAGACATAGGCCTAACTTTGGCCCTTTGAGATACTACACAATGATTCTACATGGGAGTCCTAACTGAAGTGTGTTATTTAGAGTAGGGGCCTATAACGTACATATACTTGACATAGTACAGACTCGGGATAAACCAATTAACGCCCACTCCCAGGAACGTTGTATCAGATTTTTTTTTCGCATTCCACGTAAATAAATCGAGTGCCAGAGTGGGCACTGAACCCCGGCTCTAACAGTCCTTGGGCGAACACGTAACCTCTGGACTAATCTGACCCCTTTATTTAAAATGAAACAAGGATTAATTTAAATTAATCTTATAAAGTTGTAGTTAGTACGTAAAATATAATTTTAATACATCTAATTGAGCAATTGATATTCACCAGTCATGAGGTATTTGTTGTGTTATTTATTTATTGATAGTCACTGACTAAAATCCATTCACACTAAAAGCATGGTATACAATACAAATAATACTATGAACAAATAAAATAGGAGAAACTACAATAGTAAAATAAAAATATAATAATAGTACGCATATAGTAAAACAATATAGTAAAATAATTGAATCACGTTAGAAGGATTTTTTAATAAAATATAGATTAGGCAAAATAAAATGATATTTTAGAACTAAATAAATTTAAATGTAACAATACAGCATAAGAGAAAAAAATATGAGAGTAACATTGTTTAAGATCCGAAATTACTAAGGGAAGTTTGGAAAATAGGTATAACTAATACACTAAAGAACTGTTTACGATATTAAAAGAAGCTTTTTCAATATTTTTATAGAAGAAACTATTTTGACTCAGTTGATAAGTTCCCTGAGCCTTGAAAATGACTACAACGTGATTTTTTGTATGATATATATGGTGGTAATCATATTAAATATTCTATTTTCCTGGTGAGGTGTAATGGTGACCAAATATACCATTACTAATAATATATTACTATACATAAAAGTGAAAATTCTAAAGAAATATCAATCCAACTCGTAATATAGAAAAGAAAATTAATATAATGTTTCCACTGACCGTAACTATGATCAATATCTTCCGTATTCTTGCATTGTCATTCAATCAACGTAAAAACTAATTGAAAACAGATGTATTAAACTAAATTTTTCAATCAGAACACATTTGAATTCATTTAAAACTATTACAAATAAAAGTGACGCTATTAGAAATGAAAAGGACTTGGAAAATGAGAGCTCTGATTGGTTGAAATAATCATACGATATAAATGACTTGCGCATTATGTAGCGTTGGCGGGAAATGAAGGGACTAACCATATTCTGACTGGACAATAATTATTTATACACTCAATGCAGACCTACGAACCTGAATTGAATTCCATTCAACGTTTTAAAAATCATTTCTAATCCATTTTATACTTTGATAAGAATAACTTGGTTTTACTAGCTTTATTGGATATATAAACTCCATATTATAAAATTTCCTTTTTTATTATAAGTGATCATAGTAATGTCAAATATAAATAAGTTACCTCAGGTATTGAATTTCATATTATTATAACAACTAAAACTAACTTTGTTTTACTAGCATTATTTAATTTAATTAGATAAACTCTGTATTATGAGGTTTCCTTTTAATTTTTTATAAATAGTCACAATAGTGTAAAAATAAATACGTTAATAGAAATATTGAATTTGATATTATATTATCAAATAGCATAACAAATAACACCAACCTTCTCTTACTGCATATGTAGATCTTATACATCCTTAAGATATACCTCTTGAATTTCATAATATTAAATACAATTTCTCGAAGGGCGATTATGCTTCATTATTATCCAATTTACCAGAATTTAGTTGAGCCACTATAATTTCATACTCGAGTGTAAATTAATGCACTAATTATTTCTTTATTATTTCACTCATCATAGTCCATTGTGTAGCTAATTAAAACAAATAATACTTCAACTTACCCAAAATGGTTCTCCTTGGAATTAATAGATAAAATCTGGAGTGGCCTACACTCAACATTACTATAAGTAAATTTAATATCAAACTTCTTGGGTATATAATATATAATGTCTCATTTAAGCATAATGTAATCGTCTAAATGGGAGATGTTTATTATTCTTTCATTCCGGAGGTATTACAGATAGTGATTGATCGACTTATCTATATATAAGCTTATTTTTGTATATCACACAGCTGATGCAAATAATTTCATTAGTGTAACTACAGTAGTAATAAGATTTTTGATAATCCAAAGTGAAAATTTCTTGATACGAAATAATCTCCTACAAGAGAACATAGCCTTTGTTCAAGTAGCCAGTGGATTTCTTACATCGTTTTCTTCACCTCCTTCTTCATTGAATATTTAAGTGCAATTTTCAAATTTAAAACAGGAAAATACTCTAATTTTCTCTGAAAAACATCACAAACATTGAAGAAAAAATGTTGTTTTAAGATAATTTATAATTAAGAATGTACGATAATTACATTTATTAATCTGTTGATTATTATGTTGAACATGTTTGGTCTTTTATTGAATTATTATATAGGGAAATTTATGGCTCCTTAGTATTACAAAAACACCATTTTCTGTAAAATCACTCGAGTGAGTGTCGGTGGTACAACTGACAGTCAGTTGTACCACCGACACTCACCCTTAGTTAATGCCTAAGGAAGAACACTACGTGTTCGAAACGCGTTGTTTACACAATTAAATTTTTATATGTGGATACCATTTCATTAACTTTTTACCCTAGAACTGTAAAAAAAACCTAAAGAAGAATACTGTTGTATAAACTTCAGCATTTAATGTATTCAATGAGCATTTCAAAAACAAACAGAAACGAGACGTAAACCACTCGTCCTTATCAAGTAGTTGAGAAACTTACCATGACTGTCTCACTAGATTAAAAGAAACTATAGATTATGGAAATTAACGCTCAAAGTTGCCAAAGAAGGAGCTATGGATGACACTTTGAAAATAAGAATATTGGACGGTCCCATTAAGTTATATCAGGGCAAGTACTGCAGAGGAGAGTCTTAAACAGTGGGACCACAAATGTAAGTATTCCCCAAACGAGGCCCAAACAGAAAAGTTCTGTCCCACTCTACATCTATGTCTACGACTCAGGTCTGATGTGAAGTGACAGGATGACATAGATGCTTAGTAGACATAGAAAGTGCAATGAGTATCTGAACCGTTTTAAAATTGTAGAAAGATCTCCTTACCTTTGTGGGTTGGCTTGTCAGACATTGGATCACTTGTTGTTTCAGTGTGAACTCTTGGAAGGAATAAGAGTAGACCTTGTCAGAGAAGTGCTGACCTCAGGTGGTACATGGCCTGAGAAACACAGTGAAATCGTGTAAACTCTAGGAATAATTCCAGAACGTGATAACTTTAGCAGAATTATAAAATCTTACTTGATATAATGAACTACTCTAGAATACTAAATGAATAATTATTACAGTTATGAATTAGCTTATGTTCATTAATCTTACTTGATTAATAAAAAAAGCAGTTTATTACTCTTAAGTTTAATTGATAATATAATTACTTGACTATAGTAAGTTAGATATCATGATATATATTTCAATTGTTAATAAATAATATAAGTTACTTGACATATAACCTCGGTTAAGTTGAATATACATAGTCTGATGTACTTGAATCTATAGGAACAACGTTAATTGACATCATACAACGTTACTTGAGCATAATATACACGTTACTTGACAATTATATACACTTCAGAATACTTAGATTAGTATAATATACAGCGTTACTTGACATAATATCAGTAACTTATGAACAATACACTGTACTTGATATATATACACGTTACTTGACATAACTATACACGTTATTGACATATACAGACGTTATTGACATAATATACACGTACTAATGATACACTCTGATACTTAGATAAAACGTTACTTGACATCAATATCAGACGTTACTTGACATAATATACACGTTACTTGACATAATACACTATACTGAAATACAGTTACTTGACATAATATACACGTAACTTGACATCATACACTGATACTTGATATCATATACACGTTACTTGACATCACTATACACACGTTAATTGAATACATATAACGTTAACTTGACATAATATACACGTTATTGACATAATACAACCGTTAATTGATATAATATACACGTTACTTGACATAATACTAGACTGATACTTGAATAATATACAGTTATTGACATAATACATGACGATACTTGACATAATATACACGTTGACTATGACATCAACTACTACATAAACACGTTAATTGACATCATACAGACGTTAATTGACATAATATACACGTTACTTGACATAATACACTCGATACTTGATATAATATACACGTTACTTGACATAATATACACGTTACTTGACATCATACACTCGATACTTGATATAATATACACGTTACTTGACATACATTACACGTACTGAATATATCTATATATATAGTTATTGACATATACAACGTTATTGACATAATACTACGACGTTACTTGACATAATATACACGTTACTTGAATAATAACACGTTACTTGACATAATATACACGTTACTTGACATAATATACATCGATACTTGAATCATATACACGTTACTTGACATCATATACACGTTACTTGACATATACAGACGTTAATTGACATAATATACACGTTACTTGACATAATACACTCGATACTTGATATAATATACACGTTACTTGACATAATACAGACGTTACTTGACATAATATACACGTTACTTGACATCATACACTCGATACTTGATATCATATACACGTTACTTGACATAATATACACGTTACTTGACATAATATACACGTTACTTGACATAATACAGACGTTACTTGACATAATATACACGTTACTTGACATCATACACTCGATACTTGATATCATATACACGTTACTTGACATCATACAGACGTTAATTGACATAATATACACGTTACTTGACATAATACACTCGATACTTGATATAATATACACGTTACTTGACATAATATACACGTAACTTGACATCATACACTCGATACTTGATATCATATACACGTTACTTGACATCACACACACGTTAATTGACATCATACAGACGTTAATTGACATAATATACACGTTACTTGACATAATACACTCGATACTTGATATAATATACACGTTACTTGACATAATACACGTACTTGAATCATATACACGTTACTTGACATCATACACACGTTACTTGACATCATATACACGTTACTTGACATAATACACACGTTACTTGACATCATAACACGTTACTTGACATAATACACACGTTACTTGACATAATACACGTACTTGACATATACAACGTTACTTGACATAATATACACGTTACTTGACATCATACACCGTTACTTGACATAATATACACGTTACTTGACATCAATACAGACGATTACTTGACATAATATACACGTTACTTGACATCATACACTACGTTACTTGATATAACATATACACGTTACTTGACATATACACGTTACTTGACATATAAACGTTACTTGACATCAATACAACGTTACTTGACATATATACACGTTACTTGACATCATACAACGATTACTTGACATAATATACACGTTACTTGACATAATACACCGTTACTTGACATATATACACGTTACTTGACATACATAACACGTACTTGACATAATATACACGTTACTTGACATACATACAACGTTACTTGACATAATATACACGTTACTTGACATCATACAACCGATACTTGACATACATATACACGTTACTTGACATATACACACTATTACATCATACAGATACTTGACTATAATATACACGTTACTTGACATAATACACGATACTTGAATAATATACACGTTACTTGACATAATACACTATATTGAATCATATACACGTTACTTGACATAATATACACGTTACTTGACATCATACACTCGATACTTGATATCATATACACGTTACTTGACATAATACACTCGATACTTGATATCATATACACGTTACTTGACATAATACAGACGTTACTTGACATAATATACACGTTACTTGACATAATACACACGTTACTTGACATAATACAGACGTTACTTGACATAATATACACGTTACTTGACATAATACACTCGATACTTGATATAATATACACGTTACTTGACATAATATACACGTTACTTGACATCATACAGACGTATTGACATAATATACACGTTACTTGACATCATACACTCGATACTTGAATATATACACGTTACTTGACATAATATACACGTTACTTGACATCAATAACACGTTACTTGACATATACACGTACTTGCATAATATACACGTTACTTGACATCATACACTCGATACTTGATATAATATACACGTTACTTGACATAATACACGTTACTTGACATAATATACACTCGATTACACTTGACATAATACAACGTTACTTGACATAATATACACGTTACTTGACATAATACAGACTTGATATACTTGACACTAATATACACGTTACTTGACATCATACACGACGATACTTGACATAATATACACGTTACTTGACATAACACATACACTCACGTTACTTGACATATGACATCATACACGTTACTTGACATAATATACGACGTTACTTGACATAATATACACGTTACTTGACATCATACACTCGATACTTGATATCATATACACGTTACTTGACATACATACAGACTTACTAGCTATACATATACACGTTACTTGACATCATACAGACTCGATACTTGACATAATATACACGTTATTGACATATACAGACGATATTCATAATAACAGTTACTTGACATATACAGATACTTGATATCATATACACGTTACTTGACATCACATACACGTTAATTGACATCATACAGACGATAATTGACATAATATACACGTTACTTGACATCATACACTCGATACTTGATATAATATACACGTTACTTGACATAATACAGACGTTACTACATAATATACACGTTACTTGACATAATACAGACGTTACTTGACATAATATACACGTTACTTGACATCATACACTCGATACTTGATATCATATACACGTTACTTGACATCACACACACGTTAATTGACATCATACAGACGATAATTGACATAATATACACGTTACTGGACATCATACACTCGATACTTGATATAATATACACGTTACTTGACATAATACAGACGTTACTCAGCATAATACACACGTTACTTGACATAATACAGATGTTACTTCACATAATATACACGTTACTTGGCATAATATACACGTTAGTTGACATCATACACACGTTACTTGATATCATATAGGCTCCAGATCAATGTATTGATTTCCATTGAGAAACAGTAAGCACACGATTTTTTGTTTCATTGTCTTTCAGATTAACAAACGTAGTTAGTAAGCTACATTGAATTCGGTTATAGTTCCATTTTTAGTGTTCACGTTTTTAGGTTTCTTCATCGTAATGAGCAAGCAGATGGAAGGCCTGTGGGTGGTTTGGTGGTGAAATGGCGCTGGCGGCGGTGCCTTTGGCGAGTGGGCTCTACAAAGGAGTGGCGGCAGCCAGAGGTCACAGGTCAAGGTCGCGGCCTTGACTCACCCTCAGACCAACTGCAAAGTTCATCTCGCTTCATCTAAACAGCCTTTACCTACTTCCTTCTTGTCGTTTTATTTTTTTCTTGGATATTTTTTTTTTATTATTCACATTTCTTTGGAACATTTAATGTTTTTTTGCGATTACAATGTCATGACTAAAAAGATTTAAATACAATTTATATTCCAAATATATCTGAGTATTTCACAATAAACTCAATAAATATACCGCAATATCCAATTCTGAAACTACACTGCGATCACTGCACCATAAACAATCCTTGAGGACGTTCTGTTTATGGCCTAAACAATAAGACTTTACTCGTAATTTTGATATTTTCAAAAATTACGTCTCCAGACAAAAAAAAAATATTAATATGAAAACTAACTACCAGTTTCGAACCTGTTCTTCAGGTTTACATCTGCACTCTTGAGAGTCGATATACGGGAGGTTCTTCTTCAGTTCTTGTTTCAGGTTAGTCTTTTCTAACCGCTTGTTACGGTTGAAAGATCTTAGTCTTTTTTCCCATTTCTTATTGTAATTTGATCATTGATTGTTATTTCACGTGTTTATGGGAAATCTATATATATATATATATATATATATATATATACGGTACTGTTTTCTTGACACAAAATATTAACAAACACTTTTTCTTTTTCTCGGAGTTTGGTCAGGGTAAATACGTATATATGGAATCACCTTTTTGCCAACGTTTCGTCTTTATTTCAAGACATCCTCAGGGCTATAAATGAAGGCTGGGTTCTGTTACATTACAGAAATGTAACAGAACCCAGCCTTCATTTATAGCCCTGAGGATGTCTTGAAATAAAGACGAAACGTTGACAAAAAGGTGGCTCCATATATTTACCCTGACCAAACTCCGAGAAAAAGAAAAAGTGTTTGTTATATATATATATATATAGAATCTGCGCAAATCCCAAATCCCCCCTGACTGCAAAGATCCTACACTACGAGCCTCCGAAGAAGCCCATATTTGGGAATATAGAAGCCCATCTACGCGCTATTGAAGTGCGCGTAGTGCAACTGGCCTCAATCAAAAGCGATAATGTTGAAAAGTTCCTTCTCTTTTCGTATTTTAACATCAATTTTCCTTTATTATTTATTTACTTGTTTTTTTTATTTAACTATTTCATTTTTTATTATTTAATTACTTTATTTATTTAATATTATTATTTGTATTCTCAGTTTTATTTTATTTTGTCATAGCTTAGTCCGTACTTTTATTTATGTATCAATTTCTCTGTTCATCCCTCAATTTTTTCTTTTCTTTATTTATTGTTTTCATATTTCACTAATTTAATTTAATTATGCCGACCTTTCGCCAAAAGTTGTTTGGTATTTTCAAGGCTAAAAAAACAATTTATTAACGACATAAGTAGAGCAAGACAAATACTCTACGGAACGCGGAACGTTGGCTGGTATTCCATGGATTTATTTGTTTTTGCTCTACTTATGTCGATAATAAATTGTTTTTTTAGCCTTGAAAATACATAATTTTCATAATAATATTTCATAATTAATCTAATCATATAATCAGGAGTTGAATTTTTATGACCAAAATCCTCAACGACCCCTTCTGTGAATTTTAAATTTTTCTGCTGTTCTTTCCCTTTTTGATTCTACATATATATGCGAACAATTTTTTCAAGTATGAACATTATCAAGAGTAAAACTGATGAGAACTTAGAATCATGGCTAAAATTAAAAACAGCAACATACAAACCTGACTTACTCAAACTTTCCAAGGAGATGCAAGCACATTGTTCGTATTAATAAATATTTCTTAAATATGACAATTAGTTTTATCTAGTGCAATAAAAGTTTACTAAAGAAGGAGATTTGGCTTGCGATTTTTTTTGAAAATCTTTGTAATGTTCATATTTTGCTCTTTGACTAATAAGTTTACCGACCTCTGTCCTAACCTAATCTAACATACCAGATGATAATATGATGGAATTATCAAGTTTTCGATTCATTAAAAGGTCGGAATGTTTTATTTTTTATTTTATTATGCTCTACTTTCAACTTTACTATAAGTAAACATAATATCGGTTCAGTTTAGCTCAGTGGTTAACGTACTCGCCTCTGGGCTGGTAGTCCCGGGTTCGATTCCCACCTGGCCCTCGATTTATGCACGTGGGAGGTGAATAAGTCTGATTACGTCATTCTCCGGAGAGGACGTTAAGCCGTTTTGATCTTCGCGTTCCTCGGCATTTTTGTACCATAACCACTTAGTCAAGGCAGGCAACCTTGTTGACAAGTTGCCCATTAGCCACCTCCATTGAAAACAATGGAGGGCCCGAAGTGGACCTCGCGAGGGCGGGTAACGCCCTAAGCACGAATTCTTACAGTTACTCCGCAAAACAGTACCTCGGCCACGAGTAATCGACAAGCTAAAGCCCAGGTAACGTGCGGAGATGATTACCAATAAGGTACTCAAGATTCCCTTATCGGTTGCACTTTAACTAAAGAACACATATAACGAAGACATATAAATACACAACCAAGACCAACACAACTTATCACTACGCCTAAAGGAACTAAAATATTCCCTTGAGGTGGGAACTAAACTAACTCTTAACTAAGAAACACTGAATACTACAAAACTAAAAACTAATATAATGTCCGACAAGGTACTCGATATTGCCTTATCGTTTGCTTAAACTAAAGGACACAGGACATATAAATAAACATACAGAACGAGCACAACTTACGTTAAACCCTCAAGGTACTGGGAATATTCCCTTGAGGGGACAAAGACTAAAACTAATTTATCACTAATGGTGACTAGCCAAGACTAAAAACTAAAACCACAACATCGAGGTCCCTGACACTAGAGGTTAAGGGTTTTCCTTCTCCTCCCCATGTGGTAAACATTACCACGGACGTTAAGGCTTGGCCATCTATTCCAAGCCTGTACGATGTTAGGTACTCGTTTTAGATCCCTACTCTAAATATATTTGAGTTAGGCAAAATTTAGGACTCCCAATGTAGAATCTATAGAACCACCGATCAAACAAACAACCGGTAAACGTCTGACGTTATCACCCGCTAGGGATCGCTTTAAACAAGAAAACCAAAAAAAAGTATTATGAAACTCATATGTAATCAATCTAAAAGTTCCATTCGTTTCATTTTGACTTTATCTATTTCATCAGCATTAAACTTTAAAATCATTAATCTAAACGAATCTGTCATGTTATTATTAAATGGACTGGGTTAGCCTGTCATACTGTTACCAGTTGTCTTTCATCAAAGAGATGCCAAGTATTCATGTACCTCTAGGAGATCTAGTTTGGTGTTATCAATAAGACGATCTTTCACACCTACTTTAATTCTTCTTAAGAAAAGAAATAAAGAATGTTTTCATCATCAAACTTTTCTCCTTTTCAACCATATTTCACTAATTTTAAGAGCATAACTCATGACCTCAAAGCTAGTACCATCGAACATATCCATTTTTGTATTAACAAGACTATATGCATATCTTTGCTTATCAATACCTTGACTATTTAGAGCAGGATTTCCCAAAACTTTAGGTCACTATGATGCCCCAAAGCAAGAATAAAGTTTTTCTTGGATCACAATCAAGACAATTTCTAAAATAAATAAATAAGAAATTAATTTCAAATAACACCAACTAACGAGTTTTGGATTCAAAAAAGGTTCAATAATCAAATACCTGCAGCCCTTTAATTTTTCATATACATTTAATCTTCTTTAAGAAAGGGCTTCCGGGGCCCTTCAGCCTCACTCACGGAGCTATCTGGCTCCATGAGAACTCGGACTTCTGGAGCCCTTCAGCCTCACTTACGGAGCCATATACTTCCGTGGAGATCTCGGGCTTCCGGAGCCCTTCGGCCTCACCCACGAAGACAGATAGCTCCGGGGAGCCCTTTGGACTTCCGGAGCCCTTTAGCCTCACTCACGGAGCCAGATAGCTCCCTGGAGCTCTCGGTCTTCCGGAGCCAAAAACCCATGCTATAGTACTTTATTTTCCCAAAATATATATACAAAACAGTAATAAATTTGTTTTTATGAGGAAATAAGAAGATTATATGGTGAAGATGTGATTGAATGCTTTTATGTCAAAAATCTACGTATTTAATCATCTCTTAATTTTCTTTGTATTCTAGGCCTTTGAAAAAGATTTTGAATAAAATCGAAACGTCGGCAATGAGAGTTTGATTGGAAGAGGAAGAAACTGACCGCATCCCAATTTATCCTTTTTGTGTTATATATATATATATATATATATATATATAAAGATTTCACATAAACACGTGAAATAACAATCAATGATCAAACCACAATAAGAAAATGGGAAAACAAAACTAAGATCTTCCAACCGTAACAAGCGGTCTTCGTCAGAGTCAAAAACCCAACTGATATATAAAACCCTATATATTGATATATATATATATATTAGTATATTTTGGGAGCAGACCTTATTTTAAACCTCACTGCCGGAGCACCTAAAGAACATAATGTACAAAAAACATTTAAAAGATCAAGCTAAACTGAAACTGTGGCCACAGTAAATTTGCAGAGTGAGGAAGGCTATTATAGGTTTTAACTTCTTAATTATAATTTTAAAAAAATACTATTTTGATTAAATTAATATTTTATATTATTTATCAATAATTGTAATTAGTATTTCATTTGTAAAATTCTATTATAAAAATAACAAAGTAAAAAGTGTATATACTACTTTGGAATGAATAAGGGGTGATGGAATGGCATTATGGGAAATGGCGAGAGGGGTGAATGGACCAAGGAAGGCTGAGAACTCCTGCTTTAAATCTTGTTTTTATTCTGTACAAGTATATGTAACATTTGAAATAGGTTAAATAAATTTATGTAATGAGGCTAACTTGAAATGAATTTCTTTTTGGTAAAAAGTAATTGGTACGACTGATCGACAGAATGAAGTATAAAGATATTTAAAGAAATTCAGTGTTCAGAGGTTGCTAAATATACGATTAGATAAGAAGATCTATAAAAACTTTGATGACCAATCTTCTTTGTTTGTTTTCTTACCACTGTGCATTGTTTGAATAAATAGTAAAATTTACGTAATTTAATGGGAATCGAACCAACGACCTTTGAATTGGAAGTCCAGCACGCTATGTTTGCGACAAGGAACTTTTTTCACTTTTTTTTTTTTTAAAAACATGTTATAAATAATGTTTTTGTATATTTATAAAACTCTGTTGATGTTTATTGCTTGTTAGTTGTTTAATATAAAAATTATTTACATTTGATTAGTACTCGTAATGTGAGAGCATTGTGTGCATTGTGGTGTAGCCTTAGATGGCATACGTGCGTGTCACAGTGGTTTTCTAGGCGTTTCCTTATCACCCATTCATTTGGTGTCTGCACTGCTGTGATGTTGAGAGGAAAGGAACGCGTGGGCGGTTGCGTATACTGTTGCACCCCCCCCCCCCCCTTCTTTTCAGGGACACACAAGCGAACACTGTGGGAACAATAAGGTTCCCAGCGGAGCGTTGGCTGGCCCAACTATCCATTATAGGCAAGTTACTCAGTGTTGAGCAAGCTCCTGCAATCAGCCAGAAGTCCGAATCCTCAATGGTAAACTGATAACAACACTGAACGTCTTTCAATTCACTTTTGCTAGTCAGGAGTCAGGTTAGCTTAGTGGTTAACATACTCGCCTTTGAACCAATAGGACTGGGGTTCGATCCCCACCTGGCCTTCGATTTATTCACACGGAGCCTGTACCTTGTCAGGTACTCGTTAAAGATCCCTACTCTAAATACACTTGACTTAAGGTAAAATTTAGGACTCCCACTGTAGAATCAATCTTCATTGTGTAGTATCACAAAGGGCCAATATTCGGCCTACGTGTTTTCCCTTGTGGGGCTGCAACTGCAACCTAACCTAACCTAACTCCTACCATAATTCAAAGAAACCTGTGTATTGATCCTATGAATCCTGAGCAGCTCTTTCATAACAATTGCCTATATTTATCAAAACAGTCATTGCGTATCCTCTATACTCAGAAAACTTACTAATTACGTAAGTGACCAATAGATTTTATAGCTAATCCTTATATCTATTGAAATATATACCAGTTCAAAATTGAAGAAGAGTAACAAACAAAATAAAAAATACACATACAAACTCAAATTTTCGGGTAACCTTTTTTTTTCTCTTGAAGACGGATTGCCCAAAAATTCAAGTTTGAAGTTATGTTTCTTTACTCTGTTACTCTTCTTCGATTATGAATTCGTATTATGTCCAGTTTGGATCGTATTTTCATTTATTAAGTGAAATATAGAATTATATATATATAGACTACTACTATTATTACTACTACTACAACAACTACCACTACTACTCGCGTTCCGCCCTTTGACATAGGGAGATCTCTCTCACTTCGTCCTCTCTTCTAGTCTGCTCCTGATGACGGACAACTGTTCGAAATATTTTATTTAGTAAGTATGTTATATCTTTTTTCTGTGTTGTGTTTTCTGTAATTTAAAGTTATATATAATATAATCTGTCGTCCCTCCATCAATTCACTTCTTCTACTGAGGACGACCGCCATAACTGTCGAAATATTGAAAAGTGAGTCTTTGTTATTTTTCTTTCTATGTGTCACAGTTTATTTTAAGTATATATATATATATATATATATATATATATATATATATATATATATAATATAAATATTGGTAAAAGTATCAACCGTGGAAAAGAAACAAAACTAAAGTTATCGGGACTCGGTCAGTTTTTCAGGTTTAAATGGAACTCGCATTGCCAACGTTTCAGTTTTTATTTAAATCTTTTTTCATAGGCTCACAAAACAGAAGAAATATAAGAATTTATTTTGTTTTAACATTAGAAATTCTAACTTTGTCCTAACTTCAGTGCATTTACTTTAAGAATCTTTAGTAGGTATTGTACAGGCTTGGGACCGACTGTTTAACATCTCTTCGCGAATAAATCGAGGACCAGTGTGGGTATCGAACCTTGGATTTACCAGTCAAAAAGTATTAACTTAAGCGAGCGCCGGACTACCCTGGCACCACTTAGTGGAATGTAGTACTATAATTGCATTATGAAACTAATATGTATCTAAGAAATACCGTCAAGACATTTAAATAAAGTCAGCCAAACTCATAAGATGACTAAGCGATTCTTATTGTGACGTAACCCCTAGTCATACTAAGAACACACACCTGACTTCAAACACACAATGCACTCAACACAATACTCCCTCTCACCGTGCACACCTTGCGCACTAAGAACACACACCTGACTTCAAACACACAATGCACTCAACCCAATACTCCCTCTCACCGTGCACACCTTGCGCACTAAGAACTCACACCTGACTTCAAACACACAATGCACTCAACACAATCTCCCTCTCACCGTGCACACCTTGCGCACTAAGAACACACACCTGACTTCAAACACACAATGCACTCAACACAATCTCCCTCTCACCGTGCACACCTTGCGCACTAAGAACACACACCTGACTTCAAACACACAATGCACTCAAAACAATCTCCCTCTCACCGTGCACACCTTGCGCACTAAGAACACACACCTGACTTCAAACACACAATGCACTCAACACAATACTCCCTCTCACCGTGCACACCTTGCGGACTAAGAACACACACCTGACTTCAAACACACAATGCACTCAACACAATCTCCCTCTCACCGTGCACACCTTGCGCACTAAGAACACACACCTGACTTCAAACACACAATGCACTCAACACAATCTCCCTCTCACCGTGCACACCTTGCGCACTAAGAACACACACCTGACTTCAAACACACAATGCACTCAAAACAATCTCCCTCTCACCGTGCACACCTTGCGCACTAAGAACACACACCTGACTTCAAACACACAATGCACTCTACACAATACTCCCTCTCACCGTGCACACCTTGCGCACTAAGAACACACACCTGACTTCAAACACACAATGCACTCAACACAATACTCCCTCTCACCGTGCACACCTTGCGCACTAAGAACACACACCTGACTTCAAACATACAATGCACTCAACACAATCTCCCTCTCACCGTGCACACCTTACGCACTAAGAACTCACACACTTACACTAAGCAGTCTACTCATACTATAATACTACATTCACCTACCTTTATACATAAGACCACAACATACTACATATACAATAAACACCACACAGTACTAACTTACAATGGTAGTAATATTTTATTACTTAACCACTTAAACCACTATCACTTAAACAACAGACAGACACACACACACACACGCACGCACACACACACACACACACACACACACACACACACACACACACACACACACACACACACACGAGGTTGATCTGATCAGTTTATGAAATACGCTGATATTTACAACATCTTTATAATTTCATAAGCTCCCATTGTATATAGTATAATTCATTGTATTGAAATAATTTTAAATTTGTAATTTACAATTTATATTATTTGTAATTTATTTGTATTTTGTATTTTGTTATTATTTGTAATTTGTAAATTGTAATACACTTCGCATAATATTTGCAAACTGAAGTACTAAAATTGTCATATTATGTATAGTTACATAACAACTGTATATAGTCTAATTGCTAATACTTCATCATTCTCAACATTGTACATAGCCAACTTATAGTTCTAAGTTATATGGTTGTATAAAACATATGTAAAGAATGTATCACTTGCATGTAATACAATAAAGTGGAACATGTTGAAAAAACACACACACACACACACAACCTGTTTAATAATATCCAAAAACACGGAAAAGTCATTGTTACATGGACGAGAGTCCATGTGGGAACTATGGGAAATGAAATTGCAGATTCTATTGCAAAGCAAATGACTACAGATACAATTGGGCCAATAAAACATCATATGCCACCATGGTCGTTCCACAAAAAAAGACTAAATACTAACAGTATTCAAAAATGGAACATACAATGGATAAACAGTACCCTTGGTTCAATGACAAGGGAATACTTCCCTACAGTTTACTCTCGACTGGAGATAATAGATCTGAAACTGACATACAAAGAAACTCAAATGATGACCGGCCACGGAAAGATTCGAGTATCCCTCTACAAAATTAAAGTGATCACCTTCTCTAGGTGTCCTTGTGACGAAGGAATTCAAAATGTTAGCCATATTATTTATAACAGTACAAGTTTAGACAGTAAACGACACCAGCTCGGAAGACAAGTAGAAACAATGAAGAAAACATGGTCACCTTCAAAAGAAGATCTCATAAAACGATCTCAGAAAGACATTCGTAAAATTTCTAAATGACATTGGTCTGAACCGTTTATGAAATACGCTAATATTTACATCATCTTTATAATGTCATAAGGTACCATTAGTATAATGTATAATTAATTGCATTTATATTAATGTCAATTTATAGAATTTGTATATAACATTACGCATAATATTTGTGAATTGCAGTACTAAAAATATCATGCTGTATCGTTACATAACAACTGCAAATAGTCTAATTGTTAATACTTATTCTTTGTCAACATTGTATATAGCCAAATTATAGTTTTAAGTTATATGGTTATAAATAACGTACTCACCAGTATGTATCACTTACATTTAATACAATAAAGTGGAACATGTTGAAAAAAACAAACAAACACACACACACACACACACACACACACACACACACACACTCACACACACAAACAAACAAACACAAACACAAACATAATTACAAACACAATTACAAATACAAACACACACACACACACACACACACTAAACATACCTATTCAAATAGGAAACCTAAACAACTATACTTGTATATCTATTTTTTAATATTTTAAACAATAGCAAAATATTTATATTCAAATGACTAAGCAGTAATGCTTGCATTTAATGCGTTTCGATAGGAATGTTTGTTTATGTTGAATATAATGACTTGCCATAATTAAGTGTTACTTTGAAGGACAATGCAAGGGGTAATCGTGAAATGTCACCCGTACAATCATTTTCCCGTTGTGAGACAGCCTTGCGGTGGTTTTGAAGCCTAGAAAGTTACTTGCTTAAACCTGCACTGTAATGACAGGAGTCATTCTTAGTGAATCCTCACTCTTCGCAATTGTGTTGCTACTTAGTACAACTACTAAGTCACTGTGGCTATACAGCTAGTCATAGTCAGACTTCTCTGCCATCCAACCTATTCAACATATATATATATATATATATATATATCCGATGACGACGAATGTCGAAATATCGTTGTAAGTCTTTTTTGTGTGTGTTTTTATTTCTTTTTCTCATTCCTCTGTGAACTATATATATATATATATATATACTTTTTCGATAAAAATACGATCCTAAATGGACAAATACAATTCAGTCTACATAAAGAAACATAGAGAAATTAAAAACACACACATAGAGTCTCTAATTTTTGGTTGAACCGTCATCAGGAGAGATAAGAGAGGAAAACAAGCGCACTGGTACAGAGACGGTTGGAGACCAACAATGTTGCCACATACGCGCCCGGTCACAGAGAATAAGGTAGACAAGAATCAATTTAAGATTAAATTAAATTAAAATAGGAATATGAAAAATAATAGTAAACACAAAAACAAATAAAATAATAAAAACTGAGGGATGAACAGAAGAAATGATACATAAATAAAAATTAAGAATTATGAACTAAGCTTTAATAAAAAATAGAGAATAAAACTTAAAATAAATTAAATAAATGAAAAATGTATAAGGTAAAAACATAAAAACTAGATGCAGAGACAAAAAACTAATACAATGAAGCATTATCTCTTAAGATTCACTTCACAGCTCCCTCTCATAACACACACTATCTTGTTCCTCTTTATATTATTCAAATTTTAAATTCAAACATTTTTTTTGTTACATTTGTTCTTTAATATATTTGTGCTACTGTCATCGGAGAGCAAGTATTATATTACGTATTATATTACGCAAATATTAAATTAAAAAAAAAATGTTTTTGTTACATTTATTTTTTCAAAGGTGTGTTATTTCATTTCGTAAAGATTTTTTGGAGTCTGAAGTAACTCACTCGTCTCAGAGAATAACATCACATATTGTAGACATTTACATTGCAATTTATTAGTGCCAATACATTTGCACTACTGTCATTGGTGAGCACGCAAGACACTTGCTACCATGGATCCAATTTTGGGAATATAGCGATTATTTTCTTTTTAACATTATTCAGGTAATAAATAATATATATTGAATTTCAGGTCTCTATCTTCACGGGAAACGAGTTTAATCTCTACAAAATTAAAGTGATCAACTGCTCAAGGTGATCTTTGCGACGAAGGAATTCAAAATGTTAACAATATTATTTATAACCTGCACAATTTTAAACAGTAAACGACACCATCTAAGAAGACAAGTAGAAGCAATGGGGAAAAACTTAGCCCCATTTTGTTTGTTTGTTTGTTAGTGAACAAACAAACAAAATCACGAACTTTAAATATAGAGGTCGATATAGGTTAAAAGAAGGTTACAGGCAAAGTGCAGTAGACCCATAGGATATTAAGTACTACTGGTACGGACAGACGGACGGTAATATTCGGCTAGACTGCACTCTGCAACAGTTCCACCGATGATATCCCAAAGTCAATGTCTCCTATTAATCCCACTGACTCCCGTCATTAAAATCGTAAATAAAAACCACAAAACACGTATCTAAGCTAATTTTTCAGGAATTTCAACTGCTACTATTCGGAGACTACTGGGCAGATATCATAGTCGCTTTCACTTCTAGAATGCCATTTTTTTTTACTTTACTATAAGTAAAGTATAGTGATCGTGAGAAAATTCGATCTTCAGATTTTGACGGAATTATATGTTTTGAGGTCCCAAAAGTCGTTTTATGATGTTTTTGCGATGATGTCTGTGTGCGTGTGTGTGTGTGTGTGTGTGTGGGTGGGTGGGTGAGTGTGTTACCATTGCTTGTTACCACGCTACGGTCCAGAATCTTTGATTGATCAAGTTGATATTTTACACAAAAATGGGCTCCGTAGTCACTTTTCTTGCCAAAAACCAGTTTTTAGAAAACATTTTTTTCCTTAAACTGCTAATTCTACAGTTTTAAAATTTTACCATTGTCTTTGAGGTTACAAATGTAATAAAACGAAAAATACATTCAATTTTTTTTCTTTTTACATATTAGAAAATAGCACAAGTCTATTTTGAATAAGTAATAAGATATTTTGTATTTATTAATATATTTCTAATGTAGCAAAAAGTTTTTGTGGTGTTTGTGCAAATGAACCACCTCTAACCTTTTGTGCTGCTTGTGCAAATGCGAGATTGTAGTGATGAAAAAAAAATTAAAATTGGTTAGAGTTCTAATTGATGTGGCAACTAGCAATCACCTCTTTAACTGTACTTTTCCATATAATTGCTGATCTAAACAGTTGTTAAAACCTTTTGTCATAGTGAGTTTTGAAACTAGAAGTATAATCAATTTGAAGTTTTTTTTTTTCAATTTCTTTCATCAGGACCTCAAACGTTTCCCAGACTTCATTAAATTGAGAATCACCAGAATTCATTAGTTTGCTAATACTTAACATTCTGAGCTAAAATGGATAAACAAACAAAAGTCTCCACACAAATGAAGTTTTTTATTCAACGCGTTTCGAACATGTTGTTGGTTTATCCATTTTACCTCAGAATGAGTAAATACCACACAATTACGGATTGCACAACTAATGTTTTAAACAACAACGAGTTTCGAACACTTTGTGTTCATCATCAGTAAGACACCACAATACAAATTATATCTAATCAGTTACAAAATTAAAGTGAAATAATAAAATTCAATTAAGAGAGTTAATGACATACCCAAGGATGTGGGAATACCAACTCTTCTGCACCACATCCTTGGGTATGTCATTAAACTCTCTTAATTGAATTTTTTTATTTCACTCTAATTTTCTTACTGATTAGATATAATTTGTATTATAGTGTCTTCCTGATGATGAACACAAAGTGTTCGAAACGCGTTGTTGTTGTTGAATAAAACTTCATTTGTGTGGAGACTTTTGTTTGTTTATCCATTTTACCTCAGAATGAGTAAATACCACAGAATTACGGATTGCATGACTAATGATTTTTAACTTAATTGAACATAGTTCTCTGCAGCATCGACTATTTAAGGCCTTATTGGATAATGAGAATATTGATTAATTTATATACATTTTGAGGACTGCGTACATGAGATTTTATTATATACGATATAAAAACTAAATATTTAATTACGATAAATGTTTAATTCCCAAAAAATTTCAAAGAAAAAATTTTTTCAATCGTTGCCCCAGCTATGTTAAATCCTCAGTAGGTGAAATTGTTTTTGCCTTCAGTCCTGTATTGTATTGTATTGTATTGTATATCATTGAGTCTTACTGTCTGGTCTTAGAACGGACTATGACACAGCAAAGCGTGGCTAAGAATAACTGTCTCTTAGGAGAGAACCTTGAAGGTCACTTCAGGCTCCTCTGAAATAGACTCGATTGCCTCGAAGGCTCACCTTATACTGCAATCAAATCGATTTATTCGCTCTGTTATTCATAGTATTCCAAGCATTTATTTCTGGTTCATTGCTTTTAGTGTAACATCTAGCCTATCCATACTTCTTATCAATATTTCAAATAACAAGAAACACAACAGAGATGAAAATGTTTAATTGTTGTATACATAGTACTCATTGATAAAATGATTTCACATAAATACGTGAAATAGCAATCAATAATCAAACCACAATAAGAAATGGGAAAACAAGACTAAGATCTTTCAACCGTAACAAGCGGTCTTCGTCAGAGTCAAAAACTCAACTGAAACACTAGATCTGGTTACTAAGACCGCTTGTTATGGTTGAAAGATCTTAGTCTTGTTTTCCCATTTCTTATTGTGGTTTGATCATTGATACATAGTACTGCAATGGATTTATTGTAATACAGTTTTATTCTGCTGTGGGAAGAATATAAACAGTTTTTAAGATAATATTACGTTTTTAATCACCTTTAGTTAATAACCCAGCAAACATTTTCACCATTTTGTCAGTTATATCTTTCTGTTGTTTGATACATTTTCCAGGACTCCATCCAAGGAGAAGTGTGAAAATATTCAACCTCTCTGAATGACTGAGCTGTTTTTTTTTTTATTGTTTTATCGATCTCCTATCGGGTGATAACGTCAGCCGATTACAGGCTTCATGTTTGTACAGTGATTCTACAGATTCTACATTGGGAGTCCAAAATCAAGTGTATTTCAAGTAGTGGTCTTTAACGATTACCTGACATCGTACAGGCTCGGGACCGAAGGCTTAACATCCTCTCCAAGGAACTATTTTCAGATTTGTTTTTACTTCCCGCGTGAATAAATCCAGGGCCAGGTGGGGATTGAACCCCGGACTACCAGTCCAGAGGCGAGTACGTTAACCACTTAGCTACTCTGGCATCCTGAGCTGACTCTTAGTAACAAAGAACGTCAATGAAAAGGTACGACCTTAGACAACAGGATGGCATTACTAAGAATATAAAGGGAGGTACTAAATGAATCAATAGTGACTGTAAGATAAAACGAACCATGTCTATCAACAGACACATCTAGATGACAATACAAACTAGATATCTACAGACAAACTAGATGACAATCGCGCCTGCTTTGTGCAATTGGCGTACTACTGGAGAAAAATGATCTGGTCTCTGCTTGATGATATATATATAGCAGATTCAATAATATATCGAACGTTTGATAGAATAGGTGTGTTCTCTAATCGGGATTCGGTCAATTTTCTAGGATTAAAAATCAAACTCTCGTTGCCAACGTTTCGGTTTTATTTAAAACCTTTTTCATAGGCTATGAAAAAGATTTTGAATAAAACCGTTGGCAACGAGAGTTTGATTTTTTATCCTAGAAAATTGACCAAATCCTGATTAGAGAACACACCTATGATATATAGGTATATATAAAGGTTTCACATAAACACGTGAAACAACAATCAATGTTAATAACAACACGTGAAATAACAACAATTTTTTACTCTTTCTTACTGTACTCCTTTGTTTCCCAAACATCCCTTTCTGGACATTAGTCCTTTCCTGCACTTTCATCCTTTTAAAATACCACTCTTCTCAATCTCTCACCAGATGCTTTCTGCATCTAGTGTTTCAGTCCGCTTTTTGACCCTGACGGAGACCGCTTGTTACGGTTGAAAGATCTTACTCTTGTTTTCCCATTTCTTATTGTCGTTTATTCATACATATATAATATAAATAATTCTATCTTTTTTCGACCACACAAAATTTTCAATAACCTCTGCTGTTATTGGTATATATATATATATATATTGGTGTATGAAGGCAGCAGGTCTTCTCTTAAACAGGTATAATTAAAGTTGGCAGCAGCTTCTGTGTTGACCAATTTCTTACTGATGTTCTCTAGTTTCCTAACTAGTTTTTGGTAACTTTCGGGTATTTTCCAAAGGAGTTCTGCTAACGACATGAAAGGAAAGAAGTTGAACACTAAACACTTTAAACTAAAGCTATAATTTGAAACTTAATCTAAAACACAAGCTTTCGGCTCACATTAGCCATCATCAGGTAAAAACGAAAATATTAAACAAGGCAAAAAGGTAGAGTACAAAGGACAGTTAACGACTAACTATTATAGAAAAGCAAGAAATGTGGAAGGGAGGGAGGTGTGTGTGGGAGGGCATGCAGGGCAGGGCACTGAACCCCAACTACCTGCCTGTCCCCTCACCTACATCTCTTACTACCTTAAAAGTATTGTCAAAATTTTTTGAACTCGGTATGGCTTTAAGGTCACTATTTTGAATATTTAACGAAGGGTTATATTCTTTAATGTATAGGGCTTCGAGTATATGCAGTCCGATGTCGTCTTGGAAGCTCTGCAAGATGGTTGTCCCCTCAGTCAGGTTCTCTCTTGATAGATTCTTTTTGTGGACCTCTTCGGCATAGCTCTTCGGTGCTCCTCCTGCAAGGTGGAGAGTCAATCGCCGTGATAGCTTAGTCGTAGTCAGCCCTATATACTTCGAAGGCAGGGTTGCACAGTCCCCTGTGGTACATTTATATTCATATATGAGATGGCTACGCTGTAGCTCGGCAGTTTCTTGTTTTGGTTTATTATATATCAGTAGATTCTTTGTATTTAGGTTTTTGTAGAATATAGTTAGTTTCAATCGATCTTCTGGGTTGACGGTTTGTACATTATTACCTATTAATTTTTGGAGGGCTATCTCGTCTTGAAATTGGTCAACGCAGAATCTGCTGCCAACTTTATATATATATGTATATATATATATATATATTTCCTTCCTCAGTAAACGCACCTACCCTATCTCTTACAAGTCCTCTTGTATCCCTGGTAACTGCGTTTACCGTTTAGATTGCACCCAATGTGATGCTTTTTTTGTGGTTTTGGCTTCCACCAAGCAAAGCCTGCGTATGAATAATAATCAAAGGTCATCCGTTGGTAAAAGCATTGACCTTCCCGTTGCTACTCATGCCAGTTCTCACGAACTCAGTTTTAATGACTGTCTCCGTGTACAGGTCCTGAGGCAGATTGATCAGACTAATTCAAAAGTCACTCTGAGGGCTTCAGAAGAAGCTGTATTAGTCTTTTGGGGGGTAGATCTGCTCCTGGACTTAATCCTCAATCGTTGATTATTCCTTTTATTTATTTTAATTTATCTTTTGTTTACTTTCTTATTTCTATTTCTGTTTGGGTTTTTTTACTTGTGCTAATAGTTTTTGTTTTCAATTGTTATAATTTTTTTTCCTATTATTTCTTTACATATCCTTGCCTCCCATCCCTCCGTAAGTTGGCTACACTGTTTAAGTGTTTCTTCAAGACCACCGACCAGCCGAAGCATCGAAAGAACATACAATGAATATCCATAAAATACAGCCAAATAGGAAAACACTAGAAGACAACATTGAAATATTATATCAAGAAAATGACCATAGGAAGCTACATATTATTGAATCGTTAAGTATAAAAGAGAAGAAGCCAAACCTTAACGGTCATGGCCACTTGTTTTTCTAGAACTTTAAAGTAACATACGTGAAAAGGACATAACAGCTAGATAGTATAATTAATGTTGTACAACTTAGATGTAATGTAATTAGAAGTAGCATAAGGAAAACCTGTTGATAAAAAGTTATGTTTAGTTTTGATGTAATTATTAAACTGTTTTAATTCGTTTTAATAATGGTTATTAGTTAATGTTATTGTTTATGTAAATTAAGTTATATTATTGTTTATAATTTTCCTTGATAATAATCTATGTAGATCAAAATGTCGTATTCGTTGTAAATAAATTATTTGAGAATTGTTTTATATGTCGCCAGAGAAGTGGAAGACTCATGTAAAACAATTAGAGAAGGTATGTAGGAAACGTGCAAGACTGGAAATAAGCAAGTCATTTAACGAAATCTGTTTAAAAGAAGGTCTGCTCCCAAAGTATACTAATATATATATAGTTTAATTAACTAATATGTGTAGTTATAATTGTGTTTTTCTTTTTGCTGAAGATGGTGGATGTAACACTGAAACATGTCCAATAATAAATTAAAAAAATATGGTGATTTAATTTCTAAGTTGAGCTCTGAATTAAAGAAAAATGTTTTTAATTTATAAAAGACATAAGACGAAATTGAACCAAGTGGAAACAAACATCCAGTTTTTAAAAGCATTCATTGAAGAAGGACTGCTCCCAACTTTTACAAATATTAATATATATATATATATATATAAAACTAGAATTTTCAAAATAACACACAGTAAAGAAATCACTGAACTCACTACTATATTTCGATGTCCTCGTCGTCAAGAATAGATGTGAATCGCTCCAAAGGCTGATAACGTCGTTAAAGCAGTGAAATTATATATCGACCTTATATATTCACGTATAAATATATAAAAACTAGAATTTTCCAAAGAACACACAGTAAAAAAAATCACTGAACTCACTACTATATTTCAATGTCCTCGTCGTCAAGAATAGATGTGAATCGCCTCAAAGGCTGATAACGTCGTTAAAGCAGTGATTTCTTTTCTGTGTGTTCTTTTGAAAATTCTAGTTTATTTAGTTTGAAGAATCGTTTCATCTAATTGTTTATATATATATATACATAAAATAAACTGTGACATATATATATATATAATATATATATAAACTTTAAAAAATAGGAAAGAACACAGAAAGTCACTACAGAACACACATCGATATTTCGACATCTTCGTCAACCGAAGGGAACGAAGTTCTGAAGTAACTGCTTGGATCTAGAATAGCTACTGCCTCTAGCAATAACAAGACGGAGTTGTTACTCTGGAGGCTAGCAGAAGTTACTTTCTTTTTTTCAGTTTTAAAGTTTTCCATGCGACGGATGTCGAAAATTTTAGTGAGTTCTGTAGTGATTTCTGTGTTACTTTCCATTTATTAATTTTTAGAACAGTCCTGTTAAACTTTCAATTTTATTCGGCATATTATATTTATATATAAATTCTTCATAAACACGTTTAACAATCCCTTAAATTTTAATAAACAACAATAAGAAAATGGGAAAACGAGACTAAGATCTTTACTCAAAGCGGTCTTCATCAAGTCAGGATCGTTGATCATTTATATTTATATATTATATATATATAATAATATATAATAATACTACATATTTTCGAATATTTAAGAAACAGTTCTTCGTTAATACATGTGAGATTGAATTTACGTCATATTGTTTTTTTAATTAATTTCTTGCATAACTTTTCCAAATCCCTTAAGAGTCTTTTAAATTTACGAGGAACTAGGTACATTAACTCACCATACGTTTTGTTTTCAATGATTATATTTCTTCCAACGTTTCAGTCGTCTTCGACCATCTTCAGTGTGTAAAACGTATATACAATATCTTAAAAGACTCCTAAGGGATTTGGAAAAGTTATCCAAAAAATTAATTAAAATCAATAGGCCATAAATCCAATCTCTCTCTCTCTCTCTCTCATACACACACACACACACACACATATATATATATATATATATATATATATATATATATATAACAAACACTTTTTCTTTTTCTCAGAGTTTGGTCAGGGTAAATATATGGAATCACCTTTTTGCCAACGTTTCGTCTTTATTTCAAGACATCCTCAGGGCTATAAACTAACAAAAAAACAATAAACAATGGACGTTTGTCATTTCTACTTTAAAACATCATAAACAAATTGAAAAAAGAACTTACTGAAGGCTGGGTTCAGTTACATTTAACAACCGTTAACTGTCATTACATGTGCTGTTCCAAGCGACATATTATTGAAACACTGTTTTTTTAGTACAATCATATATATATATATACATATTCTAGTATATATCTATTATAATATGTATCCACCATAATATATACTATAATACAGTTATAATACATTATTATTTTAAAAATCCATAAAAATATAAACTAGATAATATTGCATCTTTAACTATTTATGATGGAACTATAAATCCTACTTAAATTGTCTGTATGTGTTTTTCTATTGCAAGTATTATTAGTATTTTTGATATGTATCATTTCTTTTATCAATCTTTTATTGTATGAAGAAATGATACATATCAAAAATACTAATAATACTTGCAATAGAAAAACAGATACAGACAATTTAAGTAGGATTTATAGTTCCATCATAAATAGTTAAAGATGCAATGTTATCTTAGTTTATATTTTTATGGATTTTTAAAATAATAATGTATTATAGTATATATTATGGTGGATACATATTATAATAGATATATACTAGAATATGTGTATATATATATGATTGTACTAAAAAAACAGTGTTTCAATAATATGTCGCTTGGAACAGCACATGTAATGACAGTTAACGGTTATTAAATGTAACTGAACCCAGCCTTCAGTAAGTTCTTTTTTCAATTTGTTTATGATGTTTTAAAGTAGAAATGACAAACGTCCATTGTTTATTGTTTTTTTGTTAGTTTATAGCCCTGAGGATGTCTTGAAATAAAGACGAAACGTTGGCAAAAAGGTGATTCCATATATTTACCCTGACCAAACTCCGAGAAAAAGAAAAAGTGTTTGTTAATATTTTGTGGTCAAGAAAACAGTACCGTATATATATAATCATGATCAAACCACAATAAGAAATGGGAAATCAAGGCTAAGATCTTTCAACCATAACAAGCGGTCTTCGTCAGAGTCAAAAACCCAACTGAACACTAGATGCAGCAAACATCTGGTGAGGAGTTTTAAAATACCACTCTTCCCTCCCACTCTTCTCAACTTCTCACCAGATGTTTTCTGCATCTAGTGTTCAGTTGGGTTTTTGACTCTGACGAAGACCGCTTGTTACGGTTGAAAGATCTTAGTCTTGTTTTTCCATTTTCTTATTGTGGTTTGATCATTGATTGTTATTTCACGTGTTTATGTGAAATCTTTATATATATATATAAACTAGAATTTAAAAAAGAACACATAGAAAGGAAACCACTGAACTCACTACTATATTTCGATGTCCTCGTCTTCAGGAAAAGAAGTGAATCGCTCCAAAGGCTGATAACGACTGACTTGGCGTTCGAACTGAAGCACTCAAACAGTGTAGCCAACTTTCGGAGGAAAGGTAGACAGGGAAGATAAAGAGATAAAAGCCAAATAAAAATTAAAAAATGAAAACATTTAACTAAAATAAAATTAAAAGCTGATAACAACTTTAAAAAAAAGAAATAACTAAATAAAAAAAATAAAAAGAAATAAAAAAAAATCAAAAAATCAAAAAAAATCAAAAAAAATCAAAAAAAAATCAACGATTGAGGTTAAGCCCAGGAGCCAATCTACCGCCCAGAAGACTAATAAGTGCTTCTTCTGAAGCTCTCAGAGTAACTTTCGAATATATATATATATATTTCGAATATATATATATATTCTAAAAGGATCAGCCATCTCCTCAGTACAACTTCTTCTCTTTTCTAACCTTCTCCTTGATAATGAACTAACTACCTTTGCGAAATAAACATCACAATGCTGTGTACATGTTCAAAAGTTCAAAAAAATACATTTCTTGTCCCTACAACAAAATTCACACCTAAAACAAACAAGAAAGCCAAACAAGGAAGCTAAAAGAAAAAACTTTTTTTCTCAACTACAAGAGCCTGTTGGCACTCCTACGACCTTCTACATACACTCCAATTAAACCAGTCTAGCAATATGTTTTCAACAAGTATGACTTATTAGCATTATTATACACAAAGCTGAAGGTCGAACAAATCAGTTTAATGCTTGTAAAAATGAAATTATTAAGAAATAACTGTACTGTTAGAGGCCTAGTACTATATTTATTATTATTTATTACTACTAAATGTCTCAGGATTTCTTAACAGCTTTCTTTTTAATAAGTTGAAAATGTATAGTTTTTTATTTAAATTTAAATTTGTAAATTTATAATAATATATTTTAAAAAATCATTTATAAGGAAGTTAAAATAAATTGCATGTTTAATTTTAATGACTAATATGAAAATGTAGTAGATTTTAATAATTAGAGAAAACAATTTTAATCTTTTAACATTTTTTTAGTTTAGTGTGTCCCACTAAATATTATTGTTGGAATGCTGTGGGGCTTTAATAGGCCAGGTGTTACACAGCGTGTTTCCGTGCACGTAGGTAAATTTAAAGATTGGCAGATGTTTTCTGCATCTAGTGTTTCAGTTGGGTTTTTGACTCTGACAAAGACCGCTTGTTACGGTTGAAAGATCTTAGTCTTGTTTTCCCATTTCATATTGTGGTTTGATCATAAATGCACGTACTATATGTAGATTGGTGTGTGTGTGTTTCTGTGTGTTTTATTAAATGATAAAAACGATATACGATTATTCTGTTCACTGTGGAAAAAGAAAAGGCGCTAGTTAAATAGCCAAAACTAACATGCAGTATTACCTCTAATATTTTTTACGTAAATGAAAACCTTCAAATACGCTTAAGCGTTATTATATATTATACATAATGGAGAATTGTTAGGACACTAAATTTTCAAAAAACTCCATAACTACTACTGTCTTTTAGTGTCCTTGAAATTGTTATCAATAATTGGGTGTTAATTTTAATGTAAGATAAATCATACATTATTATAGGTGGAAAAATACGAGCATATGCAGCAAACTTAATGATTTAAATTGTTTTTGTTGACATCACTGCGTTTTCACATCTGTTGGTCCAAAGGTTCACATGATTTTTAATCCGTGTAATTTTTTTTTCGGATACCACAAGTCAAAGAGTATACAAGTAATCGCCCTCAATCTATTGAAAAACTTAAAAATTCAATTTGTCAAAAAATTACTACTATTCCATATAAAATTACTCTCCGCTGAGTTATAAACAACATTCGTGAACGCCTTCAAAAGTTTGTTTTGGAGCAATAGCGGACCTTTTTTGACTGATTTCATTTTTAAAACCTAATGAACACAGAATGGCATTATATCTACTTTTTAAAAATAAATACTTTTTTTTTTGTTTCTTTACCTTATTTGGCTTTTATTAAACTTAGAAATATGGCTGACATTATATTTTTTTTATTTTTATTTTGTATAGTCACAACAACGTAGATTGTTACCAGTGACAATGAAGGAAGAAATATATACATTTGTACATGGATGCAGGAGGGAAGAAATAATCCAGTAATTATATTTCCTGGCGTGAAAAATAAGTTATAAAACTTAGATTAAATTTATGTTACTACAGTAATTCACACCAATAAGTCTCTTGGCTACTTTCTTTTTAGGCGCCTTTGAGGTTTTCAAGGGATATTTGTTGAGGAGATGTTTAGGACTAAGGCAGTGTTTCTCGAGTGACCGCCCCCTTGGGTCCATAAACCGATAACTCAACATCCTTGAATAATAATCAGATTCCTAGACTAAATAACCAAATGAGTAACATTTTAATAATTAAATTAAAAATAATTACTAATTGAATAATTATGTAGAATCCAATAGATGTATTGTTTCATAGCATATTTATGCAAAAGAATTAATACACAATAAAAGAAACTTAGGTGAGAATATACTTTTAACATAAAAATGAATTATCAAAACAAATAATTTCGAGAAATCGTTTCCTAGAAGTTTACATGTCGTGTTTTCACTTAAATTTAGAAATTATATTGCAGGAACATTTTCAATTTATGGAAATAGAATCCCCGCTCCTTTTTGCATGACCGCCCCCCGATATCAAAGCACCGCCCCCAGGGGGACGGTACCGCCCACTTTGAGAAACACTGGACTAAGGGATCATTATTGCTAAAAAGATTTTTGTGGAAGGCTTTGTAGCGAGATATTGCTACTTGATGATCTGTTGAAATCCTGAGGTCTGAATAGATTGTTTGATTTGGTATATAAAATGGACAATCAAGAATTTCTCTAAGAATTTTTAACTGAAAAGCTTGTATCCTCTGGGTATTACTAGATTTTGTTGCTCCCCATATTTTAAAACCGTAAGTCCAAATAGGTATAATCATAGGTTGGTACAGTAATTATTGACAGTTGTTAATTTTGAATGATTATCAAGTAAGTGAATTAAAAGTCTATATCATCTGTTTAGTTCTGTTCTTTTCATTTTTGTATGGGGAGTCCAAGTAAGACGTCTGTCAAGGTGCAGTCCTGAGTATTTGGTGGCAGTAGCTTGAGGGATAGGAATTTTGTTAAGAAAGACAGGAACATTATATTTGAAAGAATAACTTGTTTATCACGAAAGGTCACCGATTTGATGATGATATCATAACATGTATTGGCTGCTGGTTTGAAGTTTGTATACTGGTGACCTATAGTTGAGGTCAGGAATGCCGAAAAGTCGAGATATCGGAGGTATGCTGTTGGACTAGAGGTCAAAGCAATATTTGCCGATAGTATGAACCCCTCGGGGGTACTACATCGAAGAGGCTTTCCGCTTTAAAACCCGGAAAACACAACTGCCTTTAAGCCATATTACATACCCAAACTACATTTCACTGATTTAAATCCGGAAATCAGTTAGAATTTCTAAACGGAGCTGGCTGATTCGGAAAAAAACGTAATTCAACTTTGTGTATCAGCTTTAGAAGCTCACGACTTGCCAAGTTCCCCCACCGAATCTTTCACCACCTTTTGTGTAATCGGCCTTCCAAACCAAGACCTGCCTGTCACGCTCCACTCTTGAAAAACCCTCCCTCTGCCGATATATCTAATCCCTTCTATGCTAAATACATACATATTATTATTATTACCACTGAGGTTTGTATGATTTATATTATTAATACAGCAAACCGTCATATCTCGTAAGAAGATGTTGGAGTCGTTGGAGCCCTTTCGGACGTTATCCATCTTCAATTACAACTAACTAACTAACTAACTAACCTACTGAGCTGTTATAAAGGGGGTTGGTTTTCTTAAAATAAAAATAAAAAGGGGATTCATTAATAAAAATAAAAAGACGACTGGACAGACAGTATGACGAAGTTAGAAAATATAAAAAAAAAAATCAAACTAGATAATAGCTAAAACTAAAATCATAAATAACAAAATAAAATCGAAGTAATAATAACAGTGGACTTGACAGAAAATCAACCCCCTTTATAACAGCTCAGTAGGTTACTTAGTTAGTTAGTTAGTTAGTTAGTTAGTTGGGATTGAAGATGGACAACGTCCGAAAGCGCTCCAACGACTCTAACATCATCGTACGAGGTATGACGATGTGCCATATTAATAATATAAACCTTCTATGCTACTCCAGTCAACCTTTTAAATACCTTAACTAAACCTCGTAAAGCTCGGGAAGAAGAATAGACTTGGTCAAAAGGTCACGTAGTTTTATTCAATCTCAAAAGTTTTCTTTCGTATTTTGTTTTTATATATCAAGTCATACACAGCTATAAGTAGTAAAAAGACGGGGAAAGATACTCTGTTCTCAAAAGAATCAACAGCATTGTGAAATTAAAACTTTTTCATTTTTTTTTCCTTTTTAAAAATGTGGTATTTCTAGAAAGTGCTTACGATCTTTTTTCATGTATTTTATACTACTTGGTCAAGAGTCACGAATGTGACTAGACCATTTGACGTTATTTGACGTAGACAAATCTACATCCAAAGCACAGTAAGAAATCAGAAAAAATCCTAATATCTTTTAAACACTTAGTCTTTTTTTCTGATTTCTTCATGTGGTTTTGATGTTGATTTTTGTTTCACGTTTATATTGTGAAATCTTGTTATAAACAGTTATATATATATATATATATATATATATATATATATATATATATATATATATATATATATGATCAAACCACAATAAGAAATGGGAAAACAAGACTAAGATCTTTCAACCGTAACAAAAGGACTTCGTCAGAGTCAAAAAACCAACTGGTTTGAGTTGGGTTTTTGACTCTGACGAAGACCACTTGTTACGGTTGAAAGATCTTAGTCTTGTTTTCCCATTTCTCATTGTGGTTGATCATTGATTGTTGTTTCACGTGTTTATGTGAAATCTTTATATATATATATATATCGTTAGTAACCTCCATATATATATATATATATATATGTTAGTAACATATATATATATATATATATATATGATTTCACTTGAAAAACTAGTGCTTTAAACTTTTACTGTATAATGTGTCTTAATACCAACTCCAAAGACTAATAATTTTCTTCTTTGTTTAATTAATCACCCTGAAGATGACTGGAAGCCAGTCTAAACATGTCGGTTCCAACTTAATTAACATTCTCCAACGTTTAGATGAAGGAAAGAAGAAGGTATTCAGAAACCTTGAAAAACTAGTGAAGAAAATGACATCAGCGAAATACGGTCAGCTGTTCAACGAAATATATATATATATATACACTTTTTTCGATGAAAATACAATCCGAAATGGATAAATAGAGTTCAATGTACATAAAGAAACATAGAGAAATTAAAAACACACACTTCCAATCTCTAATTTTTGGTTGAAACGTCATCAGGAGAGATAAGAGAGGGAAACCAACTGTCTCTGTACCAGTGCGCTTGGTTTCCCTCTCTTATCTCTCCAGAAGACGGTTCAACCAAAAATTAAAATCTGCAAGTGTGTGTTTTTAATTTCTCTATGTTTCTTTATGTACATTGAACTGCTTTATAACTATATATAACATATTCAATAATATATACTAATCATCTATTATTGATTAGGCCATCTATACTAAACTAGACCTCGTTATCAACAAGAGAAGAAGAAGAAGCAGAGGTCAAAATGTTTATATGAGTTGTATTTTGTTTCTACGTGTTATTTTCTTGTAATCGTTTCATTTTGATAATATAATAATTATCGATACTTTTATAAAAGAAGCATGTCACTCTATCCGTCCCTCACAAATGTAAACAAATTCAAGTATAGCAAGTCATCTATTATACCAAGATGAGTTTCCAGTTTTTATAGATATTGCCCTTTGCTGTAATCGGAGTTTTATGATTTTTTTTTGTTAATCTTACAAATAATATGTAAGCATATAATACATAAAATGTTCTTTAATAATTTTTTCTTGAAGTTGAAATAAAGTCATAATACTGTTATTAGCAATAATGATGACTTAACAGTAAAGAACCGTAACAACGACATGTCATTATTTATAATGAGCATAATAGCTAGAACTTCCCGGTTGCCTTCAATAACGATCCTATTCTCAAAGCATTAAGAAATTAGAAAGAAGACTATGAACTTTCAACCAAAACAGGCGGTCTTCGTCAGAGCCAAACTGATGTCCTTTTTCTGATTCCTTTCTGTGTTTTAGACGTTGATGTATATATATACACATAAAAGATTTCACTTAAACACTTGAAATAACAATCAATGATCAAACCACAATAAGAAATGGGAACGTTAGTTGGGTTTTTGACTCTGACGAAGACCGCTTGTTACGGCTGAAAGATCTTAGTCTTGTTTTCCCATTTCTTATTGTGGTTTGATCATATATATATATATTATATTATACATATCAATGATCAAACCACAAACCACAATTTTATACATATATATATATATATATATATATTTATTTATATATATTATTACGACTTTAGTCGTAAGCTTAGTCTGATGGTGGTCTACGAGACTGAAACACATTGTTGTTTTATTGAAAATAATATTTAGTTAGATCATCAATAATGTTAGATATAAATAGATTTTAGAATGTGCAGTTATGAAAAGAAAAGTTTGGGCCAGTTGATTTTTTTATTCTCAGAGCAAGTGAGAAGAGCCTGCAGGACATTACAGAAACTCTCAAAAAAGATAACCAAGCATGAAATTGACATAAAATTTTTAGAAACTTGTTTGCAAGAAGGATTGCTACCAATCTTCACTTATATATATATATATATATATATATATATATATATATATATATTATATATAGTTTAACAAATAGGAAAGTAACAGAGAAAGTCACTACAGAAACTCACTTCCATATTTTGACATCCGTCGTCATCAGGAAGAAGAGTACTGGCGTTGAAAAGCAAACTGCAAATTATATATATATATATATATATATATATATATATCAACTCTTTTATTCTAACCGCTTGTTTCTTGTTCTTTATTGCCCTTTGACCTTCTCTTTATATTAACCTGTACTAATCCTTTTAATCTATTAATAGCAATGACTAAGCATGAGTCATCGATTTTAATTTAACATGTCACTTGCCCAACTCCTTTTCCAGTTGAACCCTGTTAGCAGGAGATTAGTTCGTAGGATCGAATCTCGCAGTCTAAAGATCGAGAATGCCGAGACTGCCGTTAATTTTAATGATACCTGTTTAAAAGAGGATCTGCTGCCTATTTATACCAATATATATATATACACTTTTTCGTTGGAAATACGATCCGAAACGGACAAATATAGTTTAATGTAGAAAAAGAAACATAGAGAAATCAAAAGCACACACTTACAGTCCCTAATTTTTGGTATGAACCGTCTTCAGGAGAGATAAGAGAGGGAAACAAGCGCACTGGTTCAGAGACGTTGGGTCTCCATCCGTCTCTGAACCAGTGCTTGGTTTCCCTCTTTTAGCTCTCCTGAAGACGGCAGAAACCGAAAATTAGAGACTGTAAGTGAGTGCTTTTGATTTCTCTATGTTTCTTTTTCTACACTGAACTATATATATATATAACTTTAAATTACACAAAGCACGACACAGAAAAAAGAATAAAAATTACACTTACAGAATTCAATATTTCGAACTGTTCTTCATATTAGGAGTAGACTAGAAGAGAGGACGAAGTGAGAGAGATCTCCCCACGTCGAAGAACGGAGCGCGAAACTATATATATATTTACCAAGCACACGCCATTAGCTGTTTGTAACATATTTAGATTGCATTAATTATAATTTAAGAATAATATATATTCACTTTTAATTCCATACTTATATATATATCATATATATATCTACTAACCAACTAACACGCATCGTGTAAGGCTTAATGGTGATATTTAGTTCAACTAAATAGCTGCGTCTTTAGTTACTCTTTGCCAGGTGAGCAGAATTCTTCTTCTCCTCCTCCTGATGACTACGAAGTTGAAATACTAAACTGAGTTGTGTTGATTGTTTCTACGTGTTCTTTTCATTGAATCGTTTGATATATTTTCCTATGTTACTCTTTCATATTTGTTTCAATATTTGTTACGGTAACAAGGAAAGTATTAAGTAACACATAAGTATTATCATAGATTGAACTAACCTTGGTAGCAGATTGTTGTCAGGAAAAAGGAGTACACGTCGAAGAGAGGACAGTCTATTGAAAAACTCTCTTGCCTGGAGACCTGCCAAAAGAAAAGAACTTGAAGAATAGATGAAAAATTCGGAAGTATAAATGAATAGAAAAATAATTTTAATATATTATGAAAACAACTAAATAATTACAAGCATATTGTTAATACCACTGAGGTTAGTATGATTTATATTAGAAATAGGTAAAACCGTCATACCTCGTAAGATGATCCTGGAGTTAGAACACTTTCGAACATTGTCCAGCTTCGATCGCAACAAACCTATTGAGCTACTGAACAGATAACCAACCCCCTATATAACAACTCAGTAGGTTTTTCGCGATCGAAGATGGACAACGTCCGAAGGCGCTCCAACGACTCCATGATCATCCTATGAGGTATGACGAGGCTTTACCTATTTCTAATATAAACTAAATAATTGTTAATAAATATAAACAGTTGTAATATAAAAAGCTTATAACCCACACTATTAATATTAAGAATATCTAAAAGCCAGTATGGAATCAGAAAAAAAGGCTAAGTTCTTTTAACCATAACAAGCGGTGTTCGTCAGAGTCAAACTGACATTGAGTAAGAATGAGATAAATATTTTCAGGACGTTTTAGGGGGGGGGGGGGGGGATCACAACCATTAAGGGGTGGCAAAAAAGATCCTAAGACACTGTGCAAAACTGATTGATTTCTGATAAAACTGTTTTATTCTGTATAATCGTAAAATAAATCGATTGATTTATTTATTTAGAAATGTTACGAATTTTAGAAATTTATTTAGAAATATACGAAATCACACAGGGAATACTAACTACGATATTCTGATTGTCATTGTCATCATGAGTGAGGCTGTTATTTAACTGAAGTGTTATTCTTGATGATAAACTTAAATTATTCTTGGTGGCAAAAATTTAAGATCGCAGTCAGGAATGATTGACGAATAGAGTTGAATACGTCCCATGATCATGAACCATATAGAATACACTGTCTATTAAAATTTATTGATGATGAACTTGATCAAATCTGACAGGCCAGAATGATGATTATTGGTTTGAATAAGGCCCATCATCACTAACATCATCACGCTAACTATAGAGAATACACTGTCTATTAATATTTATTGATGATGAACTTGATCACATCTGACAGGCCTGAATGATGAATAGTGGTTTGAATGCGTCTCATCATCATTAACTATAGAGAATACACTGTCCACTAAAATTGATTGATGATGAAATTGATCAAATCTGACAGGCCTGAATGATGAATAGTGTTTTGTTTGAATGTGTTTCATCATCATTAACTATACAGAATACACTGCCCACTAAAATTTATTGATGATAAACTTGGTCAAATCTGACAGGCCTGAATGATGAATAGTGTTTTGTTTGAATGTGTTTCATCATCATTAACTATATAGAATACACTGTCCACTAAAATTTATTGATGATGAACTTAGTCAAATCTGACACGCCTGAATGATGAATAGTGGTGTTTAATGCGTCTCATCATCATAAACTATAAAGAATACACAATCCATTAAATTTTATTAATGATGAACTTGATCACATATTACAGGCCTGAATGATGAATAGTGGTTTGAATGCATTTCATCATCATTAACTATATAGAATACACTGTCCACTAAAATTTATTGAATATGAACTTGGTCAAATCTGACAGGCCTGTCATGATGGTGATGAATGCTTCTCATCATCATGAACTATAAAGGATACCCTAGACGGGTACCACTGACATTTACAGGTCAGCTAGTTAACAGTTACAACACTGCCTTGGCCTTATTACGATAATTCATTAGATGGACGGGTATTACTCGTGCTGTCTGGAAGCTGCTCGTGCTGTCTGAAGCTTGTCTACAAATTACTAACACGATCTACAATGACTTTGTCGATCAGATCTGCCTCGTATAGGTCAGGCTTGTCCAGTAGAACTTTTCTATACACAGTACAAACTGTCCGCTTTTCTATATGCTAGGCAAGGCGTGGGCAACCTTTTGTGAACTGGGGCCACATTATTTGATTTCCAAGTGACCATGGTCCGCACGGTGATTTCTGTAGTTTGTCGATACCTACAACTCACATATATATATATATAGTTCAATATAGACAAAGAAACATAGAGAAATCAAAAGATCACACTTACAGTCTCTAATTTTCGGTTTGAACAGTCTTCAGGAGAGATAACAGAGGGAAACCAAGCGCACTGTCTTTTGATTTCTCTATGTTTCTTTGTCTATATTGAACTATATTTGTCCGTTTTGGATCGTATTTCCAACGAAAAAGTGTATATATATATATATGATTCGTTGAAATGCTGACCAATAGGAGAGTTGAGTTAGTAGGTCCATGCCTGCGGTCCCAGTGACCCACTGCTCAGTGAAGCCTTTGTTATTCCGCCAATGGTTATAGAGGTTGCACAGTCCCTCTGTGAAATAAGATTATTGGCAGAAAACTCGAGCCTCACCTTGCAGTCTTGCAATTCCACTGCAAGGTGAGGCTGGAGTTTTCTGCCAATAATCTTATTTCACAGAGGGACTGTGCAAGCTCTATAACCATTGGCGGAATAACAAACGTTTCCCTGAGCAGTGGGTCACTGGGACCGCAGGCATGGACCTACTAACTCAACTCTCCTATTGGTCAGCATTTCAACGAATCATATTTCTTTCCCCGGACAACTCATAGAATATATATATATATATATATATATATAAAGATTTCACATAAACACGTGAAATAACTATCAATGATCAAACCACAATAAGAAAATGGGAAAGCAAGACTAAGATCTTAAAACCGTAACAAGCTGTCTTCGTCAGAGTCAAAAACCTATCTCTGGGTTGGGTTGGGTTTTTGACTCTGACGAGGACCGCTTGTTACGGTTGAAAGATCTTAGTCTTGCTTTCCCATTTTCTTATTATGGTTTGATCATTGATATATGTATATATATATATATATATATATATATATATATGATCAAACCACAATGTGAAATGAGAAAACAAGACTAACATCTTTCAACCGTAACAAGCGGTCTTCGTCAGAGTCAAAAACCCAACTGAAACACAAGATCCAGAAAACATCTGGTGAGGGGTTGAGAAAAGTGGGAGAAAAAGAGTGGTATTTTAAAAGGGTGAAAGCACAGGAAAGGACTAATGTCCAGAAAGGGATGTTTGGGGAAATCCACTAGCTGTGAACCCTCTTAAAAGAGGCTATTGCCCTCGTAACGAAAGTATCAAGTTTGAAGAGACCGTTACTAATGTTTATAATATTTGATCTATTAAATTTAATTAGAGACGATTCAATATTTCTTAACAACATTGATTTTTCATAGGTAATAAATTTAGCTCCTGTCCAATCAATATGATGATTTTTATTTTTTATATGCAAGAATAAGGCACTGCTTTTTTCCTGTCAACTTACGTTGTATTGGTGTTGTTTTACACGTGTCTTTAATGATTTACCAGTTTGACCAATATAAATTTTATGGCAATTTTTGCACAGAATTTTATAAATACCACTGGACTCCAGTTTCCAGGGAGTGTTTTTTATGAACATATTGGCCACGTTATTAGGATTAGAAAACACTATATTAAAATCAAGTTGTTTTAAAATCAACACCACTAGTCTTGGAAGGGGGTCCAATGAATCATGATACGGTAAAATTATAGAATTTGACAATGAACAGGGCTCTGTTGAAGTATAAGAGAAAGTTTTTTTAGCACCCTTCAAAGCTAAATCGATATAAGAGGAGGGGTATTTTAATGAAAGGGCAATTGACCTAATGTTGTTAATCTCACGTGTTAATTATTTCACGTGTATATGTGAAATCTTTTTATATATATACTTTTGAATTTGGTAGCATATTATTAAAAACATAACCATAGTTGGCAGAAACTTGCTTCTTTATAAGTTTCTCTATCTTCCTAAATAAGGATTTCGTTGTTGTATCTAAACTTTATAACAAATTTCCTACACAGTTGACAGTCAACATGTTTCAACTCCTTCACAGAGCCATCTTCAGGACTAGAATGATTCTCAATTGCTTTTTCAATTTATATAAGCAAAGTAGAGTCAATTAGAGGGATTAAGGTTTGTTTGTTCAAAGCTGGAGGGGTGAGTGACCTAAGGGGTCGCTGTTTTTCCCTGAGCCAGGTCTATTTGACCTTGTGTTCGAAATAGTTTTAGGATCCTATGGCTGTTTTCTAACTGACCTACCTATTTGGAACACAAGGTCAAATAGACCCGGCCCAGGTAATAACGGCGACCCCTTAGGTCACTCACCCCCTCAGCTTTGAACAGCAATTGTTGTCCTGAAGATGGCTCTATGAAGGACTTGAAACGTGTTGACTGTTAACTGTGTAAGAAGTTTGTTATATAGTTTAGATACAACAACGAAATCCTTATTTAGGAAGACAGAGAAAGTTATAAAGAAGCAAGTTTCTGCCAACTATGGTTATTTTTTTAATAATAATATAATATTGTCTACAGGAAAACGATCCAAAAAGGACAACAAATGTAACATAGTAAACTATAGACACAGAATAAAGACACGGATACACTTGCTGTCTCTAATTTTCGGTTGAACTGTCATCAGGAGAGTTGAAATAAGGACACCAAGCGCACTTGTGAAGCGACGGTTGGAGACCAACCGTAATGTATTGTCACACACTACCCCGCTTCGGAAGTGTGCCTGGTGTCCCTATCTCAACTCTCCTGATGACGATTCAACCGAAAATTAGAGATAGTAAGTGTGTTTGTGTCTTTATTCTGTTTACTATGAACGTTTATATATATATATATATATATATATATACATCATGATGTCCTTTTCTTGACCAACTGTTCTTATATTTTTTTGAGATTTATTGAGGGTTTTGGTCTAATATTCAAAAAACTTCGTTGCCAACGTTTCGATATATATTTATATCATCTTCAGGGCTAAAAACATTTTACATTGAGCACACTTATTTCAACAAAACTGATATACTATTATGTACATGGTCAACAAAAAATTGAAAAAATTACAATGGTAAAACTATAGATTTTTATATTTAAGTTTGTTTTAATAATGTTTGGAAGCTACAAAGATATAAATTTGTTTACCTGGGAAGTATGTTTATTGTTGTTTGTTATGTTTCTTCCTTTTCATTTGAATTGTGTCCTTATACTGGGGTCACTGAATGGAAACGTTACTCATGGTACTAAACCCAGCCAGTGCGTGGAGGTTACATTTTTTCTATTGTTATCCGTTTTTGAAAATCCAGTGTTTACCTGTTTTGTTAAGTTTGGCAATTTTTGTGTGTTGTCCCTATGTTCGTCTGTTGGATAATGAAAAGATGTTTGTGTATATTTGACTAAATTTTTCAATGTCAGTTCTTGCGTTGCATGTGTTCTTGGTTTTTTCTATATGTATAATTTCTTTTACCAGTCTTTTTCGTATGTGTTTTTCTTTATCTCTTATTACGGGATTTTGAAAATCAAAATTGTGTTTATGTGTGTTAGCGTGTTTGCTAGAGCGCATGTTATTTTGTGTCCTGTGATGTCTGATTTGTGTTGTGATATCCTGCTTGATAAGTATTGGCTGGTTTGTCCTATGTATTTTGTGTCACAGTCGTTACAATTGATCTGATAGATTATATTGCTGTTTTGTAGTGTTGGAACGGTAGATTTTACTTTAGAGAAAACTAAACTATTAAGTGTTTTGTTATTTTTATGGGCTATTTTGCAGTTTGTATTGTCTTTTAATGTGTTTTTCAATCTTTCTGAGAGTCCTTTTACATATGTAAGGCTTAGGTATTTTATATTGTCTGAGATAGGATTTGTATTAGAAATGTGAGAGTTTGCCTGTGTTTGTTGTCCGTTCATCGTGTTTAGTCGGGTTTAGTACCATGAGTAACGTTTCCATTCAGTGACCCCAGTATAAGGACACAATTCAAATGAAAAGGAAGAAACATAACAAACAACAATAAACATACTTCCCAGGTAAACAAATTTATATCTTTGTAGCTTCCAAACATTATTAAAACAAACTTAAATATAAAAATCTATAGTTTTACCATTGTAATTTTTTCAATTTTTTGTTGACCATGTACATAATAGTATATCAGTTTTGTTGAAATAAGTGTGCTCAATGTAAAATGTTTTTAGCCCTGAAGATGATATAAATATATATCGAAACGTTGGCAACAAAGTTTTTTGAATATTAGACCAAAAACCCTCAATAAATCTCAAAAAAAATATATATATATATATATATATCACAATAAATAAACACATGATGCAATCAATGAAGTTAAAACCATAATGGAAAAAGAAAACATTAGAAACAAATGCTCTGAGGCCTTTCAATGTATGTCATCAGAGAGCAAACAAAGTAAAAACTGCTTTTTACCAGCTCTCTAATGACATGCATTGAAAGGCCTCAGAGCATTTATTTCTATTGTTTTCCATTTTCCATTATGATTTAAACTCCATATATTTATATATATATATATATATATATATATATATATATATATATATATGATCAAACCACAATAAGAAATGGGAAAACAAGACTAAGATCTTTCAACCGTAACAAGCGGTCTTCGTCAGATTCAAAAACCCAACTCTGACGAAGACCGCTTGTTACGGTTGAAAGATCTTAGTCTTGTTTTCCCATTTCTTATTGTGGTTTGATCATTGATTGTTGTTTCACCTGTTTATGTGAAATCTTTTTATATATATATATACTTTGAAAATATTGAGAAACATAAATGAAAAACAGATACTATAGCTCACATTCAATATTTCAACCCATATATATAACTTTAAATTACACAAAGCACGACACAGAAAAAATAATAAAGAGAACACTTAAAGAATTCAATATTTCGAACTGTTATTCGTCATCAAGAGTAGACTAGAAGAGAGGACGAAGTGAGAGAGATCTCCCCACGTCGAAGAACGGAGTGCGAATCGACCGCGTTCCGGTCGATATATATAAACATATATACTTAAAATAAACTGTGGCACATAGACGGAAACATAACAAAGACTCACTTTTCAATATTTCGACCACCATTACGGTCTTATAATTGAAAAGTGAGTCTTTGTTATGTTTCCGTCTATGTATCACAGTTTATTTTAAGTGTAATCTGTCCTGCCGGACCGTTTGCGTTTATCATTATATATATATATATATACACTATCTGCTGTTTTAAAATGTGATATTTTAAATTTACATTTTTAAAATGTGTTTTATCACACATGACCACTATTTAATATGTAAACTGGTAAAGATAAATGAACTCTGATTAATTAAATAATGAATTAATATCCTTAATTAAAAGTACTATGATTACGTGGATAGAGATATGAAACAAAAACAGTAAAATAGTATAATAAATATTAATTATAATTGACTCGAATAGATTAAACTTAGAGTTAGACATCAGCGAAATAGAATTTCTTTATACATAATAAAGGAGGTCAATAGATTGTATTGTACAATTTATATTTTTTCATTAAGATGAGATATTAATAATCCGTTTATTATTCTTTCCATTGGTGACATCCAGTTCTAATTAATTTATAAGAATAAAATATCCCTTTCCGTATTCATTAGTATTAAGTAATTTAACTTTGGTTTTTAATATCCGTATCGGTAGAACTGTAAATTTATAGATTACCTTTTATCTATTAGTGTGAATGATAGTGAAGGAAATACTACGTCTTCACCACGAGGAGTTTATTTTACGATGCATTTCGAACACTTAGTGTTCATCATCAGTCAATATTAAGATAAAATGTATAAAAAAAAAATTGAAGTTATATAAATTAAACAAAATATTTCGTAAATAAAATGAAAGAAAACATTTATTTTATGTAGCTAATATTTGTCTTGAATAGATTATAGATAGTTTATAATTGGCTCGAAAGATTAAACTTAGAGAGAGAGAGAGAGATCAGAGAAATAGCATTTATAAATAATAAGGCGGGAAACTCGTGAATTGATAGCAGTGCTCCACGTGACAAGATGAAGAAGCTTTTGTTTAAAGTGAAACGATATACAGTGGTACCTCGGGATACGAGTTTAATTCGTTCCGTAACCTTGCTCATATGTCAATTTACTCGTATCTCAAAGTAATTTTCCCCATTGAAATCAATTGAAATGTCATTAATCCGTTCCAGCCTCAAAAATTCTTACCCTTAATTGTTTTTGTTACGTGATTTTGAATAAGAAATATGTATAATGTTTAATTTATATATTGTACATGTATTGGACATTGTATATTGGACATTTAATTGTACATGTATAATTTATACATATCTCAGTATGAAGTATGATCTGACCTGAGAGGTAATTAAGAATCTCTTATATATATATATATATATATATATATATATTAGACATGTCTCAGTATGTAGTTTTAAGTTAAGGATCAATTTAAGCCATTTCAATATTATTCCCGTTATCACTCAATAGTGTCTGATGTATTCATTTTAATTAATTCGCCCCTATGTTATCAAAGCTCTTAAATGCAAATATATATGTTTTCTAGATGTAACCTGAAGAAGATCATCAAGTGTTCGAAACGCGTTGTTTAGTTTCTAGTAATAAACTTTTTTGTGTGGAGACTTAATAATTTTCCTAACATGAGTAAATACTACACTAGAACAGATTGCAAAGTTCATGAATTTATAAATGTCCTAATGCTACAATTGGCTGCTCCTCTTATCTCAAATTTCACTCGTATTTTAAAACAAAATTTCGCTCATTTGACAGCTCGTATCTCAAATATCTCGTTTGTTGGGGCACTCGTATCCTGAGGTACCACTGTATTTGTTTTTAGTAAAATTTTGTGTTCATTATAGAACTTCAAATAATCTGGAGTGGCCTACACTCAACTTTACTATAAGTAAACTTAGTATCAAACTTCTTGAGTATATAATATATAATGTCTCATATAAGCATACCTTTCATTTCTGAGGTAGTACAGATAGTGAGTGATTGATCGACTTATCAATATATAACCTTATTTTTGTATATCACACCAATGATGCAAATAATATCATTAGTATAACTACAGCAGTAATAACATTTTTGAAAAGCCAAAGTGAACATTTCTTGATACGAAATAATCTCCTACAAGAGAACATGGCTTTCGTTCAAATAGCTAGTGGATTTCTTACATCGTTTACTTGACCTCCTTCCACATTGAATATTGAAATCAAATTTTCAAATTTAAAACAAGTTCTCATGTTCTTATTTTCTTTGAAAAACATCATATCCAAGAAAGAAATGTCGTTTTAAGATAATTTATAATTAAGGATGTACGATAATTACATTTGTTAATCTTCAAACGAAAGTTTTTAATTTTGAATTATGTTTTACATTTTTGGTCTTTTATAGAATTATTACACTGGGAAATTTATGGCTTCTTAGTATTTAATAAAATCATTTTCCTTCCCCTTTGTAAAAAATTATATAGACCACTTTTCTCTAAGTGAGTATTATCTTTTTTCCTGAAAAAAAATATATTGTTTTAAGATTTGATTAATTAATTAAGAATTGACAAAAAGGTCGCTGGGAGTCCTAAAGTATGCCTAATTTAAGTGTATTTTGAGTAGGGATCATTAAGGAGTACCTGACATCGTATAGGCTCGGGACCGACTGCTTAAAATCCTCTCCGAGGGACGACGTACTCAGTTTTATTCACCTCCCGCGTGAATAAATCGACTGACAGATGGGTATCGAACCCTGGACTACCAGCCCAGATGCCAGTACGTTAACCACTGTGATAACCTGGTCCCTCATAGTTTTTCATTAGTATAATCTATTTAGTTGAATAAGTTTAATTATTAAAACTTTTTCTAAAAGTGGTTCAAGTTGTTTTATGTTTCACCTTAAGATACGTGTACACATGTGTGTACACACATTGTACACACCTCAATGGTGCGTGTACATGTCCTTCGCTAACCTTCTTTTGAAATCTACCAGAGTCTCACCGCAGAGTAATAAGGAAGCTAGAGTTTCAGTTAGAAAGAAAGAAAGTGGTCAATGCAGAAGCGGCTGCTAATTTTAATTAACATTTATATAGTTGTACGCATAAATAACTCCAAATAAATATAACTTATATTATAATTGCATTTATTTATTATTTTAATTATTTAATTATTTTTATTATAATTAAAATATAATTGCATTTATAAAATACAATCATTACAATCAAAAATCCTCCGTACTATCACTAATGCACCTTATTATGTCACAAACCACACTCTTTATAGAGACCTAAAAATCGCTTTTATAGATAATTTAGCGACTGATCGTTACAAGGCATTTAATACCAAACTTTCCTCTCACCCAAATCCACTCGTACAAAACCTTGCTCCTTCCTCACCTTCCCAGAATCCCCCAAGACGACTTAAGAGAAGATGGCCGAGGGATCTACTACCATGATGATCCAGAAAAGTCCTACTTATAGTTAACCCTATAGACTCAACAGAAAGTGTAAATAAAACGTGACAGAAAACAACTTTGAAGTTTGATCCTAATGATAGACCTGTTTAAAACTGGTCGCGCTGTGAAGACGCGGTACAAGGTTAGACGGTGTATTTTTCTAATCTCTATATATAAAGTTCGTCAGTTTGTTCGTTTGTTCACCCATTTTCCGTGGAGATAGAGACCTGACATGAAATATATATTATTTTTTATCTGAATAATGTTAAATAAAAGAAAATTATCACTATATTCCCAAAATTTGTGCCAGGGTAGCAAGTGTCTTGCGTGCTCGCTGATGACAGTAGTGCAAATGTATTATAAATAAATGCAACAAATATATTATAAACTACTACATTCGAGGTCAAAAATGAATAAGTTTAGAAATAAACTTGAATACAAAAATAAATTAAACAAAAAAAAATTTTGAATTTAAAATTTGAATAATATATACAATATAATAAAGTAAAGGCATTGATCCCGAGTAGCCAATCGCTTGCGTGCTCGCCGATTATAGTAGTAAATATGTATTATATATAAATGTAACAAAAAAAAGTTAGTTTAGAATTTGCGAAATATAAACAGTGGTAATAAAATAAAGGCATGGAGCCAGAGTAGCCCAGAAGCTTGCTTGCTCGCTGATGACAGTAGTGCAAATGTATTATAAATAAATGCAACAAATATATTATAAACTACTATATTAGAGGTTAAAAAAGAATAATTTTAGAAACAAACTTGAACACAAATGTCAGATAAAATACGAATGTTCTGAGGTAATATTATAAAGACACATTCCTTTCATTAGTTTTATTGTATATTAGTTGAATAAATTGAATATTTCAATTTACAAGTTTTGTTTGTTTTAAATATATTTCATTGTGTCATTGTGTATATAACCTGAATTGATGTTGTATGTATTTATATGATAAAAAAAATGATTTTTTTTTACTTTTAATTTTTTTTATTTTGCTAAATATATTTACTATATATATAAAAAGCTTTCACATAAACACGTGAAATAACAATCAATGATCAAACCACAATAAGAAATGGGAAAACAAGACTAAGATCTTTCAACCGTAACAAGTGGTCTTCGTCAGAGTCAAACACCCAACTCAGTTGGGTTTTTGTCTTCGTCAGAGTCAATCACCCAACTCAGTTGGGTTTTTGACTCTGACGAAGACCGCTTGTTACGGTTGAAAGATCTTAGTCTTGTTTTCCCATTTCTTATTGTGGTTTGATCATTGATTTACTATATATATATATATATATATATTGAATCATGTTAAGAATACTATATCAAAAGCTTGGGTCATATAACAATCTGTTTCCGTACCTTAATAACAACAATTAAAATTATCCCTGTCAATCATGCTCAGCGAATTAATTTCAATAACTATTGTTATAATTTCTGAGTGACACAAAGAGTCACGGGTAGTCTAGTAATTTATAAAGATTGTTATTGTTGCCTGATTAAAAAAAAATTAAAAAATATCTTTTTTAAAAAAACACGAAAATGTAAAAAGAAATTGTACATATTTAAATATGTTATAACAGTATTCTTCTTTAAATCACCAAAAATTGATTAAATTATTTAAATTTATAAAAATTTTTATACATTTTTATGTTTATATTGGAGTGCCTTCCAACATTTATAAAATACAATCATTACAATCAAAAATCCTCCGTACTATTATTAATGCACCTTATTATGTCACAAACCACACTCTTTATAGAGACCTAAAAATTGCTTTTATACATGATTTAGCCACTGATCGTTACAAGGTGTTTCATACCAAACTTTCCTCTCACCCAAATCCACTTGTACAAAACCTTCCTTCTTCCTCACCTTCCCAGAATCCCCCAAGACGACATAAGAGAAGATGGCCTAGGGACCTACTACCATGATGATCCAGAATTAGGAAACGAAGTGAAAAGTTGAACCAGTGGGTTTCATTCTTTGCTCATGTTTGTCAAAGTTATTTGTATTACTCGCACTACATATGCTTGTTACGCAACATACGCATAGTTGTATATTTGAATAAATACGTTAAAAAAAGATATATTGGAGTTGTTCCTGATGATGGACACCAACCGGTCGAAACACATTACAAAAATAAAATCCTTATTCTGAGGTAAAATGGATAAACAAACAAAAGCCTCTACACCAATGAAGTTTTATTCAACAGCAACAACGCGTTTCGAACACTTTGTGTTAATCATCAGAAAGCCACTATAATACAAATTATATCTAATCAGTTACAAAAGTAGAGTGAAATAATAAAAAAAATCAATTAAGAGAATTCAAGACATACCCAAGGATGTGGTTCAGAAAAAACTGAATTTTTTTTATTATTATTATTTCACTCTAATTTTATAACTGATTAGATGAAATTTGTATTATAGTGGCTTTCTGATTATGAACACAAAGTGTTCGAAACGCGTTGTTGCTGTTGAATAAAACTTCATTTGTGTGGAGACTTTTGGTTGTTTATCCATTTTACCTCAGAATGAGTAAATACCACGCAATTGCAGATTGCACAACTAATGATTTAAAATCCTTATGTTGAAGACTTAACATATATTCCCTCTCTATAATGAATAAGTAATAATAACCATTTTATTTCGAAAAAAAATTGCACTTGTTTATAAAACAAGAACGTATTTTATTTTATTTTTTAGGCCCACTTCTGGGCATAGACTCTCCTAACATCTGAAAATAGTTTGGTCATCTCATTTGTAATTAAGTCCGGTCCTAGTTTTTCCTAGTTTTAGTATTTTTATTATTATTCTTTTCAATTTAAATTCTTCGCAATCAGGTAACATATCTGGCTTAAGACATCTCTTTACTAATTCACTTTCCATCTCAAAATCCCTGTCATTTTATAACAATTCTTTGACACAATCAATTGGTTTTAGTGTTTTTTGCCTATATCTTTTAAGCCTTTCTCCCAACTGTGACCTTGTTTCATGAGTAAATACCATACAATAAATTAAACAACCACAATAAACAAATATATATTTGACACAATGCTTTAAGGCCCTTCGTTACAAAATCATCAGAGAGCTAAATGAACTAAACAAAAAATATAAAAACAATTTAACCTGGTTGATTGAAGTCTTCAGGATTGCTGGCAACCCTGTCTGAATTTAATGTTCCTAAAATTGAAGGAGTCTTGCTCTGCTTACTTATTTCTTTTATTAATATTTCATCTTTTTTGTAAAGTCCTGGACTATTGTTCATTAAATTTCCATAGAAGTTCTTTATGAGTGCCCTTTCAATAATATATCTCTTTCTTTCTGATGGCACAATAATTAATTCCTTTGCTTCACTCCAATTTATGAAATGATTTTTGTTCCTTACATGTAAGAACAAGGCACTCTTTTCATCTTCCCGTCTGATTGAATATTGGTGTTGTTTTACTCTTGTAAGGAGACCTTTGCTCGTCTGTCCAATATGAGACATTTGGCAATCAGTACAAGGTATCCTATAGACACAACTATCTTTTCCTCCCCTTTATTATAAGGAAGCCGGGACTTTACAAATTGGATGAAATATTGATAAAAGAAATAAGTAAGCAGATCAAGACTCCTTCAATTTTAGGAACATTAAATTCAAACAGGGTTGCCAGCAATCCTGAAGACTTCAATCAACCAGGTTTTAACTTGTTATTATATTTTTAGTTTAGTTCATTTAGCTCTCTGATGATGTCGTAACAAAAGGCATTAGAGCATTGTATCTAATATATATTTGTTTATTGCGGTTGTTTAATTCAAACAATAACTCCTTGGAAAGCTCATGAGAATTATGATAAAATTGAACAACTTTAGTTCTACACTCTTGTTGTTTACTTTGCCGATATGATTCATCAAGAAAGAATGATAAGCATTTGCATAGGATTCGTGTAGTTTTGTAACAAATGCCTTGTTGTTTTTTATCCTTTTTTTTTTTAAATTTATAAAAGGAGTTGCTCGCATTGAACTAGAAGTAATTACTACTACTAGATAACTGTATTAGCGGCATTCTAAAAGAACCCAAGGTCTTTTAAATTAAGCCTGAATATAATGTTTGACAGCCTACATACCTATGTATGTTTTTTTATTCCTGGTGAAACTACACCATTAACACCTTTACACTATTACACCTATGATCACCTATGATCTATATTACACATATATTTAATAAAGGTTCAATTATATATTACAATATTTATAATAAATTTAATATAGTTAAGAGAAAAGAAATAAAAAAAAATAAATTATACAAATAAAATAAATGAATTAAAAAATGAAATAAGTAAAATAGAAATAAATAACAATAAATATAATGACTGTTTGTTTTCCAACACGCACACTTATAAGGCTTTCACCTTTTCTAAATGCGGAAATTGTGGCTCATTTATTATTTGGCACCCGTTTTAGTAATAAGCGAGCCACATTACCTGTTGATTCTACATTAAAATAAATTGATATAAAAATTAATAAAAAATCTGGAGTGACCTACACTCAACTTAACTATAAGTAAATTTAGTATCAATCTTCTTGGGTATATAATATATAAGGTCTCATTTAAGCATAATGTAAACATCTAAATGGGAGATGTTTACTAGTCTTTCATTCCTGTACGTAGTACATATAGTGATTGATCGACTTATCAATATATAAGTTATTTTTGTATATCACATCACATTAGTAAATAGTAAATAATCTCATTAGTATAACCACAGCAGTAATAAGATTTTTGAAAAGTCCAAGTAAAAATATTTCCCATTGTTTTAACATTCTGAATATATTATTCGATTATTGCATTTGTAACCTCAAAGGTAATGCCAAAATTTCCAAACTCTAGAGGTAGCAGTTTAGGAGAAAAAAAATTTTCTGAAAAACCGGTTTTTGTCAAAAGAAAAGTGACTTTCCCGTTATGCATAATTCTTCCCCAAACAATAGGGATCATGTACACTATAGGGCCCATTTTTGTGTAAAATATCAACTTGATCTATCAAAGATTCTGGACCGTAGCGTGATAACAAGCAATGCTAACACACTCACCCACCCACACACATACACACAGACGTCACAGAAAAAACTTCATAAAACGACTTTTGGGACCTCAAAATATATAATTCCGTCAAAATCTCGAGATCGAATTTTTTCATAATCACTATACTTTATTTATAATAAAGTAAAAAATATGTTATATGTTTTCCGACACTAACCTTGACTGTTTTTGTAACCTTTGACCTTCATTCAAACATGAATCAGTTTTTCCTTTTAGAAATGCTCTTTTAAGCCAACTTGAGTGGTTTTTCTTTTTAAACTATTTGCTAAACTGTTTAGCCTTCAGTTGGGCGTAAACACGACTTTCGTTTAGAAGGCTTTGTTGCTTAGTGTGGCCCGATGTTTTTCCTTTGCTTGATAATGGAGAGGTTTTTCAATATCATAATCTAAATCAGCATAGAATATATGTACTGAGAATAAAGAACCCAGGGAAGGTTTGGAGGGCGGGGAATGGACTCCTGCCCCCCTTCCACTGCAGGTACCACCTCCCCCCCAGCTCAGCCCCCCTGACAGGGGGGGGGGGGGGTATAAGAGCGGCCCCCTCTGTACCCGCCCTTCAGATCTAACCCACTCTTCAACCATGCTGTCTCCGTCCATCGTCTTCCTTATATGTGAGTCATCTATATTCTATATTCTAGCAACTAACCAAGCCATGTGTCAACACTGCTTCGAGTTTAAAGTCACTATAGTGTCACAAAGTGTTTTTATTTCACAAGAAAAAAAATTTATGTTTTGGCCTATTCTATTCTACTAAACTCGGATATTCATAAAATGTAACCTTTTTTCCATACTTGTGCTACCTATGTACATGTTCTAACACAGATGTTGGCAAACTTTACGATTCAAGTGCCGCAAGTATTTTTTTTTTCAATGTGAATGAAACATAAAATAAAATAAATTTTTTTAAGAGTCAATACTTAGAAGTAAAAACTGCACTTAAAACTCATTTATTGTTTTGAAGAAGGAACCGTCTTATTGGTTAGCACAGTGGTTAACGTATTCCCCTCTGACCTAGTAGTCTGGGGTTCGATACCCACCTGGTCTTCGATTTATTCATGCAAGAGGTGAATAAATCTGAGTAGGTCACCCCTCGGAGAGGACGTTAAGCCGTTGGTCTCGAGCCTGTACAATATCAGGTACTCGTTATACAATAAAGATCCCCACTCGAAATGTATTTGAGTTAGGCAAAATTTAAGGCTCCCAAAATTTAGAATCTGCAGAATCAGTGATCAAACAAAAAGCTGGTAAACGGCTGACGTTATCAACCACTAGAGGATTGGTTTAAACAAAAAAAAAATGAAATAAAATAAAATAACAATTTCATTGCTTGATTCTTGGCAAAATTTTGATCCGGATTAGTAAAACGGATCACAGGCCTTTAAAAATTTATCATAATAAGGGCTAAATTTGTTTGTGCTAATTTTTCGTATTGACGAATTTTATCACAACTGGTATTTGTTATTTGCGACTGGAGACTATAGAGGTTGTACGGTACTTCTTCGTGGGCCACGGGCCGTAGTTAACCATTGCCCACCTCTGTTCTAATGGCAACAACACACATGTGACAGCTACTGGTATCAGTTGATCATAACGTGTATGACACCGAAGTGCCATGCACTCTCTCAGTTCCTAGTCTCAGCCAATGAATATATCTTTGCTTTTTTTTTATTTTTTTTTATCGAATGATAAATTATTATCAGAATAATGATTCATTAATTGTTTAATCTGTTATAGTGTGGTATATACTCATATTTGGAGAAGGTATTATGCCTCCACACAAAAAAGTTTATTATAAAGAAACTAACAACACATTTCGAACTCTTGATGATTTCTTCAGGTTACATCTAAAAAATATATATGCGTGTATGAGCTTTAAGAACATCGGGATGGATTAATTCAAATTGAATACAATTGAAATCAGAACATGATTCTGTATGCTGTTTAAAGTTTAAAGGATTAATTTAGCCATTTTAATACTATTCCCGTGTTATCACTCAATAGTGTCTGATATTCAACAGTCAGATAAAGAATTCAATTTTAACTAATTCACCCCGATGTTCCTAAAGCTTATATATGCATATATTTTTTAGATGTAACCTGAAGAAGAACATCAAGTGTTCGAAACGCGTTGTTAGTTTCTTTATATTTTTTTTTGTGTGGAGACATAATATTTTCTCCAATATCAGAATAATGATATCAAAATAATATTCTAACATGGTGCAATCGGTTATTATGTGGTATTTACTCATTGTAGGGTAAAAAGCTAATGAAATGGTCTCCACATATAAAAATTTAATCGTATAAACAACGCGTTTCGAACACATAGTGTTCTTCCTCAGGCATTAATTAAAATCACTGTATTGTTGTAAATCATTGTAATGTCATTGTATTTTTTAGTTAATGCCTGAGGAAGAACACTACGTGTTCGAAATGCGTTGTTTATACCATTAAATTTTTATATGTGGAGACGATTTCATTAGCATTTTACCCTACAATGAGTAAATACCACATAATAACTGACTGCACCATGTTAGAATATTATTTTGATATCATTATTCTGATATTAATATTTGTTTGACTATTTAATTTTTGCTGTTGAGTTTCTAAGCACTCGCAGTGTCTGGTTCTCAATCTGTATTAAACACATTTAACATTTTCTTTCAAATGTTTCAACGTCAATTCAATCCAATTAAATTTGAGTTTGAAACCACCACTAACCATCTCTATCATTATTCTATTTTGGTCTTTTTTTTTGATTTTCTTTTGTTTCTTTTCTAATACCGTATAAAGTTATAGGCTTTCAAAGGGTTGTTCTTTTAGTAATGTTTTCGGAGGGGCGAGAAATGTGGCTCATTTATTATTTGGCACCCCTTTACTAGTAATTGGTGAGTCACATTACCGGGTTTCATTCCAGATTAAGTGTTCTATATTTTACTTGAATCAAATGTATTTAGAATAAAGATCTTTAGCAAGTACCTGATATCGTACAGGCGACCAAACGTCCTCTCCAAAGGACGTTTCTAAAGGACGTTCTCCAAAGGACGACATCATCGATATTATTTTCGTCTTTTGCGTGAATACATCAAACACGCAAAACTAGTCTACCCTGGCCTCTTAAGCAAAACCAACCACTAATTCAAAAAAAAAACCTGCAAATTTTTTTAATTATTTGAGTTTTATTTTAAATATATTTTAAACATATGTGCATATATATTTTTAAAATCATCAATTTGCCTACATTGCAAGAGTTTCTTAAAGACAGTGCGTTCATGTTTGGTTTTTTTCTTCCGACTGGAGGATATGACTAAATGAATAAAACATTGATTAAATATATTGCCCATATTATTATTACTACAGCAAATAGTTCTATGAGACTAGATCAACCCCAAGTATTTTATGTCTTGTTCAATATTGGAAATCTAAAAACTGAATTACAAAGTTGAATAATATGCAATAATAATATGTTGAATATTATCTTATTTATTATATTATATTAGATTATTAATAAGCTATTTTTGATTGTTTTGCAGAGTGATCAACATCCAACAAAAAAAAAGAAATGAAAAATAGTCTAAGGTCTTTAACAGTAACAATCAGTCTTCGTCAGAGTCAAATGAGTTTTAAACTCAGTTGAGTTTGTGATTCTGACGATGACTTCTTGTTCCTTTTAAAGATCTTAGTTTCTTTTTTCATTAATTATTGCTGTTGGTTATTGATTTTTGTTTTATATGTTTGATGTGAAATCTTGTTATACTATATATATATGTATATATATATAAACTTTAACATAGGAAAGAACACAGAAAGTCACTACAGAACACACTTCGATATTTCGACATCTGTCGTCATAGGGAAGAAGTGCGAAGTACTCGCGTTGAGAAGCAAACTGCTACTGGCCTCCAGGGTAACTCATGGAACCACCGCAATGCTGCCCCCCAGCGGAGGAGAGGAAAAATAGTATATATTTATATATATATATATATATATATATATATATATATATTACAGTCAGATGGCTAATATCACTAAAGGGCACCTCACAAGTTAAGCCTTCCTCTGAAACTGCTGACTAAAAAACTTGGATTTCCTGTTTCTTCAGAACAGGAGTATGGATACAGGAGTATCCACCTGTAAGAAGGATGGACCGTAGGAGTGTGAATACCTATATGAATTATGTATCGGAGGAGAATAGATACCTGTATGGAGTATGGTTACCTGTATGAAGGATGAAATGTTGCTTTATGGATACCTATATGTTAGATGTATCGGAGGAGTATGGATACCTGTATAAAGGATGAAACGTAGTAGTATGGATACCTATATGTTAAATGTATCGGAGGAGTATGGATACCTGTATAAAGGATGAAACGTAGTAGTATGGATACCTATATGTTAGATGTATCGGAGTAGTATGGATACCTGTATAAAGGATGAAGCGTAGTAGTATCGATACCTATATGTTAGATGTATCGGAGGAGTATGGATAACTGTATAAAGGATGAAGCGTAGTAGTATCGATACCTATATGTTAGATGTATCGGAGGAGTATGGATACCTGTATAAAGGATGAAGCGTAGTAGTATGGATACCTATATGTTAGATGTATCGGAGGAGTATGGATAACTGTATAAAGGATGAAGCGTAGTAGTATGGATACCTATATGTTAGATGTATCGGAGGAGTATGGATAACTGTATAAAGGATGAAGCGTAGTAGTATCGATACCTATATGTTAGATGGATCGGAGGAGTATGGATACCTGTATAAAGTAACGAAACTAACGAACCAATCAAAGTGGACTACTCTAAGTAATATTTCTATTGAATTTTGAAATATTGATTCGATATACCTGTTGGTATTTCTTCGACAAGAAACCTATTAATGCATAAGTCGCTACTGGTTATAATAATGAATGCATCAGATCTGCTAAAATATATAGTTATATACTTTTTATAAAAAAAAAGAAAAGACAGACGAACTGAAATACATAGGTCACAGAATATATATATATATATATATATATATATATATATATTATATATATATATATATATATATATAGGTGTCTCTAATCGGGATTCAGTCAATTTTCTAGGATATAAAATGAAACTGTCCTTGCCGACGTTTCGGTTTTATTTAAAACCTTTTTCATAGGCCTACAGAAAAAGGATAATAAGAAATCACATATCAACATCAAACATATACACAATATGAAAATAGATTGTTACTTGTATAAAGTAAATCAACATATCGGGGTGGAGATCGAACCACGGTCCTATCTATTCAGAGACGAGTACGTGAACCACTGAGCTAACCTGTCTCCAGATATGAAGGGAAATGAGATCGGGAAGAGTTAGGGTGGCAAGCCTGCTTTTTAAATCCCATGTGTATTACTGTAACATTCTTTTACTAGACCTATTATTTTAAGAGTTATTATTAATTGTTTTTATAGTAATTAATACTATAATTAATTATTTAATATTAACAACTAATAATTAATCCTTTTCTGAGGATGAAAATTTTAAGAAACAATCATCAGAAATATGAATTTAATTGACCTTGGAACTGTGATTTCTAAATATGTCAAAAGGTTATGCATAAAAACGTGCAAAAACGAATTATTTCAATTTTTTTCACGAATTGCTTTTGTTAGAACGTAGTAACATCGAAAAGCCTCTTGTTATTTTAATTAATTATATTTTGCATGGATTCCAATTAAAAGGAATAACCCAAAGGTTATATCAACTATAAAACTTTATTGAAACCTTTCGTATTTGCTTTTACATGTTAATCGTGTTCTTCTTGTGATTAAAGGAAGACCTCAATATGTTAGATAAAAAAAAAACAATGTTTTAACCTTCAAAAAGAATGATTACGCCACTCCCTTTGTTTAACAAATTGGAGGTTAAATTATGTATGAATTTTGTTGTTTTTATTTGAAAGGTTCAAATGATTGTGTCGTGTGATTGGGTAGCATTCGGGTCAGGGTAGCTCAGTGGCATACGTGCTCGCCTTTCGACTGGTAGTTTCGAAGTTCAATATCCTCGATTTATTCACGCAAGAGGTGAAACGACATGACATCGTACACGAATATCCAGAACCTGAATGTTGTCAGGTATTCGGTAAACATCGCCAAACTAAATACGCATGAGCTAAGCAAAATTTACGACTCCCAATTTATGCTCCTTATATCATATCAAGATGTCTCAATGTTTGTTATATGTTATATGTGTTCTCTTTTGGGACGGCCATTGCAACAAAACCTAATCTAATATAATTGTAATATTAAATAGTTAAGATAATAGTGCATCCCATCGTGAAACATTTGTACATATATAGTCAACTATTTATTCAGATTTATTCGTGGTGGAGATCGATCGAAACTATTCGGGGTGAAGATCGATCGAAACTATTCGGGGTGGAGATCGAAACTATCTTTTTAGAGGCGAGTACGTTAACCACTTTTGCTAACCTGTCTCCAGATATGAAGGGGAAATGAGATCGGGAAGAGTTAGGGTGGCAAGCCTGATTGCTTTGTGGCAAGCTAATATTCCTTTTGTTACATTCTTTTGCTGGACTTATTACGCGTTTATTTATATAATAGCTTAGCTCAGTGGCAACGTGCTCTTCTTTGAACTGGTAGGTCCGGGGTTCAATACCCAATCTGAACTTTTATTTATTCTTATGAGAGCTGAACAAATTTGAGCACATCATCCCTTTGAGAGTACGTTAAGCCGTCGGTCCCGAGCCTATACGATATGAAATACACATTAAAGATCCTGAATACTCTGAATACAATTGAATTAGGCATAATTTAGGATTCTTAAAGTAGAATATTTATTGTGTAGGGCCAATATGTTGCCTATATTTTCTTTTGTAAAACTGCCATTGCAACCTAACGTAATCTGGTTTAGATACTGTACAATAGTGAAACAACAAAAACAATTATACTATGTCAGTTGTGTGGCAAAGTGTTTTCCACTGGCCTGGAAGATGCGAGGTTCACTAGCCTCGTTATATTCATGAGAGAGGTAAAACGATATTGCATCGTATACGTTGATCCCGATCCTGCACGATGTCAATTACTCGTTAAAGATCACTGCACTTGTGTTAGGCACAATGTAAGACTCTCAATGTAGAATCAGTCTTCATTGTGCAGTATGATAAAGTGGTAATGTTCGGCCTTATGTGTGTTTTCATGTGAGACTCCCATTGCAACCTAACCTAGAGTGTCCCAGAAAGGGTTTACTCTGTTTGAATGTTGAATCTCTTCATTCTGTAGAGTGGTTTCTGTTCCTCGGATAGAACGTTGAACCGTCGGTCCCAAGCCTGTATGATGTCAGAAACTCGTTAAAGATGCCTCCTCTAAATACATTCGAGTTAGTCGAAATTTAGGACCCCCTAAAGTAGAATCAACAGGTAATGGTGGCTCACCCATTACTAAAATAGGTGCAAAGTAATAAATGAGCCACAATTGCCCTACAAGGTGAAAGTCTGCTAGTGTGGGTGTTAAAAAACATTTTGTGCAATGTCAGATAATCATTAAAGATGCTTAGTTTACTTTTGACTATAGAAACACGTAGACCTGTGCCCTGCTTTATATAAGTAATGAGAGGAAAGAGTTAAAAGTAGCCGACATAATGTATTCAAAACCAAGTCTTTCATCGTGTGTCTAACAAGGAAACCAAATCACGAGAAAGATGATTCCTGCAGGCAGAAGAAGGCAAGAGTAGTACTTTCACCAGTTGAGGAAGTAACACAGCTGTTGGAAAGGAGGGAGGAGGAGATACTAGGAAGAATGTCATATCCAATTTGTGGTTCGAGATAACTAACCGGTTAGTTATCTACAGTTTTATTGCATGATTTCCTAATTACTTCCACTTCATGGTGCCTTCAAACAAAATGCGTAAACCCACAAAAAAAAATCTGGAATGGCCTACACTCAAACTTTACTTTTTTTTTCGTTATTGTTTTAAACCGATCTTTTAGTGGCTAAAGATCCCAGATGGGTGATGAATATCTCAGATCTGTTTTGGGAATTGCCCCAGACTTCGAGGATATATTTAAAATTTTGTTCTCATTAAAACAGTATGTTTATACTTCAATGACTTTTTTTTGTTTTTGTTTAATACGTACTGTTAACTAATGCTGTTTTTCATATTGTATCTTGCACTGAAATGGCCCATCTGTCAAATTTTAAAGTTAATGTGGTCCACGAGTTAAAATAATTGCCCACTCCTGATTCTAGAGACAACTGAACTTAAAATAATAATATTCTTTGAAATCTTACGATCATGACATATGAGTAGTAAGTCAATACCTTAATAGAAATTTTATGTTTAAATATCGAGAAGTGGTTTAAAATCTGGAGCTGTTTTTGTCAAAACGAACGAAAAAGTAATTTTCCTATCCCATAATATTACTAAAAAACAAAGGAGGTAGGTTAGCCCAGTAGAAAACGTGCTCACCGACGTGCCTTTGGTATATTCATTCATTTCTTGTGCATCTGTTATAGAGTGGTATTTACTCATATTAGGGGATTTCGAAAATTAAATCTCCACACAAAAAAAAAAGTTCAATATGAAAACTAACGACTCGTTTCGAACTCTTAGTGTTCTTCTTTAGGTAACTTTCGTAGATCGACATCTCAAGAGTGCAATTGTAAACCTGAAGAAGAACACTAAGGTTTGAAAGCGAGTTATTATTAGTTTTCATATTAAACTTTTTTTTTTGTGTGGAAATGTAATGTTTGAAATCTCCGGAATATTCTTTTATGACTTAACAAAAAATAATAAACTAAAAAAAAACAGCGATAACAGTTATTCCTATGAATCACGTTGATTGAATTCATTTTGTCAACATTGCGTGACCCAAAAGGTCAAAGGTCGTTAAGCCGCAATTAAAACGCATCATCATTTCTTATTTAAATCCTACGTATTCAATGATTGAAAGAATATTATTATTGTTACATTTTTTTTTTAATTTTAAAGAAACAACTTTCATTTTTGCTTAAACAGTAGATCTGCTTATTTGTTTACAAACAAACAGGTTCTTTTTACATAATTACATAACAACCTTCCACTCAAGTAGCTAATAGCAGGTGATGTGTACGAGTGTTAGCTCAGAGCAGTCATTATATGGCTTTTACGTTAAAAATTAAGAAAGTTTTTATAGTGTTACGAAAACAATTTACTTTTCACCCATAAAAAAATAATTTTCTGTTATTAAATTATCAATTCAAATTTTGAAATTAAATTTCGTTACTAAAATGATAAGTATGTTACTAGATTGGACTTGAATTAGTGTCTTTAGGACTGTGAAGCTATTTTTAACTTTGTTTAGAGCAGCTGGCAGAGTTTCTCTTCACAGACATTGAGAAGAGGTACATTTTAGATACCAAGTCCGTAGCCGATGACTCATCCATAGTATGTTTCCAAGAGAAAGGACTATATTAGGACTTATTTCAAACCTTTTTCCTAGGCAAAAGTTAAACTCTCATTGCCAAGTTTTCGGTTTTGATTTAAACCCTTTTTCATAAGCAGAAGAAGATCTTCTGCCTATGAAAAAGTTTTTAAATAAAAACCGAAACGTTGGTAATGAGAGTTTAATTTGAACCTGAAGAACTGGCCGAGTCCCGATAAACTTAGTTTTGGATATATATATACCACTTAAATGAAACGATTTCACGAACTATATTGACACAAAGAACACACAAAAATGAAACAGAAACTCACAAACTGCTGAGTAGCAGTTTGCTTGTCAACGTGAGTACTTCGCACTTCTTCCCGATGACGACGGATTCCGAAATATCGAAGTGAGTTATATAGTGACTTTCTGTATGTGTGTGTGTGTATATATATATATTCGCTTGATAAACAGAAAGACGATCCAAACTGGGCACAATAATAGTTCAAAATTGAAGATAGGTAGCACACAAAGTAAAGAAACACACTTACAAACTCAAATTTTCGGGCTCTAATTTGCGTTGTAGACGCAACGTGCTTGATCTTCCTTTCTCTTTTCTCCTAAGACGGATTACCCGAAAATTTGAGTTTGTACGTGTGTTTCTTTACTTTGTGTGCTCCGTATCTTCAATTTTGAACTGTTTTATATATATATATATATATATATATATATATATATATATATATTGTGTGTGTGTGTGTGTGAGCGTATACACATGTGTTTGTGTGTGTGTGTCCATCCTTAATTATGTGCATTCTTAATAGTCTAAATTCTTAATTTATTTTGTATTCTTCTATATTTCTATTTCTAACATTTTGATTAAATAAATCATTGTTATTATTTCTTTTATCACATTATATTTCGTATTAATCCTTTATTTCCATTACCTAAATATATTTGTTAATGTCAAGCTGTTACTATTACCATTGACAACACATAGAAAGCTAGTGATATGTTATCAAAAGTGGTTCATTGTTAATATTTCTTTTATGATATTACTTCTCATCTTGTTGTGTTATCACTGTTACCATGACAACACTTACTCACTTGTGATAAGATATCAGTATAAAAGAAGCGATAAGTTGGTGCAACACTGCCGTTTCCTCTTCACCGACTACTAGCCGTCATACCTGGCAACGCGTCCTGTGTCGCGTATGAATCACAGCCCTGTCACAACACAATAACACGTCTCCTCCTTCTCCTCTGTTATTAACAATGTGTCAACCCTAATAACACAGCAACGCCTCTTTCAACAAACACTTCCTCTTCCTTTTATACATTCTAGTTTTTCCTTCTCTATGACCCTCTTTTTATTTAATAAAGCAATCTTTTCTTTAAAACTATTTTCATTACCATCATTCCATCATACTTTATATAGATGTCAAAACCAGAATTACTTTCAATAAATTCTCTTTAGCGTTTCATTTTTTTCCTTTTATAAAAGCACAGAATAGCTTTATGTAATAGTCTTTTTTTCTTTAATAAAGCTTGAATCACCGTTATTTATATAGCTTGGACTACTTAATTTTAGTTTCTAAAGACTTCCGCTTCAATGACTTATGTTCCCCCGGTATAAATTTGCTGCTAAGGGCCTCAAAGGTTATTTTTTTGTATTATCTCTATTTATTGAGCTTAGAAAATATTTTAAGTTGAACAAGTTCTTTAAAAAACAGCTAATCCAAATGGAAACGGACTTTTATTTCACCGTCTGTGTTTATTCATATATATATATATATTGGTAAATTTTGGTAGCAGTCCTTCCTGTAAACACACATTGTTAAAAATATGACCATATTTTGCTGAAACTTTCTTCTTAATAAGTTTCTCAAGTTTTCTGAATAGAGTTCTTGTTACTATATCAACAGTATATAATAAGCTTCCGATAGTCGACATATATATATGTGTAAAACTAAAGTTTATCGGAGCTCGGCCAATTCTAGAAGAACTGACTGAGTGCTAATCAATTTTATTTTTTTTTTTTCTATTCCACGGTCAATACTTTTATCAATATATATATATATATATATAAAATTTCACATAAACACGTGAAATAACAATCAATGATCAAACCACAATATGAAATTTTAGAAACAAGACTAAGGTCTTTCAACCGTAACAAGCAGTCTTCGTCAGAGTCAAAAACGCAACTGAAACAGTAGATGCAGAAAACATCTGGTGAAAACATCTAGTGTTTTAGTTGGGTTTTTGACTCTGACGAAGACTGCTTGTTACGGTTGAAAGATCTTAGTCTTGTTTTCCCATTTCATATTGAGGGTTGATCATATATATATATATATATATATATATATATAATATATATATATATATATATTTTAAAAAATGAATGTCCGATTTCACATTACTTAGTTTGGTTGAAAATGTTTCTAATTTTCTAAAACTTTTTTTTAAATTCGGATTCCTTAGGTCATGAATTAACTCTCCATATTTCTTGTTATTGAATATATTGTTCGGCATGTTTCGGTGCTACAAGTCACCATCATCAGGAAAAAACGTTATTAGCATAATTAACTATTACACAATACACAACAAGGATAACACTAAAAGAATTGGAGTAAACATTACATTTGATAACAACAGGTTGCAAAGTCTAGTTTGGGGACTCGCATTATTCAGTCAGGTTACATCTGATTGTGTTATTGATCATGAAATGCCCCTATATGTTTCTTCATCTGGCGTGTCTTGGTATAATTGCGTACTAATCCTTCCTTCAATTTGCTCTCTTCCTTTGTTTTTGACTTGTATAATATTTCCGAACAAGCGCATCTGGCTACCAAAATTGTCTCTCTGTTCATTAATGCTTGGACATTTCTCTAGAATGTAAAACGCTCATAGTATCCTTAGCCTTTTATAGTCATTCTCTTTGGCTATTATTTTTGTGTTGCTAACTAAGATAACTCTGCATATTTTCGTTTTATAAACCTTCTGAAAGTGGTCTTGAGGGGCTCCTGAAGCCACGTGCATGGTAAGCCTCCTAAAAAGGGTGGTAACAGTCGATCCTATGTATGAGTCACTCCCAGCGTTTACTAATATATATATATAAATAATTAAATGAAACGGTTCTTCGAACCCATATTCAGTATGTGAACATTCAGAAATGAAACAGAAACTCACTACTACATTTCGATGTCCTCGTCATCAGAAAGATAGATGTGAGTTTCTGTTTTATTTCTGAGTGTTCATTTTGTGAATATAGTAGATATATATCGATAAAAAAATTTCACATAAACACGTGAAATAACAATCAATGATCAAACCACAATAAGAAAATGGTAAAACAAGACTAAGATCTTTCAACCGTAACAAGCGGTCTTCGTCAGAGTCAAAAACCCAACTGGATTGGGTTATTAGTTTTGTTTTCCCATTTTCTTATTGTGGTTTGATCATTGATAGTTTTATATATATATATATATATATATATACCATGATAAACGAAAAACGGTCCGGCAGGACAAATAACAAGTAAAATAAGCAGTGACACATAAACAGAAACACAACAAAGACTCACTTTTCAATATTTCGACCATAATGGCGGTCGTCCTCAGGAGAAGAAGTGAATTGACGGAGGGACGACAGTTGACTGTTGTCGTAATAATTTATGTGGCACTGCTTATTTTAATTATATATATATATAATATAAGCAATGACTTTTTTTTAGATTAGACTTCGACGGCTCTACTGCGAACCGAGATGTCTTATTTTTATTTTAAACTGCCTACAGATATATATAATAATCAAACCACAATATGAAATGAGAAAACAAACCCTAAGATCTTGGGTTTTTGACTCTGACGAAGACCGCTTGTTACGATTGAAAGATCTTAGTCTTGTTTTTCTATTTCATATTGTGGTTTGATCATTGATTGTTGTTTCACGTATTTATGTGAAATCGTTTTATATGTATATATTAAAGAAAATATTAACAGTAGATGCCTTAAGCTTTGTTTCTGACAACTGACTATACGGGGTGTAGAGTATATATATATATATATATATATATATATACATAATTTAATATAAACAACAATCCTAACAGGCTAATCACTAATATACTGTTGAAACAGAAAGAAAAACCGAAAAGCACTTACTATATTTTAGGGGTTTTCAAGGTTTCCTTACTTCTGGACTGTGGACCCACTGAGAGATATCTATTCATTTGTAGGCCATCTGTGGATTAAAAAATCTAATTATTCTCATGTATATTATTAACAACAATTTTTTTATTTCAGGTAAATAAACATCTAAAAATTAAAGAATTCCATACATATTTATATATATATTTGTGTACAATAGCAGCAGGTCTTCCCTTAAGCATATGTTATTAAAATATACCAGAGCCTCACCGCAAAGTGATACGAAAACTAGAGAGTGTCAACAAGAAACTGGTCAATGCAGAAGCTGCTGCTTATTTTAATAATATATATATACAAAACTAAAGTTTATCGGGACTCGGTTAGTTCTTCAGGTTCAAATTAAACTCTTATTACCAACGTTTCGGTCTTTATTTAAAACCTTTTTCATAGGCAGAAGTATAAATTTTCAAACAGAAAAACTACAAACATTACAAATTATTTTAAAAAGAAAAATAGTATGTGGATTTTAACAAGTGTAGTTGAATGAACACGTGACACTGAACAGTTCAGTGTCGCGTGTTCATTCAGACTTTGTTTATAGTTATTTTGTCTTCTCACTTACTATTAATTTCTTTTAGCTTATTTTATTTTTCTAGATTATTATTCTTAACTAGTTTCCTATATTTATCTTTTTATTATGCTCTACTTTTTATTTACTATTACAACTAAAAATATTGTATTTATTTATTTTTTTTCTTTTCTCTATCATTATTTTTTATTAATTTAGTTTCTTTTACTGGCTATGATTTTTTATCTAATTTATATATTTACCCAACTAGTACTGATTATCTTAATTTCTGTTTATATCTTCTCTTAATTCTACACTTTAACACCGGGTACGGGGAGCAGCACTGGCGGTTGCCGGGTTGGTTACTTGCCGTTGCGTCTATAACGTGCTTGTTCTCCCTTCATCTTTTCTCCTGAAGACGGATTACCCGAAAATTTGAGTCTGTTTGTGTGTTTCCTTACTCTGTGTGTTACTCTTCTTCAATTTTGAACTCATGTATATATATATATATATGGCGTATTGATAATACTCTTCTTCAATTTTGAACTCATGTATATATATATATATGGCGTATTGATAATATTAATATATATATACACTTTTTCGATGAAAATACGATCCGAAATGGACAAATACGGTTCAATGTACATAAAGAAACATAGAGAAATTAAAAACACACACTTACAGTCCCTAATTTTTGGTTGAACCGTCTTCAGGGGAGAAGAGAGGGAAACCAAACGCACTGGTTCAGAGACGATTGAAGACCAACAATGTTGTCGCATGCGCGCCCAGTCACAGAGAATAAGGTAGACAGGAATTCACTTTATAATTAAATTAAATTATTGGAATAGGAAAACATAATAAATAAATAAAAGAAAAAATTGAGGGATGAACAGAGAAATTGATACATAAATAAAAGTATGGACTAAGCAGTGATAAAATAAAATAAAACTGAGAATACAAAAAACAATATTAAAGAAATAAAGTAATAAATAATAAAAAATGAAATAATTAAATAATAAAGGGGGAATAAAATTACCTTAAAACCTCTATTGCAGTTGATAATTGAAATGGCTGTCACGTCCTACTACTATAGAAGACTCACTTTCAATCTTTCTTCGTTATGCAAAAGTGACTCAGCATTTATTAGTTATTAATATTATTTATTGTTTTTATTTGCATCGTTATGAGATTAAGGTGAGAAATTATGAATGAATGAAGAAATGAGAAGGTGATATCTCGTAAGAGGTTATAAGGAGTGAAATGTGTGCTGAGGTGTTTGTACCCACGCAGGATAATGAGATGCTATAGCGCTACCGCTCCATTGTTGACTGTTTACCAAGACTCTGCAACTCAAAAGCCTTGGCTAACTCAGCCAGTCTTGAGAGCGGGCTTAACAAGCGAGGTATTCAGCGAAAGACCTACTTCATTATCTCGTCATATTGGAAATAAATTATATCAGTGTTACCAATAGAACATTCACTTTTGGATTATCTATGGCAATATTATGATCATATCTGTTCATTTGAATCTCTTAGCTTTCACTCTGTAATATTTCAATCTGTTTAACCATTCTTAACATCATGTCCCTTCTGGTATGTTAATTTATACTTGCTCTCTGTAAATATTTCAATCCCTCTACCATCTTTAACATCATGTCCCTTTTGGTATGTTAATTTATACTTGCTCTCTGTAAATATTTCAAATCCCTCTACTATCCTTAACATCATGTCCCTTCTGGTATGCTGATGTATCCCTTCACTCCGTACACATCTGTATTATACTTAATATCATCTCCCTTCTGGTATGTTGATTTATCCCTTCACTCCGTAAACATGTCTATCATACTTAACATCTCTCCCTTCTGGTATGTTGATTTATACTTTTATTCCGTAAACATATCTATCGACTTAATACCATTCCCTTCTGGTATGTTGATTTATCTTTTCACTCAGTAAACACCTCTATCATACTTAACATCATCTCCCTTCTGGTATGTTAATTTATACTTGTCCTCTATAAATATCTCAATCCCTCTTCCATCCTTAACATCATGTCCCTTCTGGTATGTTAATTTATAATTGCTCTCTGTAAATATCTCAATCCCTCTACCATCTTTAACATCATGTCCCTTCTGGTATGTTAATTTATACTTGCTCTCTGTAAATATTTCAATCCCTCTACCATCCTTAACATCATGTCCCTTCTGGTATGTTCATTTATACTTGCTCTCTGTAAATATCTCAATCCCTCTACCATCCTTAACATCATATCCCTTCTGGTATGTTAATTTATACTTGCTCTCTGTAAATATCTCAATCCCTCTACCATCTTTAACATCATGTCCCTTTTGGTACGTTCATTTATACTTGCTCTCTGTAAATATCTCAATCCCTCTACCATCCTTAACATCATATCCCTTCTGGTATGTTAATTTATACTTGCTCTCTGTAAATATCTCAATCCATCTACCATCTTTAACATCATGTCCCTTTTGGTATGTTCATTTATACTTGCTCTCTCTAAATATCTCAATCCCTCTACCATCCTTAACATCATATCCCTTCTGGTATGTTAATTTATACTTGCTCTCTGTAAATATCTCAATCCCTCTACCATCTTTAACATCATGTCCCTTTTGGTATGTTCATTTATACTTGCTCTCTGTAAATATCTCAATCCCTCTACCATCCTTAACATCATGTCCCTTCTGGTATGTTAATTTATACTTGCTCTCTGTAAATATCTCAATCCCTCTACCATCTTTAACATCATGTCCCTTTTGGTATGTTCATTTATACTTGCTCTCTGTAAATATTTCAATCCCTCTACCATCTTTAACATCATGTCCCTTTTGGTATGTTAATTTATACTTGCTCTCTGTAAATATCTCAATCCCTCTACCATCTTTAACATCATGTCCCTTTTGGTATGTTCATTTATACTTGCTCTCTGTAAATATCTCAATCCCTCTACCATCCTTAACATCATATCCCTTCTGGTATGTTAATTTATACTTGCTCTCTGTAAATATCTCAATCCCTCTACCATCTTTAACATCATGTCCCTTCTGGTATGTTAATTTATAATTGCTCTCTGTAAATATCTCAATCAATCCATCTCAAACCATCTTTAACATCATGTCCCTTTTGGTATGTTAATTAATCTTGCTCTCTGTAAATATTTCAATCCCTCTACCATCTTTAACATCATGTCCCTTTTGGTATGTTAATTTATAATTGCTCTCTGTAAATATTTCAATCCCTCTACCATCTTTAACATCATGTCCCTTTTGGTATGTTAATTTATACTTGCTCTCTGTAAATATCTCAATACCTCTACCATCTTTAACATCATGTCCCTTCTGGTATGTTGATTTATCTTTTCACTCCGTAAACATATCTATCGACTTAATATTATCTCCCTTCTGGTATGTTGATTTATCTTTCCACTCCGTAAACATATCTATCGACTTAATTTAATCCCCGCCTGGTATGTTGATTTATACTTTCTCTCTGTAGATATCTCTATTAATACCTCTACCATTTTTAACACTCTCTCTCTTTTGGTTTACTCGTTTACACATTCTCTGTAAATATCTCAATCCCAATGTCAACATGTACAAGAGGTGTAGATTTGTATGAAGAAGAAAGAAAACCCACACACACGCACGCACGCACATGCACACACTCGCACGCACAAACAAACAATCACTCACCCAGACATACTTTGTCTATGTAGGGATTATCAAGACTGTAGACTGAAGTTCATATTCAATCTACTAGATGATAATCTAAAACCGCATCTCGCAATTTGTTATGCCACTTATTTGCCTGCGCAGCACTAACATGTTTTATGTTTTCAGTAATGTTAAGTTATAGGGGCCAGGCTAGCTCAGTGGTTACGTGCTCGCCTCTGAACTGATAGGACCGGGGTTCGATCCTCACCTGGCCCTCGATTTATTCACGCGGGAGGTGAATAAATCTGAGCGCGTCGTCCCTGGGAGAAGGACGTTAAACCGTCGGTCCCAAGCCTGTACGATGTCAGGTAATCGTTAAAGATCCCTACTCTAAATACACTTGAGTTAGGCAAAATTTAGGACTCCCACTATAGAATCAATCTTCATTGAGTGGTATTACAAAGGGCCAATGCTCGGCCTACGTGTGTTCCCTTGTGGGACTGCCACTGCAACCTAACCTAATGTTAAGTTATATCAGAGATTATCTGGATTGTAAAATACTGTCCTTGATGGCCAAAGCCAGTTTCTTTAGTTCTACAGAAGGATATCATTCTTGACTATTTAGTTGTATAGTTTTTTTTATTTGTTTTAACCGATCCCCTAGCGGTTGATAATGTCAGCTATTTACCGGCTTTTTGTTTGATTGGTGATTCTACAGATTCGACATTGGGGGTCGTAAACTTTCCCTTAACTCAAGTGCATTTTCAGTAGGGGTCTTATGAGTAGCTGACATCGTACAGGCTCGGCGCCAACGGTTTAACGTCCTCTCCGAGGGACGACGTACTCAGATTTATTCACCTTCCTCGTGAATAAATCGAGGACCTGGTGAGGGATCGAATCCTGGAAACCAGCCCAGAGAAGAGTACTTTAACCACTGTGCTAACCTGGGCCCAGTTTTATATGTTACTTTTCAATAAAGTTGAATTACCGCTTTTCGACACCAATTTGACTTTATCAAAGGATTGAAATGTTGGATAAGATTTCCAAACTGATTGCACATCATTTGAGGTGTTGAGACCTTTACTTGACAAGTTAGATTGACCAAGAGATCTTAAGAAGGATGGAAAGCCAGTGGTGTCGTGACGACTTTGCCTATCCCAGTCTGACGTGTTTCAAATCGCCACTAAGTCCAATTGACTTTTTTCACAAGACAAAAAGACCAATTCACGACTGAAACATTGCAAAGTGCTTGCTTTGATTGATTGTCTTTGCAAATCGAAGAGCGACAGAGGTGAAAATCTTAGTAGTTGTGCAGCAACTATTTTTGCCACCCGGGACGGTCGTAAGACACGCCCCCACCCCCTCAGGACGTTTTTTCAGGACGTCCTGAAAATATTTATTTTCATGGAATCACTATCAAGGATCTAATTTTAGATTTCTATCATTGGTTTCAAACAATCATCTTATTACAGTACTCGTATACACAAACAATCGTATTCAAAGAAAAATAAAGAGTTTCCCAAACCAAAAACGTATAATTCAAATCATAAAAAAAATTGTTAAATAAAATTGACTGGTTACGCAATTAAATATCATTAATTTTCAACCACTTTAAAAACGTAATTTTGAAAAAGTTAAAATAATTTTTTTTTTTAATTTGCAAATATTACTGTTGCATAATCCGTTTAAAAAAACTATTACTGACATAAAACATTAGAGCAATTACAACCTTAAAAACTCATTTTGATATAAGTTAAAGATTATTTGTTAGCTTTTTATTATTATAATATTTCTATTTTATATTGTTACCCCCTCAAAATGCCACCCTCTCACCCCCACCCCCTTGTTACGTCACTGACTGTTATTACTTAGCATAGTTAGGGGAAAAGTGAGGGGTGTATTGAAGCAAAAAAGTGTTGTCAATGAGAGGGAACGAGAAAGAAATACTGTCAAACGGAACTGACGTAACAAATACAAGGACCTCCAGTGAAATATGTAAGAAGAAAAAGAAAGAAAGAGGGTAATAGAGTGAGAGAGAAAGATAGGACAGGAGGTAAGCATGTGTCGTGTCCCCCCTTGAAGTTCTAGAAAGTCCTCAAAATATTTTCACAGAATAACATTCAAGGATCTAATTTTAAACTGTTGTTATTACTCTCAGGCGTTCATTTTATTACAGTACTAGTATACATATATAGTCATCATGAAAGATAACCAAAGATTTTTTCAAAACAAAAACGTATAATTCAAAATATAAAAAAAATTGTTGAATTAAATTTACTGGTTACGTAATTTTAAATTACGAAACATCATCAATTTTCAACCTGTTTAAAAACATAGTTTTGTAAAAATTTAAAATAAAGACATTTTTTTTTAATTTGTAAATATTACAGTTGAAAAATATGTTTAAAAAAATATTATAAACATAAAACATATAAAAAGATTTCACATAAACACGTGAAATAACAATCAATGATTAAACCACAATATGAAAATGGGAAAAGAAGACTAAAATTTTTCAACCGTAACAAGTGGTCTTCGTCAGAGTCAAAAACCCAACTGAACTTCGTTGAGTTTTTCACTCTGACGAAGACCACTTGTTACGGTTGAAAGATCTTAGTCTTGTTTTCCCATTTTCATATTGTGGTTTGATCATAAAACATATAAAACAATTACGAGCTTAAAAACTCAATTTGGTACAACTTTTCAGATTGTTTGTTAGATATTTAATAACAATTTTTTTAATAATATTTTTTTTCTATTGTTACCCCTTGAAAAAAATGCCACCCCTGGAACGTGTTACCCTCTCCCCCTTGCTACTCCACTGAAGGTAAGATAAGGGTAAAAGTAAATCAGTATACCAGAAAAGGGGATGATAAAATATTAAAGTTAGTTACCATCTGGAAGAACACATCTTAGGGTAAATTTAAACAATAAACACCAACACTGGTAACAACCTGATCAGCATGCAATCTAAATTATTAGTTATTGCAGAATGTTAAAAAGAAAAACCTGTCAAGAGAAAACTGCACTTTGACCTGACCTGCAGAGGGTTATACCAAAGTTGTCGTGTAAAAAAATTATGAACAACGTAAGAATAAACGGTTAAAGCAGGCAGAATATACGTTACTTGGATTATTAGTGTAAATCAAGTGTTCAAAATTAGCGTCACTAATTCAATGTTGCGTCGAAAGCTTGAGTATATCATACATAATATTAAAGTATATATATACTTTTTTGATGAAAATACGATTTGAAAATACGAAATGAACAAATACAGTTAAATGTACATAAAGAAACACAGAGAAATTAAAAGAGTCTCCAACCGTCTCTGTACCAGTGCGCTTGGTTTCCCTCTCTATCTTTCCTGAAGACTGTTTAACCAAAAATTAGAGACTGTAAGTGTGTGCTTTTAATTTCTCTATGTTTCTTTATGTACATTGAACCATATATATATATATATATATATAGAGTTCAGTGTCACGTGTTCATTCAGGCTACAGTTGTTGTTAAAATCGACATACTATTTTTCTTTGTAAAATAATTTGTAATGTAATACTTAGTTTTTCTGTTTTAAAATTTATACTTCGGCCTATGAAAAAGGCTTTAAATAAAGACCTTAAAATATATATATATATATATATATATATATATATATATATATATATATATATATACAAAACTATAGTTTATCGGGACTCGGTCAGTTTCTTCAGGTTCAAATTAAACTCTCATTGCCAACGTTTCGGTCTTTATTTAAAACCTTTTTCATAGACAGAAGTTTAATTTAAAGCTGAAGAACTGACCGAGTCCCGATAAACTATAGTTTTGTTTCTATTTCACGATCGATAATTTTATCAATATTTATATATATATATATATAAAACTTTAAATTACACAAAGCACGACACAGAAAAAAGAATAAAAAGAACACTTACAGAATTCAATATTTCAAACTGTTGTTCTTCATCAGGAGTAGACTAGAAGAGAGATCTCTCTCACTTCGTCCTCTCTTCTAGTCTACTCCTGATGACGAACACGAACAACAGTTCGAAATATTGAATTCTGTAAGTGTTCTTTTTATTCTTTTTTCTGTGTCGTGCTTTGTGTAATTTAAAGTTTTATAGTCCTTGTGGACCGTTTCTTATATTTAGTATATATATATATATATATATATATATATGAAATTAAAAGAAATTAAAGATATATATATAATTAATGTATATATATACTAATATTTGGCTTGTATCTGTTTCTTACACAATTTCTCCAGTTTCCGGAATTCCTTCCTCGTCTCTTCATTAAGGTAACAATCGTACTATTATTCTCATTATTGTCTTGATGATGAATGTGGTACATTCAAAACATGTCGACTAGAAATATTGGTGATAAGCTTTATAGTTTTAATGAAGAGACGAGGAAGGAATTCCGGAAACTGGGTAAGAAACAGATACAAGCCAAATATGGGGCGTTATTTAACAATATGTTTAAATGAAGAACTGCTTCCAACTTTTACAAATATATATCATATATATATATATAAATATATCATATCAAGTATATCATATCAAGTATATACTTTACAACATGAGCACTGCCTATGACATCTTTACGTTTCGTATCAAAATGTATAACCGAACCATCCAGGGGAAGCAGATTGTTTCTGTTTTTCTCGCCTTCATCGGTAAATACATTTCTTTAGCAATCTAAATTACAACGGATTTTTTTTTTATATACTGATATTAAGTAATCTATATGATAGTGGGTTACTTATTCTTTTATTTGCAGTAAGTTCATTTTTATTGTAGGGGAGATGTAAGATTGTTCTAGATGACGACATCAAAGAAAAACAATTTTGAGATCTAGGTCAAAAAGGAAGGTTGGCTCTCCTGGGGGGAGGGGGGGTGGGGGCATTTCACAGGACACTATTGGATTGAGTCACCAGTTTAAACATGATTCGACCTGAAAATGATTCGGGGCCAATGCCATTCGGAGCTTTAAGGCAAACGTCAAATTGATTATTATAAAAAAAGAAATGGGCCACCAACAAACCCTGTGTAAAAACTCCTTTTTATAGTTTTATAAAGAGGGCAGCAAATAACTTTGACATGATAGCATAATACTTTGACTCTGTTAGCGGGTAGGGAGTTAACAGTTTACATACGGTAACAAAAGTGATATCATATTAATCATAATTGCGTTAATTAGCAAACCAAACACTAACACTAACACAGTGGTCCCTCAATAAAGTGGTTCACATGGACCCCCAGGGGTCCATAGAGGTTTTCTGGGGGTCATAGAGGATTATGTAGCAAACCAAACACTAACACTAACACAGTGGTCCCCAAACAAAGTGGTTCATATGGACCCCTAGGAGTCCACAGAGAATTACTGGGGGTCATAGAAAATTATCTAGCAAACCAAACACTAACACTAACATAGTGGTCCCCCAACAAAGTGGTTCATATGGACCCCCAACAAAGTGGTTCATATGGACCCCCAGGGGTCCATAGAGGATTACTGAGGGGCTATAGAGAATTACTGGAGGTCATAGAGGATTATCTAGCAAACCAAACACTAACACTAACACAGTGGTCCCCCAACAAAGTGGTTCACATGGACCCCCAGGGGTCCATAGAGGTTTTCTGGGGGTCATAGAGGATTATGTAGCAAACCAAACACTAACACTAACACAGTGGTCCCCCAACAAAGTGGTTCACATGGACCCCCAGAGGTCCATAGAGGATTACTGGGGGTCATAGAAGATTACTGGCGGGGGGGGGGGGGGTCATACGATTACGGGGGGTCCATAAGGTAAACTAGTATTTTAAGGTCCATGACACGTGATTAGCCTTCCATGTTAAGTTTATATGTGTATATCAAGATAACATAACTGAAAATAAATCAAAGCATAGCAAGCTGACCATTAGAATATTCAAACATAATAAAACATTAGACCCAATTTTCGTCAGTTCGTATAATGTATCAATGTAAAATGTTTTATGTATGTACTGAGGATGACAAGTTGTTACTAACTCTTTTTAATAAGAATATCTTTCACAATCTTTTATTGTTATAATATTTAGTTTAGTTCTAGTTTTTAGGACTACTTTTCATTTCGTACCATTTTATGTACTCTACATTTTATACATATTTCTTTTCTTCTTTACTTTTTTCTCCTTTCTTAGTTCTATTCTCTCTTACTTACAACTATTTATCGTCTATCTCATCATAGTTTCTATTTAAGTGTTTTTATTTATATTATTATGATATATAATATATATATATGTGTGTGTGTGTGTGTGTGTGTGTGTGTGTGTGTGTTGTGTGTGTGTGTGTGTGTGTGTGTGTGTTTGTGTGTATGTGTGTGTGTAATATTATATATATATATATATATATATATATATATATATATATATATATATATAAAATATATATATATATATATATATATATATATAAATGTTTCACACAAACACGTGAAATAACAATCAATGATCAAACCACAATATATATATATGGAGACATAAAGAAAGGTATATGTAAATCTATAAACAAAAATATATATAAATAAAATTTTATTTATATAAAAATATATAAAAATAAATAAATATATAAATATATATAAATATAAAGATATATATATATATTCATCTTTTTCTTTATGTAACCTTCATATGTTCACCCTCCTTGTTTGTTAAAATGATAGATGAATATAACAAAGTAGTGTTTTTCTTACTTATAACCAATTAATTTTCATGTAACTTAAATAACCATTACTACACTTTCCAAGCCCTGAAGATGATGTACAAATACATCGAAACGTCGGCCTAGGAAGGAGTTTTTTTTCTTTTATTTGACCTAGCCCTCAATAACAAAACATAGAATAGAATAGAAGAGGTCAAGAACAATTTTTGGTGATTATATATATATATATATATATATATATATATATATCGTAAACAGGAAAACGATCCAAAAGGACAACAAACGTTTCACGGTAAATCACAAACACAGAAGAAAGGAACAAACACACTTACTGTCTCTAATTTTCGGTTGAACCGTCATCAGGAGAGTTGAAATAGGGACACCAAGCGCACTTGCAAAGCGACGGTTGGAGACAAACAGTGTTGTCACACACGTGCTCGGTTCAAGTAAAGTAAGAAAAATTAACTAAGAATAACTGAAGAGTGAAAAATAGAAAGTGAAAATGAAGAAGATTAGGAATTATAAATAATAACAACTTAAAAGATAATAACGAAGAAAATTAAGAGGAAAAGAACGGAAACAAAAGGAAATCCAGGAAAATAAATAATAAATACTTAAATAATAATAATGATGAGGTTGATTAGAATAAAATTCTATAAATAATAATTTAAAAAAAAAGATAATAATAAAAAATAGTCAAAAGTAAACGAATCTCTAATCATTCAGAACAACCCTATCTTTTTAAATTCAAACCTGGTTTATAACGCGCATTTAGATACCTGATATCTGCCTAGGCATGTATATATATATATATATATATGATCAAACCACAATAAGAAATGGGAAAACAAGACTAAGATCTTTCAACCGTAACAAGCGGTCTTCGTCAGAGTCAAAAACCCAACTGAACACTAGATGCAGAAAACTTGTTACGGTTGAAAGATCTTAGTCTTGTTTTCCCATTTCTTATTGTGGTTTGATCATTGATTGTTGTTTCACGTGTTTATGTGAAATCTTTTTATATATATATATATATATATATATATATATATATATATTTTCCAAAATACGAAATTTTTTTTTTCTTCAACTCAGAACTCAACTTAAAAATTAATTCACCATAATTTCTTGTTTTATTATTGAACATGTTTCGGTGTACGTTCACCATCTTCAGCAAAACACACGATTAATTACAATTACCTTAACATTATGGTGAATTAATTTTTAAGTTGAGTTCTGAGTTGAAGAAAAAATTTCGTATTTTGGAAAAATATAAGACAAAATTAAATCAAGTGGAAACATATATATATATATATATATATATATATATATAATATATTAAATAGGTTGGCAGCAAATCTTCTTAGAGCCATATTTTGTTGAAATCTACCGCAGCTTCGGCATTAACGACTTTCAAAACTAAGCTGTTCCAGTCTCCTGACAGTCTTAGGAATAGAAGGTGGTAATTCCCAAATAAGAGAGTACACCTATATATATATATATATATAGGTGTGTTCTCTAATCGGGGTTCGGTCAATTTTCCAGGTTAAAAAATTAAACTCTCGTTGCCAACGTTTCGGTTCTATTTAAAACCTTTTTCATAGGCCTACTTTTCCAGGGTTATCCTGGAAAATTGACCGAACCCCGATTAGATAACACACCTACTATATATATATAGTAGAATATATGAAGACGAGGACATCGAAATATAGTAGTGAGTTCAGTGGTTTCCTTTCTATGTGTTCTTTTTTAAATTCTAGTTTATATATATATATATATATATATATATATATTCACTGTTTCGTTACTGAGGGCTAGGTCAAATAAAAGAAAATAAACTCCTTTCTAGGCCGACGTTTCGATGTATTTGTACATCATCTTCAGGGCATGCCCCTGAAAAAAATGCCCTGAAGATGATGTACAAATACATCGCAACGTCGGCCTAGAAAGGAGTTTATTTTCTTTTATTTGACCTAGCCCTCAATAACGAAACAGTGAATAGAATAGAAGAGGTCAATAACAATTTTTGAGTTTATATTTATATATATATATGTGTGTGTGTGTGTGTGTGTAAACTGTGATAAAATGAATTAACGATATTGGGAAAGTAAGTGAAGCAGTAGTTATTTGCATCGTCACATGGTTGCTATTTACGTAAATTTGCTTTCGTCGACATTGGTTCTGATATAACATGATGTAATTAAGACAAGACCCCCAATGATTGTCAGAGCCAGAGCGGGTAGGCGTAAGGAATGTTTGGAATACGCTTACATAAGAAAGGACAGGTGCAAAGACCGGCTGTAGACGCGGAAGCAGAGCTCATGAACGAAGTAAGCAATCGGTTGCTTCCGCCCGGCACTGACATGGTCTCAAGGGCACCAGTATACCTGCTACTAGCGTCTTCCTCATCCATGCTTCATGGCATCAATAGAAAATTCAATATATACGTAGCAGAATACTTTTCCGTACGCATCCCGGCTCCATCTGACATGGTTTCAAGGTCTGCCAGCACTCATCCATGCTTCATGGCATCAATACAAAATTCAATATATACGTAGCAGAATACTTTTCCGTATGCATCCCGGCTCCATCTGACATGGTTTCAAGGTCTGCCAGTACTCGTGCCACTCATCCATGCTTCATGGCATCAATACAAAATTCAATATATACGTAGCAGAATATTTTTCCGTACGCATCCCGGCTCCATCTGACATGGTCTCAAGGTCTGCCAGCACTCATCCACGCTTCATGGAATCAATACAAAATTCAATATATAAGTAGCAGAATACTTTTTCGTACGAATCCCGGCTCCATCTGACATGGTTTCAAGGTCTGCCAGCACTCATCCATGCTTCATGGCATCAATACAAAATTCAATATATACGTAGCAGAATACTTTTCCGTATGCATCCCGGCTCCATCTGACATGGTTTCAAGGTCTGCCAGTACTCGTGCCACTCATCCATGCTTCATGGCATCAATACAAAATTCAATATATACGTAGCAGAATATTTTTCCGTACGCATCCCGGCTCCATCTGACATGGTCTCAAGGTCTGCCAGCACTCATCCACGCTTCATGGAATCAATACAAAATTCAATATATAAGTAGCAGAATACTTTTTCGTACGAATCCCGGCTCCATCTGACATGGTTTCAAGGTCTGCCAGCACTCATCCATGCTTCATGGCATCAATACAAAATTCAATATATACGTAGCAGAATACTTTTCCGTATGCATCCCGGCTCCATCTGACATGGTTTCAAGGTCTGCCAGTACTCGTGCCACTCATCCATGCTTCATGGCATCAATACAAAATTCAATATATACGTAGCAGAATATTTTTCCGTACGCATCCCGGCTCCATCTGACATGGTCTCAAGGTCTGCCAGCACTCATCCACGCTTCATGGAATCAATACAAAATTCAATATATAAGTAGCAGAATACTTTTTCGTACGAATCCCGGCTCCATCTGACATGGTTTCAAGGTCTGCCAGCACTCATCCATGCTTCATGGCATCAATACAAAATTCAATATATACGTAGCAGAATACTTTTCCGTATGCATCCCGGCTCCATCTGACATGGTTTCAAGGTCTGCCAGTACTCGTGCCACTCATCCATGCTTCATGGCATCAATACAAAATTCAATATATACGTAGCAGAATATTTTTCCGTACGCATCCCGGCTCCATCTGACATGGTCTCAAGGTCTGCCAGCACTCATCCACGCTTCATGGAATCAATACAAAATTCAATATATAAGTAGCAGAATACTTTTTCGTACGAATCCCGGCTCCATCTGACATGGTTTCAAGGTCTGCCAGCACTCATCCATGCTTCATGGCATCAATACAAAATTCAATATATACGTAGCAGAATACTTTTCAGTATGCATCCCGGCTCCATCTGACATGGTTTCAAGGTCTGCCAGTACTCGTGCCACTCATCCATGCTTCATGGCATCAATACAAAATTCAATATATACGTAGCAGAATATTTTTCCGTACGCATCCCGGCTCCATCTGACATGGTCTCAAGGTCTGCCAGCACTCATCCACGCTTCATGGAATCAATACAAAATTCAATATATAAGTAGCAGAATACTTTTTCGTACGAATCCCGGCTCCATCTGACATGGTTTCAAGGTCTGCCAGTACTCATCCATGCTTCATGGCATCAATACAAAATTCAATATATACGTAGCAGAATACTTTTCCGTACGCATCCCGGCACGATCTGACATGGTCTCAAGGGCACCAGTATACCTGCTACTAGCGTCTTCCTCATCCATGCTTCATGGCATCAATACAAAATTCAATATATACATAGCACAATACTTTTCCGTACGCGTCCCGGCTCCATCTGACATGGTCTCAAGGTCTGCCAGTACTCGTGTCACTCATCCATGCTTCATGGCATCAATACAAAATTCAATATATACATAGCAGAATACTTTTTCGTACGCATCCCGGCTCCATCTGACATGGTCTCAAGGTCTGCCAGTACTCGTGCCAATCATCCATGCTTCATGGCATCAATACAATATTCAATATATACGTAGCAGAATACTTTCCTGTATGCATCCCGGGTCAATCTGACATGGTCTCAAGGTCTGCCAGTACTCGTGCCACTCATCCATGCTTCATGCCATCAATACAACATTCAATATATACCTAGCAGAATACTTTTCCGTACGAATCCCGGCTCCATCTGACATGGTCTCAAGGTCTGCCAGTACTCGTGCCACTCATCCATGCTTCATGCCATCAATACAACATTCAATATATACCTAGCAGAGTATCTGTCAGTAGACTTGATACTATTCTCCTCATCCATGCTTCATGGCATCAATACAATATTCAATATATACCTAGCAGAATAGTTTTCCGTATGAATCCCGGCTCCATCTGACATGGTCTCAAGGTCTGCCAGTACTCATCCATGCTTCATGGCATCAATACAATATTCAATATATACCTAGCAGAATAGTTTTCCGTACGAATCCCAGCTCCATTTGACATGGTCTCAAGGTCTGCCAGTACTCGTGCCACTCATCCATGCTTCATGGCATCAATACAATATTCAATATATACCTAGCAGAATAGTTTTCCGTATGCATCCCGACTCCATCTGACATGGTCTCAGTGTTTCTCAGTAGACTTGATACTATTCTCCTCATCCATGCATCATGACATCAATACAATATTCATTATTTACCTAACAGAATATTTTTTCCGTATGTAATCCTGGTAGAAGAGACTTAGTCTCTACTGTACGGCTACCTCCGTAATTGTAAACCATGGGCTGTAGAATTTTTCATTCATTCTATTTTTCATACGAGTCCCGACTCCACCTGACATGGTTTAAGGTCTCCATACCTCTGCTACTGCTTCCCTTACCCATGACTCATGGCATCAATACAAAACACACCCTACATTCCATATCTACGGAGCAGAATATACGCAATTGTTATTTACAAAATGAATAATAGTAATCTTATTTGAGATTAATTCATTTATTTTTAGTATAAATGTAACGTTTTAATCAAGTTTTTGAAGAACTAGAATTATTCCATAACTGAAAATGGGTGCCAAATAATAAATGAGCCACTATTTCCACCCCTAGAAAAGGTGAAAGCCTTATAAGTGAGAGCGTTGGAAAAAATCATTTTATTTTTTTTTTATATTTTTACTTTACTATAAGTAATGTATAGTGATCGTGAAAACATTTGTTCTCGAAATTTTGTCACAATTATATATTTTGTGGTCCAAAAAGTCGTTTTATGATGTTTTTGCGATGATGTCTGTGTGTGTGGTTGGGTAGGTGAGTGTGTTAGCATTACCTGTTACTACGCTACGGTCCACAATCTTTAATCGATCAAGTTGATATTCTATACGAAAATAATCCCCATAGTGTAGATGATCCCTATTGTTTGGGATGAATTATACATGACGAGAAAGTCACTTTTTTTAATTTATATTTTATATTATATATATTATTTTTTATTTATTTCTTTTTCTTTACTATATTAAATTTATTATAAATATTCTAATGTATAATTGAACCTGACTAGATATAAAGTAATAGACCGGGTGAGCTGTAAGTCGAGCACGTAAGAAATTACGTGGAGTGCGATGTGAAACGATGTAAAATTAATGGGGTATAATACCTTTTCCTTTCTACTGCTGTATAATAAATGTTCTCTCATAGAGTAATTTACCATTGTTTGAATGATCAGTCATTATATCTGTAGAATTCAGTTATAATCGAAGTTTTTTTTAGTTATTATTCGAATTTAAAATGTTTTCCCTTTAATTTTCAGATATGCATTAAAGTATATTCAGATATGCATAAAGAGTTAGTGTTTATGTGTTGTAATTATGGCGCCACTAATCGATTGTTGATGAGAAATTTAATCGATTTTATTCTGATCGTGAGCCCATCTCTCATACAATAAAACCGAAATGTCGGCAAAATCCCGATTAAATAACACACACACACACACACACACACACACACACACATATATATATATATATATATATATATATACTAGAATTTTTAAAAGAACACATAGAAAAGAAATCACTGAACTCACTACTATATTTCGATGTCCTCGTCTTCAGGAAAAGATGTGAATCGCTCCAAAGGCTGATAACAACGATATATATATAAAAAGATTTCACATAAACACGTGAAACAACAATCAATGATCAAACCACAATAAGAAATGGGAAAACAAGACTAAGATCTTTCAACCGTAACAAGCGGTCTTCGTCAGAGTCAAAAACCCAACATAGAGGTGTTGACTGTCGTCCCTCCGTCAATTCACTTCTTCTCCTGAGGACGACCACCATTACGGTCGAAATATTGAAAAGTGAGTCTTTGTTATGTTTCAGTCTATGTGACACTGTTTATTTTAAGTATATATATAATCTCCCTAAATTGTTATCAATAACAAAACATACAATATATATATATACAATATATATTGGATTTGGATTATTATTTTTTTTATATAATCATAATTAATACTTCCATTAGTCCACTATTTGTAAAAGTTGTTTTAAGTCCTGTTTTTTGTGGTAATCAAGTGTTTTTGATGAAGTAAACAAGATGTTCTTTGCTAAGATGGATGACGCGGCACATGACACGCGAATTAATTCTTTGAGCTGAGGTCTAGAGTTCAAGGGTGATATACGCTCAGGGTCTCTAAACATTCTCCAGGATTTCCGGGGTCTTCTTCTCTTGACTCCTGATGTATTCACAAATAGTTAAAAATCTATTTTCAATTAAATAATATTAGAATCATCAATAGATTAATTTGAAGAAATCTTCGATTTTATCTAAAATCGCATTTCTGAAAAGGTATTTCAAAATTACATTCACCAAAGGGGCTTTACAGGAAAGTTTCTATTTAAAGAATAATTTTTTGACGCTAAACGGCTCATTAAAAAATCATGAAAATTTGACAAAAAATTGAAAAAAAAATTTAAATTATAAAAAAATCATGAAATTTTAATCACAGCAAAAATTAATAAAGCTATAAAAACTGTTTGTTTATCCTAGACTAACGGATCACCTGCTGTACTTCTCGAATTTTTGATATTTTTTTACATTGTTTACACTGACTTAGAATTTTTTTGAGTTAATTCACTCGTGGGGTTAGATTTTTTTTCTGTCGTGGGATCACCCCCCTAAACATAACCTAACCTACCTTTTTGATCAAATTTATTTTAATTTACTCTTTTTTATTTGTTGTTAATTTTATTTTTGTTCTCACTAATAAATTTTGGCGTCTATAGAAAATAAAAGAAATAAATAATTTATTTATTATTAATGCGGCACAGCAATCTCATTAAAGTTACTATTGATCAAATTTATTTTAATTTTCCCTTTTTCTATTTGTTGTTATTTTTATTTTTGTTCTCATTAAAAGATCGCGAATAAATTTTTGGCGTCTAAAATGAGTCGCGATGTAAAAAAGGTTGAAGATCCCTGATCTATACTTTTGTTTGAAAAGAAAGAATATTTATTTTATGACTTAAATAATTCTGCAGCCATACTGATTACTTTAATCTTTGACTAATGGATCTAGGTTTTTTTTTAGGAACCAAATCCTCCATTAAGGCTTGCATATGATTTAAGGTTTAGCAAAGCATTCACACCGTTCATGAAGATAAGAATGCTAAACCTGTTTTGCAAGAGATGCTCTCTTGTAGCAATTCTTTTGCACACACTGATCAGACTCAGTTGTTGCTCAAACAACTTGAGATAAGCAAAGCTGGCTAAGTGCTTTAAACTGGAACTCAAATATCATAGTATTAGTGTAACACAGAGGTTCCCAAAGTGGGTACCGCGGAACTCAGGAGTTGCTTAACAAACTGTCTCGTGGTTCCGCGGAAAACATTTAGAAAAAACATGTTTATAAATTTTTTTTCAACGTATCATTTTTAAATATAACTTCTAAAAAAAAATATCTCTTAGTGGGTACAGATATATTCTGAAACCGAATGGAAGTGATCAAAATTTGATTCTGATTTAGAATGAATCACTTGTCATTTTTTCAGCTATTTGATTTCCGAATTTCCTGCAATTGCAAAAAAAACCACTTCACACATCGCTGTCATTTCCCACTACTTACTTATGTCAAACTGTTATTTTTCCTTTTAAACTGCCATAGAAACCAAATACCGAAGTAGATTTAATGATCTCCTGGCTTGAGAATCAAACTCTCAACTATTCTTAATTGAATTAATTAATTCATAATTCTTAATTAATTAATTAATTAATTCTTAATGGATTATTAATTCAAGGGATAATTAAGTAAACTGGACCTGGGGGTGATCTTGGAAATGTACGAGTATCTTTTGACATGAACTCTCACCAGATTGTTGATTCAAATAATATTGCTTTATGTTTTGTTTTTTTTTTTCTTCAAATATTATTTCTTTTTTATATTTCTATTTAGTTTATTTATTATTTATTATTCCATATATTTAATTTATTTTTTATTTCATATTTCTTTTATTATTGAATTACAATTCAATTTCTTACAGTTGGACCTGCATTGTTTCATTTTATTGGGTATTTCTTCTTATCTATATTGTCATATTGAGTTTCCAGCTGTTTTGTTACCTTCCTTCTCCATTTCCTTTATGTTAGCTTCTCAGTTTTTACTTTCTTTGCTCTCTGATGACGTAAATTGAAAGGCCTCAGAGCAAGTGAAAATAATATAATATAGAGCAGTTAATATGAAGGATATTAATTAATTTATAATATTATTCAGAAAGGACTCTTTGAAATAAACGATCTTAAAAGGGGGGGGGGGGGGAATGACATGACAAATGGTGAGAGAGCTGCATGTAAGGAAGGCTAACACCTGTGCTATACTATCTATGCAATATACTACATTACTATGTACTCTACACGGATACAATCCTTAATACAAAGCAAATTGCTAGTACCAAAGAGGTTATTAAACATCCTATTATTGTATAATCATCAAAAAAGTTAATGATCAGTCGAATAAACTATTTAAGGTAAACTAAAGCCGATGTAAGGTTGCCAGGTTAGCTCAGTGGTTAACGTATAGCCTCTGAACGGTAGGTCCGGGTTTCGATACCCACCTGGCCCTCAATTTATTTACGTGAGAGGTGAATAAATCAGATCACTTCGTCCTTCGGAGAGGGCTTTAAACCGTCGGTCCCGAGCCTGTACGATGTCAGGTACTCGTCAAAGATCCTACTCTAAATACACTTGACTTAGACAAAATTTACGACTCCCAGAGTAGAATCAACAGGTAATGTGGCTCGCCCATTACTAAAATGGGTGCCAAATAATAAATGAGCCACTAGAAGATCACAAAAAGGTGAAAGACTTATAAGCGTGGGCGTTGGAAAACAAACAAAAGACAATTATAATTTAAATTGTAAAATAATAAAATCCGATAATAAATAAAATAAAACTAATAAATAATAATACGAAATTTAGGTTTATACTGCCACTGTTTTACATTGCTTCCTTAAAGAATTATCAGCCCCACAGCGTGGGTGGCTACAATACCATCTTACGAGGTATGACAGAATTTTATATTAATATTACCCTTAATTTGTCACATCCTTCTATACCTGCAAATTAAAGGAAAATAAAAATTAGTGTTCTTGAGTACTCAGTTGTATGCTTCTAAGTTAATTAAATACAACGGAATATATTCTTGACAGCGAGGAAAATATATTACGTCTTCAGCACAAGGAATTTATTTTACAAAGCGTATCGAACACTTCGTGCTCATCATAAGGCACATCTACCTCAGAAGGGGTGTTCAATGATTTTGATTGTGATTCATTTCAAAACACTCCTTCTGAGGCAGGTCTGCCTGATGATGAATATTGAGTGTTCGATAGGAGTTGTAAATTAAATTCCTTCTGATGAAGACATCACATATGTAAATACCACACAATAACTAATTCCACAGCTCTTGAGGGATATATTCAATTTTAACATTCGTTCATAGTGTAATTTTCAATATATCAACTCTTGAGGTAAATGTCGCAAATATAAAAGCTTTTAAATTACACCACAAGTATTCCAAATAGTTTTTTTTACCACAATACTGTTGATTCATTGTTCATTATCATATAAAGAATGTTTTAAAGTAATCTAAAATCAAGTGTGAGGTAATACATCAAACATCATTTCAATTTATTGCGTGAAAACTAGTTTTTTTTGTTTATTTTTATATAAGGGAAGGAAAAAAAAAAGATTAAGAAGAAGTGGAATTACAAGAAAGAAGCGACTTCATGGTGACCAGAACAGATTAGGGTTGTGACGTAACTTGAATGAGATCAGCTGTCTGGAGTGGTTTAGACGTCGTCCCGGTAGTTGCCTGTTTTTCATGTCGCCAGGATTAAATCATTTACAAACAAGCTGTTGAAAGACATTCTCTCATGTTTGTTCGTAATTCCTTTTACTACAAGCAGAGGTAAAGATACGCAGAATATTCATTTAGCACCATAACCTGTTAGACCTTACAACAATACTTATATATATATATGTTATATATAATATCAATATACACGAATAGGAACAAACACACTTACTGTCTCTAATTTTCGGTTGAACCGTCATCAGGAGAGTTGAGAAAGGGACACCAAGCGCACCTGTGAAGCGACGGTTGGAGACCCGGGTAAAAAAGAGACAGTAAGTGTGTTTGTTCCTTAGTTCTGTGTTTGTGATTCTTCGTGAAACGTTTGTTGTCCTTTTGGATCGTTTTCCTGTTTACAATATATATATATATATATATATTTCACTCAAAATTCGAAAAAACCAATCCAAACTGGACGCAAATCAGCTCAAAATCGAAGAAAAGCAACACACAGAGAAAGAGACACACTTACAAACTCAAATTTTCTGATGATCCGTCTTCAAGAGAAAAGAGAATGGCCGACCAAGCACGCCGGAAACACAACGGCAGGAAACCGTCCCGGCGACGGAAGACGGATCATCAGAAAATTTGAGTTTATATATATATATATTGTCCACACGGACCTTTCATTTTATTCGAAGTATATATATATATATATATTGTCCACACAGACCTTTCATTTTATTCGAAGTATATATATATATATATTATATATTAAGATTATTATAATATATATTATATATATTAGCTTATTAATGACTGTTTCCAAGTACACGTTTAAAGACAGATAACTGATACCAAATATCATAAATTCACTCTGAGGTTCAGATAGATAGCTTTTAATACTGTCTTCAGTAAGTTTTGGAAGATATGATACTGCAAATCTCTAGGGCTTCGAAAAGCTTTTTTTCTTCTAAGTCGTGATTATCCTGGTTTAATCTGTATATATTTTATTTTAGTCTCTTAGGGTATTTTTGTTTACTTATTTATTTTTATTTTTTATTTCTATTCTTATTTTTGATTGGGTGTTTTCACCTGTGCTAATAGTTTTTGTTTTCATTTGCTATAATTTATTTTCCTTTTATTTCTTTATCTATCCTTGCCTCCTCTCCCTCCTTAAGTTGGCTACACTGTTCTGTGCTTCCTCAAGACCACCGACCAGTCATTGTCTGTCTGCGGAGCGACTCGTTTCTATCTTCCTGATGTCGAGGACATCGAAATATAGTAGTGATTTTCTGTTTCATTTCTGAGTGTTCTTTGTGTTAATATAGTTTATATATATAAGTTAGCGGAGTTGGCGGTGGCTGTACCGCCGGCATACGCGGGTCAAAGTCTTTGTTTACGCACAGAGACAGATTATCAAGGCTGGCCTCGAGGAGGGGGTCAGCCAGTCAGTCTGTCCCGCTTGTATAATAAACATTACCTTTCATTCCTATGTCATTCACAATTCGAGTTCCTACTCACTCAAATTAACTTATATATACAAAACTAAAGTTTATCGGGACTCCGTCAGTTCTTCAGGTTCAAATTAAACACTCATTGCCAACGTTTCGGTCTTTATTTAAAACCTTTTTCATAGGCAGAAGTACAAAATTTTGAAACAAAAAAAAACAAAGTTTTAAAACTAGACTGTTGATGTTGAAAACCACAGACTATTTTTCTTTGTAAAATAATTTAATGTAATATTTAGTTTTTCTGTTTCAAAATTTTATACTTCTGACTATGAAAAAGGTTTTAAATAAAGACCGAAACTTTGGCGATGAGTGTTTAATTTGAACCTGAAGAACTGACCGAGTGCCGATAAACTTTAGTTTTGTTTCTATTCCACGGTCAATACTTTTATCAATATATATATATATATATATTAAAACCACCAACACTGAGGACATAATTCGCCTCACCATCTTCTATAAGACCAAGAAAACTAGTAATCTACTCATTAAAAATGGCAATAGAGAAGTAACCCCCGACCTTCAGCGTAGTCACCTGGTGTACAAGTTTTCGAGTACAAGCTGTCGAGGCGTCTAACCCTCCATCTCTCCACAGGAGCCTCTAAGGACCATGTTAAGAAAGAACACGGAGGTGCCCTCACTAGAAATATGCTAGTAGAGGGAACCTCAGTTTTGGCTGAGAACAGTGATCGAGGCAGGCTACAAATACTAGAGGCTTTATTAATCAAAGATTTGTACCCAGCACTGAACTCTCAAATCAGTGACATGTTCGTCATCCCGAGTTCTAGGACCTTCGAACCTAGAATAAAATTTGTTCGGAACTCTCCCATGTTCTGACCTGTCGAAGGCGAGAAGTGCTGGGGTGATTCAACTGTCTAACGCGTGGGTGCGCGCATGTAGCGCTGCTTTGACAGTTAAACGCTGCCACTATTTGAAGTGTGCTAATTTAGTTTGTTGTTAATTTTTGGTTTATGTTTTAATTGTTTCGTTTTATTGTTTACAGTTTACCTGATGATGGCCAATGTGGCCGAAAGCTTGTTTCCCTTTAGTTTTTTAACCCAGTTTGTGTTTGTGTAGTGTCAAATACAGTTTGTTTCATTAGTTTTCTTCAAGATTGTTTTCCTATTCTTTTATGAAATTAGGTAGATTAATTTTTGAGCTACCAGTGAATTACAAGAAAATAATAAGGCAAATAGAACATCTTTCTAAAAAGATTATTAATGCTGAAGCCGCTGTGCTTTTTAACAACACTTGTTTAAAAGAAGACTTGCTGCCAGTATACACCAATATATATATATATATATTGCGCAATCAATACGTTTTCTTTTCTTATATTTATTATTATTATTCTTTTCTTTATTTTCTAACTAACTATACCTTCCCTATTAATTCTTACTCTCTTTCAACTCTTTATTTAATATATCTTTTCTAGTTTGCTATTAATCTTAATTATTATTATTATTATTAATTATTTTATTATTATTATTATTATTATTATTATTATTATTATTAATTTCTTAATCTATTTATTCTCTATTAGTCCAGTTATACCGTTGACCTTTCAACTCTTTTATTCTAACCGCTTGTTTCTTGTTCATTATTGACCTTTGACCTTCTCTTTATATTAACCTGTACTATCCTTTTAATCTATTTTATAGCAATGACTAAGCAGAGTCATCGATTTTAATTTAACATGTCACTTAGCCAACTCCTTTTCCAGTTGAACCCTGTTAAGCAAAAAAAAAGGAGTTTAGTTCGTAGGATCGAATCTCTCAGTCTTAAGATCGTGAAATGCGAGACTGCGGTTAATTTTAAGATACTTGTTTAAAAAGAATATCTGTGCCTATTTTACCAATATATATTTACGTACATGTATATATATATATATTATATATATTTTTATAGTTAATATAAACAAAGAAACATAGAGAAAATCAAAAGAAACACACTTACAGTCTCTAATTTTCGGTTTGAACCGTCTTCAGGAGAGATAAGAGAGGGAAACCCGTGCGCTTGGTTTCCCTCTCTTATCTCTCCTGAAGACGGTTCAAACCGAAAATTAGAGACTGTAAGTGTGTTCTTTTGATTTCTCTATGTTTCTTTGTTTATATTGAACTATATTTGTCCGTTTTGGATCGTATTTCCAACGAAAAAAAGTATATATATATCAACATTGAAACCACAATAAGAAATGAGAAAAAAAGACCAAGATCATTCAACCATACCAAACAGTCTTCGTCAGAGTCAATTCTCAATTGAGATATGATTCTATTGAGATTTAACTCTGACGAAGACCGCTTGTTACGGTTGAAAGACTTTAGTCACTTTTCTCATTTCTTATTGTGGTTTGCATGTTAAGTATATATTTATTATATTATATTAATATATATATATACTCGTATATATGCGTGTATACTGGCAGCAAGTCTTCTTTTAAACAAGTGTTGTTAAAAAGCACAGCGGCTTCAGCATTAATAATCTTTTTAGAAAGATGTTCTATTTGCCTTATTATTTTCTTATAATTCACTGGTAGCTCAAAATTAATCTGCCTTATTCCATGACAAGCATAGGAAAATAATCTTCAAGAGACCTAATGAAACAAACTATATTTAACACTACACTAACACAAACTAGGTTAAAGAACTAAATGGAAACAAGCTTTCGGCTACATTGGCCATCATCAGGTAAACAGTAAACAATAAATATATATATATTTTATATATATATATATAAAAACAAAACAATATATATATATATATACTATTTTTGTAGGGTCTAACAGGTTATAGTGCTAAATGAATATTCTGTGTGTCTTTACCGTTGCTTGAACTTCAAGTAACTACGAACAAACGTGAGGGAATATCTTTGAAACCCTTGTTTGTAAATGAGTTAATACTGGTGACATGAAAAGCAGGCAACGACCGAGACCACCGCTTCTTCATATTACTACTTCTGAATATAAATATTATTTAACCGCTCCTTTATATGACTACTTTTAAATTTGAATATTATTCAACAGCTCATTTTAATTGCTACTTTTGAATTTGAATATTATTTAACCTTACCCTGCTTCTTATATATCTTGTTTAACCTTCTCATGATATCTTATTACCTTATGTAACCTATCTTGTGACCTGATTTCTTCTTCTGTTGGATTATTCTTTCACTGTGTGACAGCTTTTTACTTTACTATAAGTAAAGTATAGTGATCATGAAAAAAAATCGATCTCGAGATTTTGACGGAATTACATGTTTTGAGGTCCCAAAAGTCGTTTTATGAAGTTAAATCGATGATGTCTGTGTGTGTGTTGGTAGGTGGGTGTGTGCGTGCGTGGGTGGGTATGTGAGTATGTTAGCATTGCTTCTTACCACGCTGTGGTCCAGAATCTTTGATGGATCAAAGTTGATATTTTACACGAAAATGGGTCCTATAGAGTAGATGATCCCTATCGTTTCGAAAGAATTTTGTATGACGGAAAAGTCCCTTTTTTCCCAAAAACCTGTTTTTAAAAACATTTTTTTCTCCTAAACCGATGATTCTAGAGTTTTGAAATTTTGGCATTATCTTTAATGTTACAAATCCAATAAACGAATAATATATTCAGATTTTTAAAACAAAATTAAATATTTTTTTCAATAAAATTTAAAAATTTTGACCATAATTCAATCTCAAAACTTGTAAGAGCGATACAAGCCATACCGTCAGACTGATCAAAATGAAACTATATCTAAAAATAAAACATTATGTGGAGGATGAGATGAGATAATTTTTTTCAAAATTATATTCACCGAAGGGGCGTTACAGGACAGTTTCTATTTTCAGAAACTGTTTTTTTGACGTTAAACGGCTCATTATAAAATTATGCAAATTTGACCAAAAAGGAACACAACATTAGCAATTTATAAAAAAAAGTTCATAAAATTTCATCACAGCAAAAATCAATAAAGCTATAAAAACTGTTTCTTTATTCTAGATTCTAGACTAACGGATCACCTGCTGTACTTGTCGACAAATAATATAAAACTTGGTTAACAGCCAACTGTGTTTTGTTTGATTAGTCAAACATTTTGTTCTATAATGTTTAATGTATCCTTAATGTGTATTTTAATGTAAAAATAACGTTCGATATAGCATATAATATACTATATGGATCATGCCAAATAAATGGATTAAAAAAAACTGGAGTGGCCTACACTCAACTTTACTATAAGTAACCATAATATCATACTCGTTGGGTATATAATATATAATGTTCTATTTAAGAATCATATAAATGTCTAAATGGGAGATGTTTATTAGTCTTTCATTCCTGGAGGTAGTACAGATAGTGATTGATTCACTTATCAGTATATATGCTTATTTTTTTATATCACACCACTGATGCATATAATATCATTAGCATAACTACAGCAGTAATAACACATTTTTGAAAAGCCAAAAGGTAGATTTCGTGTTACGAAATAATCTCTTATAGGAGAACATGATATTTTTTCCAGTAGCCAGTGGATGTCTTACATACTTTACCTGACCTTCTTTTATATTCAATATTTCAGACAAATTTTCCCATTTAAAACAAAAAAAATACTCCTATTTTTTCTGAAAAACATCAGAAAAATCGAAGGAAATATATAGTTTTAAGATCATTTGTAATATTAAGATGTAGGATAATATTATTATATATTTAGAATTTATATTATAAATAGGTAAAACCGTCATACCTCGTAAGATGATCCTGGAGTTGGAGCGCTTTCGGACGTTGTCCATCTTCGATCGCAACTAACCTACTGCGACCGAAGATGGACAACGTCCGAAAGCGCTCCAACTCCATGATCATCTTACGAGGTATGACGGTTTTACCTATTTCTAATATAAATCATACTAACCTCAGTGGTATTAATAATATGCATGTATATATTTAGAATTAAAAAATATATATTTCATTGGAATTAACTTTTTTTAAACAATTTTATTCTTCTAACATATCATATTAACTTATTAGAACAATTCAAATTTTTTCAATAAATTTTTAAATAATTTTATTTCACTATTGATGATCCGTACTTCGGCCCCATTCGGGTATCTTCGACCATTCTCGTGTCACCATTAGTGTTAGTCGGGTGTGACACACTTGGATAGTTACTACCGTATTAATACACAGGATACTTGGACACAGCAAATAATAATGATAAGTATTGCACAACAAGAATAAAATAATTGGATAGCTCTTTAAACAACGGTCTGATAAACATCGTGAACATAATGTCTTAATTTACTTTAATAAGAGATATATTATGGAACAGTATCTTCATCCGTGGTCACCAACAACTGATGGTAATCTATCCGCAGGCAGTTTTCTAGAACGATGGTACTTAGATTGCCCGAGGGGGGGGGGGGGGGGCAATATAATCAAGTGCTACCGTGTTCGCTTCTGGACTGGGTTCAATATCCAGGCTCCAGATTTATTCGCGCGGAAGGTGAATAAATCTGAGCACGTCGTCCCTCAGGGAGGACGTTATGCCGTCTATATTTGACGTTATCCGTACAATTTCAGGTATTCATTAAAGATCCTTACTCACATAATGCACATACATTGAGTTAGGCAAAAATAAGTATGTACTCCTAAAGTAGAATGTTCATTGTGTGGTGTCACAAAGGACATAATGCTCGGCCTACGTGTGTTCCCTTGTAGGACTGCCACTGCAACCTAACCTAACCTAAACCCTCCTTCATATCTAACAATTGATATCAACAAAATAATTTTGTTGAACAACCCCGCTTATTTCGTTATTGCCCCGTTTATAAATAAGAAGATAATAATGTAATACATTATTACACGAAAAATAAACATAAAATGATACTTTTCGTCCCATTAGAAAATAACATATAATTTAATAATAATTGCAAAAAAAGAAAAGGTTAACTATGTTATATTGGCAAACTACATGTTATCTAATTAATAGTTTTAACTTAAAAGTGATGATTTGTTGTAGAGTTCTTTTAAAAATATTTACTTATAAAAAATGTATACATGACACTGTATGTATAAAATAAATTATCTTGAAGGCAGACAGGGAGGATATATTATATATATATATATATATATATATATATATATATAAGTAGAATTTTCAAAATAATACACAGAAACTAAATCACTGAACTCACTACTATATTTCGATGTCCTCGTCGTCAGGAATAGATGTGACTCGCTCCAAAGGCTGATAACGACTCACAATATATATATACATACACTCAAAATTCAAAAAAAATGATCCAAACTGGACGCAAATCAGTTCAAAAATGAAGAAAAGCAACACACAGAGAAAGAGACACACTTACAAACTCTATATATATACACACTTACAAACTTTATATATATATAAAGATTTCACATAAGCACGTGACTGGCAAAAACCTAACTGTCAAAAAACCCAAAAACGTTGGGTTTTTTTGACTCTGACGAAGACTGTTACTGTTGAAAGGTCTTAGTCTTGTTTTCCCATTTAATATTGTGGTTGGATCATTGATTGTTATTTCACGTGTTTATGTGAAATCTTTTTATATATATATATATATATACTTGATGTAAAAAATTTCTGAACAAGTCTTCAGTTGAGCAATAAGTGTAATTTAAAATGTTGAAATAAAATGCAAAATTAGTTATTTCAAAAGCAGAGTCAATAAAAAAAAAAAGGTTCTTTCAAACCAGTTCTAAAGTGTTGTGGTTTGAACTCAAACTGTCAAACGAGATGGTATACGCTGAGGAAAGTAATGACAGAACTATTTAAAACAAAAAAAAAACTGAATAAAGAAACCGAGATAAAGTTTATTCTGGTTCTTTATAAGGCAATGTAATGCAGACAAACATGTCTTAATGCTTTTCTCTATATTTCGATTTATTATCCCCTCAAAATAAAGTTAATGGAATTTAAAATATTTCTAACTGAAATTAACTTTATAACTAATTTCATTATTCGTAATTCATAATTATACTCTTACATCATGTAAATTCCTATTTCAATACCTAATTTTGTAATTCATAATACCTCATTCTTAATTCCTGTTTCAAATTTCCTAATTCCTAATTTTCAATATTCCTAACTGAAATAAATTTAACTGAAATTTCTAATACTCTGTTAGTAGCAAATCACTAACTGATTGATGGTACAATCTATCTTCACTGGTACAATAATATCTTCATTAGTTCAATCCAATCTTCTCCAGAATCTTTATTCAACCTTCGTATAATCATCCAGCTTCCCATAAATTCAATTAATATGTTAAAGAAGATAGATTAACCAATGAGAGTAGTATATTGGTGTGTTAGTCAAAGTGTAGGCTATCAGTCAGGTTATAAATTTACGTGTCCCATGTAGTTTTTATCTGAGTTTTTATGAATGGCCATATAGCTGCCTAAAATATATAGTTTTTCTTAAAAAAAACTAAAGTTTGTCTTTTAATTTCATATTGAGTATGGAATTCCTTATGTTGAAATAGATTGGCTAAATTTGCATACTAGTAATATTATTTTTCCCTTGCGCCAGTAATCCATCTTCAGCTGTCTTCTATTGACGGCTATTTTGTTTCTGTCTCTTTACTTGCTCTTTTCAATCTATTTACAAAAACAGTTTTTTTGACAATAAAGTCTAAGATGTAATCTAATTTTATTAGTAGATCGACTAAAAACAGTCGAAAACCGATTGTTCAATGTCCAAACGAAGTATTAACTAATAGGGACTGAGAGGACGTGAAGTTTATGGCATTGTCGACCTACAGGCAAAGGGGGATAGGCAAAGTCATTTGTTATTGGGAAATTATAAATAGCGAGGGTTTTTTTTTTGAGATTTTGTAAGAGAGGTCAGAGAGGGCTATCGGTGCCTTAATTCAGCGTGACGCAAGGCTTGAGTTACGATAAGGCGTCGTTACAGTTAAAATACAGCAGTCGCAAAGTCACGTGACCTCGACCCTCCATCACCCCCCCCCCCCCCAAACCATCTCTCTCTCTTTCTCTCTGTCACTCTCTCTCTATCTAACCCAGTGGTTCACGATGTGGTCCTCAAGGACCCCCAAGGGTCCACATAAGATCACGGTTGAAAGATCTTAGTCTTGTTTTCCTATTTCATATTATGGTTTCATCATATATACCATAAAAACGGAAAACGGTCCGGCAGGACAGATAACAATTAAAATAATCAGTGACACATAAACTGAAACACAACAAAGACTCACTTATATATATACTATATATATAATATATATATATTTATAATATATATATTATATAAATATTAAATATATATATATATATATATATAATATAATACTATATATAATATATATATATATATATATAACTTTATATATATATAAATAAAGCTTTCCTAAACACGTGAATAACAAATCAATGATCAAACCACAATAAGAAATGGGAAAACAAACTAAGATCTTTCAACCGTAACAAGCGGTCTTCGTCAGAGTCAAAAAACTGAGTTGGGTTTTTGACTTGACAAGACCGCTTGTTACGGTTGAAAGATCTTAGTCTTGTTTTCCCATTTCTTATATATATATATATATATGATCAAACCACAATAAGAAATGGAAAAAAACTCGTTGGGTTTTGACTCTGACGAAGACCGCTTGTTACGGTTGAAAGATCTTAGTCTTGTTTTCCCATTTTATTGTGGTTTGATCATTGATATATATAAAGATTTCAATAAAACGTCAAATAACAATCAATGATCAAACCACAATAAAAATGGGAAAACAAGACTAAATCTTTCCAACCGTAACAAGCGGTCTTCTCAGTTTTCCTTTGTTTTCCATTTCTTATTGTGGTTTGACATTGATATATATATTCTGATTTGTTTTCTTGACCCAATATTTATATGATGTAATTTTTTGAGGGTTTGAGGTCCAATGATTTTAAACTATCCTTTTTGCCGACGTTTCGAACATATATTATGTCATCTTCAGGGCTACAACATGATTTTTTAATGTAATAATTTTAATTTAATGTAATAAATTACCAAATAGTAGTAATAGTAGTGCTGATTGTAAAACAATCATGTTGTAGCCCTGAAGATGACATAAATATATGTCGAAACGTCGGCAAAAGGACTAGTTTAAAATCATTGGACCTCAACCCTCAAAAAATTACAACATATAAATATACAAAAATGAATGTATGTCTCTTTGTTTGTACTCGAAAGATTCAAAAACTATACATCCAATCGCCGTGAAAATTTAGGAAATTATTAGGTATATCTCCGAGAAGGTTAATGTAAAGGTTTTTTAAAAATCAGAGTTGTGGTTCAGTTAATATCCCAAAAATATTATAATAGATAAGGTTTGCTGTATAACCTGTTTGTTTACATTTTGACTTTAATTGGTAATGGCAGCCGCAGATAGGTTATTCTTTATGATAATATTTCTTTATTCAATTGCTTTGTTCAATTGGAAATAATCAGGTGCCAGAAATTTTATTATTGTTATTTTCAGATTGATATTAAAGACAATTATTGTAATTTTATATGGGTTTCTTATTAACTTTAACAAAGCTTTAGTTATTGTCAATAGTTTACAATTAACTTTTCATATCTAATTGGTTTAACTTGCTTTAAGCATTAAAGAAAGTTATGCGTTAAATAATAACTTATTAACTTTAAGTATGCATGATAGTATTACGAATAATAATGATAGTATTTGAACCATTAATTCTAATCTTAAAAGAATAGTTAAAGTATTGTTTAAGTTTAATGGATGTAAGGCTTCTTTATTTATTCCTGATTATTAATTCGTTTGTTTAAAATATTTAATTATTAGTAATTAATATCCGATCCTACTCCATATAGGCAAAATGATAAATTTTAAATATTCGATTATATTTAACTAGAAGACTTTTTTTTTATGTATTGTTCAGCAAAAAATATTCTTTTTATTATTGTTTAATCTAATCTATCAACTACCAATTTATTAGACAAATTGTGCAATTTATAATCAGTGTTAGATTATATCTTTTTTGCGTAATCTATAATTTTTAATTCTGTATTAATTTTGTTTATCTCAAAAAAGTTAAGTGTAAGGATCTATAAAAAATTTAAAATGTTTTTGTTATATGTATTTATTATTAGAGTTGGAATTAAATTGTTTCCGGGTAAAGCGGGTAGGTCAGTATTATTATATATATATATTATATTATATATGATAAACCACAATAAGAAAGGAAAACAAGACTAAGATCTTTCAACCGTAACAAGCGGTCTTCGTCAGAGTCAAAAACCAACTTCAGTTGGGTTTTTGACTCTGACGAAGACCGCTTGTTACGGTTGAAAGATCTTAGTCTTGTTTTCCATTTTTATTGTGGTTTGATCATTGATTGTTGTTTCACGTGTTTATGTGAAATCTTTTTATATATTTATATATAAAGATTTGACATAAACACGTGAAATAACAATCAATGATCAAACCACAATAAGAAATGGGAAAACAATACTAGGATCTTTCAACCGTAACAGCGGTCTTCATCAGAGTCAAAAAACGAATGGTTTTTGGGCCAAAGACAGTTGGGTTTTTGACTCTGACGAAGACCGCTTGTTAAGGTTGAAATTTCTTAGTCTTGTTTTTCCATTGTGTTTTTTCCACAGATTATTATGGTTTGATCATTGATATATAGTATTATAATATATATTATATTATATATATATGTTTCTAAAAATGTTATGCCAATTCCATGTTTGGTTACCTTTTTAGAGAGTTTCTCTAGTGTCCTGCATACTCTTCTGAGTTACTCGGAGGATAAAAAATCATTAGATTGTAATATCCTCTATACTTCATTCGTAAGCTTAGCCTGATGATGGTTTTCGAGACCGAAACATGTCGTTATTCGATTTAAAATAATAGTTAGTTATCCGATATAAATAGTGTCAGAATGTGTAAATATGAAAGAAAAAGTTTGGGTCAGTGGATTTTTTATTCCCCGAGCAACTCAGAACAGCAAGCAGGACACTAGAGAAACTCTTTAAAAAGGTAACTCAGCATGAAATTGGCAAAAAATCTTTAGAAACATGTTTGCAAGAAGGATTGCTACCAACCTTCACTTTTATATATATATAATATATGAAGTTAAAACCGCAAGAAAAAGTAAAAGAATAGAAATCAATGCTCTGAGGCCTTTCAATTTATGTCATCAGAGAGCAAAGAAAGTAAAAACTAGCTAAAAACAGTTTTTACTTTGCTCTCTGATGACATACATTGAAAGGCCTCGGAGTATTTATTTCTATTGTTTTACTTTTTCCATTGTGGTTTTAACTTCATTGATTCCATCACGTGTTTATTTATTGTGATTTTTCTGCATATATATATATATATATATAGTTCAACATACAGGAAAAAACATAGAGAAATTAATAGCACACACTTACAGTCTCTAATTTTCAGTTTGAACCGTCTTCAGGAGAGATAAAGAGGGAAACCATGCGCACAGATTCAAAGACGGTTGGAAACCCAAATGAACCAGTGCGCTTGGTTTCCCTCTATTATCTCTCCTTAAGAAGGTTCAAACCAAAAATTAGAGACTGTAAGTGTGTTCTTTTGATTTCTCTATGTTTCTTAGTCTATATTGAACTATATTTGTCCGTTTTGGATCGTATTTCCAACGAAAAAGTGTCTATATATATATATATATATATGTATATATATATAAATCAAAACTTGAAATGGTCCAACAGGACTATTAGTTCACACAGGAAAGAGAAAGAGTTCACACTCTTTCCTGTGTGAACTGTATATATATATATATATATATACAGGTTTGATTAAATAATACGCCATATTTACGGTTGACTAGTTTCCTTGTGTATTTCTCAAGGGATCTGAATAATCTTCTTGTACAAACATCTAAATTGAATAGAACATTTCCAATGGTTCCATTGTCTTTAAATCTTGCATTTCCACTAATTTTACTATTGTCACAACAGTCACAACTAGTACTATTACTATTACTACTACTACTATTATCACTACTATCGACATGTTTCGACTGCTCGTCAGTCATCTTCTGGATAATGAGGTTCTTTGCTGATTTGTTGGTAGGAATGTGGTTGACACAAGGAAACTAGTCAACCGTAAATATGGCGTATTATTTAATCAAACCTGTATAAATGAAGGACTGCTTCCTAAATATACTAATATATATATATTGCCTAGGAATGTGTGAAATATAAATCGTATCACACATTGCCCGCTAGTTTACAATACTTAGACACTCTCGAGAAAGCCGGATTTCAAACTTTGTCTATAACATAGATACAAGGAAAACCTTGATAAGCACTGATTCAATACAAAACCTTCTCACCAGGTAATGTTCAACTCTGAAAAACTCCAAGGAGGAAATGCATTGTAGTGGGAAACAATTGGCAAGTTAATGATGGCAAGGCGCTCTCGATGATTACAGCTAGTCATCCTCTGGGTAAGATTGCGATAGGACAGAGTTCCGGCTGGCTTCAAAGACTCTTCCTTTGATACAGTGTTGTGTAACACTTTACATTGATTAAATCATAGCAATAGGAGTTTATTTAACAACATGATCTCATTCAGTAGTAGAGTGGCTCGATGTTCTGCCTTGCTATAGATGTAAAACAGTGGCTTGGATTATTGGAGAGGTTCTCTCCACATCATAAGCTAAATCGGCAAAACGACATATGTACTGACAAAAAAATATATATAAAGGTACGAAGTCAGACTTCTCTGATTCAGCAGTGTCATAACAAGGGGGTGAGAGGGCACGTGTCAGGGGTGGGAGGGAACGTGTCAGGGGTGTTATTTAGAGAGGGGGTGGCAAAAATAGAAAATCTATATAAATAAAAGAATGATTTTGTCTGTACACTGCTTAGAACATACTCATTTCAAGTTTTCTTTACATTTCATGCATTAGAGAAAATGAATCCACCCTTAGAAAAATTTCTGTCGGTTTGTCAGTTTGTCAATTTGTCCGTAAAATTTTGTCACAAGTAAACTCAGCCACCATAAGGCATATCAAGCTGAAACTTTGACACTAGATTTGTGTATGCTTAACTTAAAATATATGCTTTGAACTGATTGAAAATTCAATGTAGAAGTGAAGTTATGGACGTTTAGAGCAAAACATTTTGTTACAAGTAAACTCAGCCACCATAAGGCATATCAAGCTGAAACTTTGACAGTAAATTTGTGTATGTCTAACTTAAAATATAGGCTCTGAATTAATTGAAAATTCAATGTAGAAGTGAAGTTATGGACGTTTAGAGCAAAAACGTTTGTTACAAGTAAACTCAGCCACCATGAGACATAGCGAACTGAAACTTTGACACTAGATTTGTGCATGCTTAACTTAAAATATAGGCTTTAAATAGATTGATAATTCAGTGCAGAAGCGAAGTTATGGAGCTTTAAGCTGTATTTTGCCAACTTCACAGACATGTTTATTTTGAAAATATAGAGGTGTAGCAAGTAGGTATCGTTATTCATTTTTAACCTCTAATGTTATAGTTTATTATATATTATAGGCTACCCTGATCCCCTAATGAGAAATATTATCAAATAATATTGTAGAAAGTCGAGGCGAGTACACAGGCCACTGGGCTACCCTGACCCCCCCTAATACGATCTTTTAATATGTAATAGAACTACAACAAAGCAAAACACAACAAAAATAAGGATTATAATCATTTCACGTCTCTATATCCACGGAACATGTGTGAACAAACAAACAAACTCACGAACTTAATATATATAGACTAGCCAAAGTGTTAGTTAATTGCGGGAAAGGTTATATAGTTACGAATTGTTTGATGCAGTTTGCGTTATGTTTATACCCTGAGGATAAGTGCATGCGTGGCTGAAATATATATAGATGCATGTATCTGTGAGGTGCATCTGGCATCGTGAACTGCTTCGTTCCCTCCGGGAGACAGAATTTCCCATTGGATACTGAAATTCTTGAGTCAAGACCAAATTCTAACTTCACATCCAGTACAAAAGCCTAGAATACTGCCCGTTAAACACAAAAAACAAATACTTACAATAGCCGTAATTATAAAGAATAGAGTTTGTAAATCAATAGTACGGTTTATAGTATGGAATTCGTAAACCATAGTATGGTTACCAGTATGTAGTTTATAAACCAATAGTATGATTAATATTACAGAATAGAGTTTGTAAATCAATAGTACAGTTTATAGTATGGAATTCGTAAACCATAGTATGGTTTACAGTATGGAGTTTATAAACCAATAGTATGATTAATATTACATAATAGAGTTTGTAAATCAATAGTACAGTTTATAGTATGGAATTCGTAAACCATAGTATGGTTTACAGTATGGAGTTTATAAACCAATAGTATTATTAATATTACAGCATAGAGTTTGTAAATCAATAGTACGGTTTATAGTATGGAATTCGTAAACCATAGTATGGTTTTCAGTATGGAGTTTATAAAGCAATACTATGATTAATATTACAGAATAGAGTTTGTAAATCAATAGTACGGTTTATAGTATGGAATTCGTAAACCATAGTATGGTTTCCAGTATGGAGTTTATAAAGCAATACTATGATTAATATTACAGAATAGAGTTTGTAAATCAATAGTACGGTTTATAGTATGGAATTCGTAAACCATAGTATGGTTTTCAGTATGGAGTTTATAAAGCAATACTATGATTAATATTACAGAATAGAGTTTGTAAGTCAATAGTACGGTTTATAGTATGGAATTCGTAAATCATACCATGGTTTACAGTTTGGAGTTTATAAAATAATAGTATAATTTACAATACAGTATTGTGTTTTACACAATATTATGATTTACTGTATAGAGTTTATAACCAATAGCAGTATTGAAATTACAGCATTGAACTTATAAGCCAGTCGTATGGTTTATATTACTGAGTTTGTAAATCAATAGCATATTTATACTATGGTGTTTGTAAGCCTGTAGTATGGGGTTTGGGGTTTGTAAACCAATAGTATGGTTTATAGTATGGAGTTTGTAAACCAATAGTATGGTTTATAGTAGGAGTTTTGGAGCATGTGAAAATATCGTAACAAACATTCACCAAGTAGGGTGTACTACTTTGGAGGGGAAAACAGTACAGAGTTCGTAAACCAATAATATGATTTATAGTATGGAGTTTGCAAACTTATTTTGGTAAATAAACTAATAGTCTGCAAATATACAATTTAATAAGAATAGCCTCTTTCGACCACTTTGTATCTTCCTCAGGTTAAACCAATAGCTTAAAGCGTTGCTATTCAAAAATATAGTCAGTCTGAGGAAGGACTGTACGTGTTTGAAAATCGTTATTTTTATTGTAGGGTGAAAAGCTAATGAAAAGGTCTCTACATATAAAAATTTAATCGTATAAACAACGCGTTTCGAACACGTAGTGTTCTTCTTCAGGCATTAACTAAAAAATACAATGTCATCAGAGAGTTATGTATAGTACAAAGTAAATATAGTACAAAATCAAAATAAAATCAAATACGGAAGTACGAACCTAAGGGTGAGTGTCTGTGGTACAACTAACTGGGAATAGGATGGAAGTGGGTGAGGGTATGGAGTGTACATCTGTTTCATATTGGAAGGCAGGTACATTTCATTGTTATTTTTTTTTCCCCTAAAGGTTTGGCTGGGCCTTTACATTTGCTATAAGACTAAGTGTAGGAAACATATTGAAAATATAACACAGAGAACTATAACGAAATACGAACAACATATATATGAAAAAGAAAAAATAGAACTTTATATATATATACAAAACTAAAGTTTATCGGGACTCGGTCAGTTCTTCAGACTCAAATTAAACTCTCATTGCCAACGTTTCGGTCTTTATTTAAAACCTTTTTCATAGGCAGAAGTATACATTTTGAAACAGAAAAACTAAGTATTACATAACAAATTATTTTACAAAGAAAAATAGTATGTGAATTTTAACAAAAACTGTAGTCTGAATGACGACGTGACACTGAACACGTGTTCATTCAGACTACAGTTGTTGTTAAAATCCACATACCGTTTTTCTTTGTAAAATAATTTGTAATGTAATACTTAGTTTTTCTGTTTCAAAATGTATACTTCCTATGAAAAAGGTTTTAAATAAAGACCGAAACGTTGGCAATGAGAGTTTAATTTGAGTCTGAAGAACTGACACGAGTTCCGATAATATATATATATTCAATGTTTTGTTATTGAGGACTAGGTCAAATAAAAGAAAAAAAACTCCTTTCTAGGCCAACGTTTCGATGTATTTGTACATCATCTTCAGGGCTAAAATTAGCCCAGGCTAAACGTTGGCCTAGAAAGGAGTTTATTTTCTTTTATTTGACCTAGTCCTCAATAACAAAACATTGAATAGAATAGAAGAGGTCAATAACAATTTTTGAGTTTATATATATATATATATAACTAAATCCAGTTGGGTTTTTGACTTTGACGAGGACCGCTTGTTGCAGTTGGGGGATCTTAGTCTTGTTTTCCCATTTCTTATTGTGGTTTGATCATATATATATATATATATATATATATATTATATATATATTAAGAAAAGTTGTACACTTAGGAATTTGCTCATTGAGACAAGTAGAAGAATTATCGTGCACTAATTTGTTAATTTCATACCCTTCTAAAATAGTTATTTCACGGAATTTATTGTTTCTATGTGATCTTTGTATGTTTTGGTTTGGGTAAAATTAGTGGTTATTGGTGACTAAATGTTTGGCAAAATGGGATATGAATTGATTATTTTTGGGGATTTTTTCTGTTTAACTTCTTGTATATGTTCTTTTATTATTTTGATAAATGATCTGAGTGTCTATGTAATGTTCTAATTGTTATTTTGATTAAAAATTTGTATGCGAAGATTTTTTTTTGTATTTTTTCTCTAAATGCGAGTCGTAATTGCGATGGGATGAAGAGACAGTTCAGCTGCAATAAGGGATTTGTTGTTGCAGGTGGCTTGGTGATCGGGGTCCAATGCCAGGAAGTGGAGGAACCCCGCGAGGTGGACAAACGACAAGTGCGCTACAGCGAGGAGTTCGACATAAGGACTCAGGGAGGCTATGAGCCCAGAGCTGATACACCTACTGCAGTACCCACTGCAGTGCCGCAGTACCAGCCGCAGTACCTAGTCTCTCCGCAAGCCCCGCAAGCACAACCTCAACAACAGGTGAGCTACAGCACCCACAAGTGCTTTCAAACGAAAGCTGCGCACGACTAAACCTTTTTTTTTCACTTCAACTACAAAAATAATTGTTATAAGAAGTGATTCTAAATTATTTTTTACAATTAACGGGGATGTATACAGGGAATGAGTGGTCACCCGTTGGTGCCACTCCATAACATGGTTACCCTCACAGCTGGTTTAACTTAGAAGGTCTCCTGGCCATTTTCTTTTTAAGCGCCTATGGGGGTTTAAAGGTTTTACATGTGAGTAAAGGGTTTAAACGAGTGGATTGGGGTGGGTTTGACATCTGTTGTGGAAACGACTAAACCTAAAAACTAAGTGGTAAAACAATCTGTTTTGATCGCTGTGCACCTTAGCTTTCCAGCCATTTACACCATTAGATCAAATCAGGCCGACAATTTAACGTATTGCCCTTTTTGTCACCTCCAAGTTTATCCACTCAAACTTGG